>CAMAPF010000075.1:2400000-3000000 GCA_945859915.1 Cuscuta epithymum | reverse complement strand
TCATAATGCTTAGATTGTAAATTTTAACTTTTCTGAATTCCAACTGATAAACTTTCATTATTATATTATTTCTTTACTTTTTATCTTCTAGGGTTATGATGACAAGAAGTGAAAAAAACTTCATTTTGGTAAATCCTTTTCTTCAGCTTATAAAATCATGACAAGGTCCACTTTATTCCTATGAAAAGCATGCTGTGTTGATATTTTTACCTAATTATTACTCCGTATTATTATTGAGGTAATTAACTGATTATTGATTTCTAATGAATTCCTTTTAGGGATGTTTTCTATTTAAATAAACCGATGATGAGTTTGCGGTAAAATGACTCACTTCTATTTATGCTTGAAAATATCAAACATATAAAGAGTGTTCACTTTTTTTTATTTCCCTAATCTGTAAAAAATAATCTGTATTCAAATATAGGTTTAGTTGTAAAATGTAGGTTTGTCCTAAGAAGAATCTTTTTTCTATCTTTGAATCGGTTTTAAAGAAAATGTTAACTTTTTATTTTCATCTTATACTATCAGTACTATGTAACATGATAATTAAGTGTCCACTCTGTTTTATTTGCCCAGACTGTAAAAATAATCTTTATTCACATGTATGTATAGACGGTATAGTTGCAAAATGTACTTTTGCCCTTTTTGGGTGGAAAATGCCGTTTTTATCGTAATGCATACTGCACTATTTGCTTTCTTGCTTATTTCGTGTATTATGGAACCCGTTTCCTTTCCTTTTACTTCTACTTGAAAAGTATCATTATTTTCTTCCCTAGATATAATTCAGTATTGCGATGGTAAGAAGTGAAAAAAAATGCTTTTTACAGACAACTCTATTTTATTAGCCATTTACGTATCCAACCAACACTTTGTACTGTCTAAGGTTATTTGCCTCTTTTTAATTTGTCCTCTATTATTTGTTCCTCTTCATTTTCTGTTTTGAATGTGTTTCTTCATTCCTTCTTCTTCTAGATACTTTGTAGAGTCCAATAAGAAGTTATGATTCATTTTTTCATCTTAACCATACACTGATGCTAAATTTGCAGGATAAGTCAGTAGCAAATTATGATATCTGCTATTATAATTACATTTGTGCTGATAACAGGTGGCAACTGGCAAGCTATTTATTTCTTTAATTTATGTGAAAACAATACCATAAGAATTGATGCAAATATTAGTAAGCCATACTTTGTCCTCTTAGGAAATCGTTTATCCTAGCAAAAAATACATAATAGCGGCAAAGTCATTTGTGTTAATGTGGAGATTTGACTAATTTGTCCTCTTCTATACCTCCTTGCAGTTTTGGTTTCTGTTCTTTGCATTTTTTTACTTCATATCATTGGTTGTTCAATACTGATGAATATTAGATATACTCACTATTTAAGAACTTTACAATGTGAGTAAGTCATTAATAAGTGATGTTCTACATAGAATTCAGAGCAGGCACATACAAGCTACAATTGAGATTCAGAAATGCCTATATATTGAGTTTAAGGATGACATAAGGGAGCACAAATTTTTTTGGAATGATGCACTTTGAATTTAGGACTAATAATAGTGTTTTCAAGCTTGTGGTTGCCGCACTGGGGTAATGCCAATGACATTGGATTGGGTGGGGGCAAGGGCGAGCTCAATAGGTAATGGTGTGAGATTTTGAAATTGTATGGAATAGTATAGAATCCAAGAGATTGTAATGAAATTCTACACAATTGAATACCCTTCAGATCTGTGGATGAAGTTGTGAGTGACGATTTCAAAACAGAGTGTTCATGGTGTGACAGGGAATCCTTGATGGAGCTTCTCCACATCCGTCTTTAGCCTTGCATTGTTGCTAGGGAGTCTGAATAGGAAGATAGTGATAAGGGCTTTTCAGGAGTTCGAATTTGTTGAAGTAAGGGCTCTCTTCTCGGCGATAGTTAATGGAGAAAAATGAACATGAAGAAACTGAAATCATCGGATGATCGAAATCCATTAAAATATTAAGGAATGGTGGTGTTTTGAGTTGAATTCTTTCATTTACATTTAAGCTTTCAAATCCACATAAATTCTTATAAATTGAAGAGTGAAAATAATGAAATTTTTAGGACAATAGATTTTGTCGGATTCCAATAAAGTCTATATTGAGGATCTTAGATTGCTCAAAGTTTTAACAATTCTACACAATCCTAAATGAGGACAACCCCTAGGAAAATCTTATGAGATTTGATGATATTGGTCATATAACTATATAACTGAGAAATATATTAAGAGCCATTCAAATTGAAAGAAGTGAGACATTATTAAAATCTATTTAAAATGTTTCAATCAGATATATGATATACATGCTTGAAATTTAGCATATTATTCCGGTGTAGAAATGATTGAATGACACAATGAATGATTTTTTAAATTTAATGTCCCGTGCAACGCACGGGTGAAAAACTAGTATATATATATATATATATATATATATATATATATATATATATATATATATATATATATATATATATATATATAATCAAACACAATTTTGGGATGCGCCACACGCAAAATCAAAGCACAACCTTTGATTCTCTAAAGGCAATTGGATTACCATGCGGGGATCAAAATTTCTAATTAAAATTTTTAAAAGGATAAAGTAGTCAAATTGAGGTTGCATTAAGTAATTTTCAGGGTGCACCTAGCAACACCCTAGAGAGAATAGATGAAATACAGTTGTTCCTATTATTTGAAGCATTGGTATTCCAGAGGCCTTCTAGTCACAACTCACACGACATTCATAATAGGAACAAAAAGACAATAATATATTAGAATATAATATGACCCACAGAAAGGCTAATAAAGGTTTTAAGAGTAGAGTCAACCAGTTGGTATTTTGAGGTTTAAATCAATGGACCTGTTCATCGTAGCTCCTTGCTTCATGAATAAGGGGAATGATTCCGAAAACACAATGGCATCCGCCAAACATGTCACCCATATTGGCACATGACTCAGAATCACTTTTGCTTTTAATACATACTTTTCCTCTGAACCATCAGGGGCAAGAGTTGCATTGTTTAATTATGATATTGAACTGCTGAGAATTTTCACTTAGTAGAATTCCAAGAGCATCTTGTTCCGATGATACAGATGTAAAATTAGTCTTCTGATTCCTATATGCATTGACAAACACAAATCAGCAAAATGTGATATTATTTCTAGTTTAGATATTTAAGCAACCATTATTACTCCTAAAGGGTTATGATCAACAGGGGTTCAAATGGGGTGCCCCTGATGAAAAGATGGTTGTTCTTTAAAACTTCGGTTCATTTAATTTAATTGAATGGTGAAACAATAACTCCTACTCTAACAAAGGTGGTTGGTAAGAACTGTACATAAAAAAGCATTCAATTTTAGTGCTTATTTAAGAATATAAGAATAGGAAGACACTATTGCACCATATTGTTGTTTTTGTGAAAAGTACATTTGTAGAGCTTAATCAACTGATGAATAACTTTCCAATAAAAGTCCTTATTGGATATGCTCATATACCTATCAGTCAAAGTTGTAATTCCTATAGTCATTTTCTTTTAAAAGAGAATAGAAAGAGGCAATGTGTGAGTAGAAAGAGGCATGAAGAACGCAGTGGTGCTTGTGGATGCTTACAGCTTTTCTGCTATAAAAGTGAAGAATGGCCTTTCAAATTTTCATCAAAATAGAATTCATCATATCAGAGTTTATTGAAATAAGACCACACATACACACTTTCAATTCCTAAACTGAATAAACAAACTGCTAGCTAGGAGAAGAACTAATGGCACAAGTTTTGTGCCAAAAATTAACACAAAATAAAACCACTTTCAGTTGCTATAAATTCTGGAAATCATTTGGCATGTATGTGTTGGTTCAACTTTCCTAGCTCTTATTACATGTTAAAAATCTGTACACAAAAGAAGAATTAAGGAAAGATCAAAGAAATAAAAACGAAAATCTCAAAATTGGGAATTTGATCGCTAGCTATAATTCATAGACTACTTTCATAGACTACTTTCCCAACAATGAACATATAACAACAAAATGATAAAATCATCACTTGCAACCTTTTCACTCCCAAGTGGTGTGAGTTCCTACATAAACAAATATAAACTTGACAAATTTGAGTGGGACAGAGTTACTAGTTTCATTCCCGATTCCCTCTTTACATTATAAGTCAACTAAAAATGAGCACGCCAACATAATCCGTTGTATACTTGTATATCGTACTCTACCAAATGATAAAACTAACTCAATAGAATCACAAAAGCCGAGCACCAATTTAAAGAAACTATAGGAGTATAGGGGACCTCATATTATCATATACTCCCTCCGTCCCGTTTTAAATGTCCTGGATGAGGGTGACACAAGTTTTAAGAAAAGTGGGTTTGTGTGGTTGATATTAATTCACAAAGTAAAGATAAAGTAAGAATGATTTTGAACCACATAAACTTTACCAGATAAGGTATGACACAATTAAATAGGGACACCTCAATATGGTAAAACGGGACATTTAAAAGGGGAGAAAGGTCGTAATTTCATGCGCTAGCTCATATTTTTCTGTAATCCATTTGAGCGAAATAATCTTTATTTCAGTCCCTACAGCCCTACTTGGTAAAAGTATAAAACGACTTAATTTAGAATGTTTATAGTGAATGATGGAAGTTTGTCAACAGCTTATATACTTCGTACTAGCGGTGTACGCACGCGATTGTTGCCCAATGTAATAGTAATGACCCATTTTAAATTAGGTAAATATGGTTAAAAAATTGAGTAGAAGATTATTATGAATTACACCATGTAAGAAGGTTAAATAGTTCATGTTCTGACACTTGTTGTGGATGAGGGTAAATGATAACTCCAAAAGCAAAACTAATAATCAGTCAAAAAATCACTATAGGCAGGGGCGGAGCCAAGGGGGGGTCAAAGAGGTCAGCCGAGCCCGCTGAAAGTTTGAGAGTATAAAACTCTGAAATACCTTCGATTTGATATATTATTGCCCCTGTAACTCATTACGAGTAAAAAGTTATGACTTCTGGAAAATCAGCAAATTTTGATGCATAATATTGATTATTTTCCCAAATTTTATGAAGGGAAAAGGTGCAAATAGGCCCATGTACTAACCAAAAAAGGTCAAATAAGCCCTTATTTAGGAAGCTCTGTCCGGCCGTCGTCATTTGGGGTGGTTCCCGTTAGGAATTTTTTGAGCATCTTATTCATTAAGTCTAGTTTACTCATACCAAATTTCAGCTAAAACTTCAATCGGGAAGGCATTCAAACTTCAATCGGGAAGCGCAGTTATCTTCAAGAATTCATTTGAATGCCTTCCCGATTGAAGTTTTAGCTGAAATTTGGTATGAGTAACTAGACTTGATGAATAAGATGCTTAAAAAATATCATCAAAAAATTCCACCGGGAACCACCCCAAATGACGACGGCCGGACAAAGTCTCCTAAATAAGGGCTTATTTGACCTTTTTTGATTAGTACATGGGCCTATTTGCACATTTTCCCTTTTATGAATAACGTATAATTAATTCATTAGTTACGTAACATGATTCAAAAACAGAGCAAAGACAGTATATCTTATTGCTTACGAATGCCTATTTATCTAAACTACAAATGAAACATTCAATTCGAACATTGTCTAAAAACGATGTACCATTTTCATTTTGTACATAGTTTATTTTCGACCCTTGGCCCGTTTTTCTGGCTCCGCCAGTGATGTCTATAGGTATGGTATTGAAGCTTCAATTGAGCCATATTATAAGCATGAGATGAGAATCTTCGCATGACACATTGGAAAGCTTTGGCTTTCATCATCAATTATCTCCATCTTTAATGATCATCATCAATGATCCATCAATCTTTATATGGATTCCATTAACCTGACAAGGTGATTCACTTGGTTTCTCATTAACTTCAACTACTCGCCAGAAACAGGGAGAGTCAATGTTTTAAATAGCGGTCCACTACCACTATAGCGGCCGCTATATAGCGGTCGCGGTAGGTATCGCTACCGCTACGGGCCGCTATTAGGGTGTGATTTTCAAATCACAGAAAAATCCCGCTACGCCGCCCGCTACAGCCCACTACCAGCCGCTACTGGTCGCTACAACACGAACCGGTTGATTTGTAAATGTGTAAATGTTGTGTGCATGCTGTGAAAAAATACATTAATAAATAATAATGATGCATAGTGTGAAACTCTAAATTAAATGTACATGTATCACATACATTATGGTAGCAAACTCTAAAATATTTCACGCCGCTGCAACCGCTATAGGCAGCTACAGGCCGCTACCGAGATGACCGCTACCGCTGCCGCTACGGCTGTCGCTACGGCTATTTAAAACACTAGGAGAGTAGATATCACTAGTGGACTTGACACTCTCAACCGTACTAAAACTCGTGCCCTGTTTCACATCGTTCCCAACTTCGGGTAACTCAACATACACGACATCACCCAAATGCTCATAAGCATAATCAACAATGCTTATACACTTATAGTGGCAGTACTTCAATTCACTTTAACTCATTCATGACTTTCTGCATACTCCAAACCCTTGAATATACACCAACGCTTTGAATATACACACAAGTGGATATTACTTTCTAGTGAAGTTTAAAGATAATAACATATCTATTATCTTAAATAATAAGAAATAGTTTACATTCAAGGCTGTCAAGGTAAGCCTTTCTTATTTATTGTACGTAGTATTTAATATCCTTATTCCTTAAGTATTTAAGGGTTCTGTCAGTGAAGATATCAGCCCCCAGATAATTTAAGTGAGGATAAGTGAAGGAGAAGGATCCTCTTTTTATTTGAAAGATGTTGTTAACAATCAAGTTACTATGGTTTTTTGCATGCTTATAAATAAGATAAAAGCTTTATCTTTATTAATAAACTGTCCTGAAAATTTTTCATGATCAGAGATGATTTTGTTGAGCTTAACAAGTGTTTTTTTCAGCATTAGAGAGAACAATTTATAAGGTCATCACCAAAGGAAAGGTGGTTTATATTTGGCATACCTCTATGAATGTGATAAGCAGTACCTTTACCTGTTCGGCAGAATGTATTAATCTGCCTTGATAGAATCTCAACAACCATAATAAACAGAATGGAAAGAGGTTTCCCTTGCTTAACACCTCTTGAGGGTTTGAAACAACATTTTAGATCGAGCACCATTAAGTTGTTCATGATAAGAATTGTAAAAGTTGGGTTGAAACCCAACTGTTCAACACATGCTTAATAAAGACCCACGAAATTCTGTCCAATGCTTTCACCATATCAGACTTAAAAATGATATTTTGACCCCTCATTTCTTATGAATATGATTTACCAGCTTTTGAAGAACAAGAATACTATCCGAAATTTCCTTACCTTTTTTTAAAGCAGTTTGCTCGACAATGATAATTTTAGAAAGCAGGGGAGTGATCCTTATTGTGATAACTTTCGTAAAGATTTTATTGATGTAATTACTGAGAATTATAGGCCTAAATTGGAAAGCATTAGGTTCTTTATGAATAAGCACTATAAGGATATGACCAATGTTTTTAGGGATCTGGACACCACGAAAAGAACTCCTACACAACGTTAAACAGATCATTCTCAATAATAATCTAATAAGCATAATGATAGAAGGGCCCTTCAAAGCCATAATTACTGGGGGCACTGTGTATATCAATGCTGAAAATTGCAGCTTTGAGCTCATCTTTTGTGATAGTCCTCAAGAGTAAATGATTGTTTGAATCATTAATAGCAGGCATAATGTTATGCAGATAATGGGAAAGGCCAGGGTTATCATCATCAACATCAAATCAACATCAACAGTAAGAAGAGAGTAGAAATAAGAAACAGTAGCATTACTAATCTCATCGTTGGTATCGGTCCAGGAGCAATCATTATTCATCCAGCTTGATTTTAGAAATTGTGAGTTTCTGATGTTGGGCTGTAAGTGACAGATGGAAAATTTTAATGTTAGCATCTCCATCCTTGAGCCATTTTATTTTTACCTTTTTCAGTTTTGCCTAAAGTAAAAATTAATATAAGAAGAGGCCTGCATGTATCTAGCCTAGTTTGCCTATGTTGTGGGTTGTAGTATTTGGACTTTGTAAAACGCAAGACCAATATTTAATTAAAGAGTTCGAGGAGTTTTTTGGAACATTGATTGTGTAATTACAATAATTATAACGGAAAGTTCCAATTAAGAAGGTTTCAATTTTGAAAACGAATCTAGAAACTCTGTAATAGCAGAGTATAATATTTGAGAATTTCGAAATTTATACTCTCTCCGTTCTCTAATAGATGGGAGTATAGCCTTTGGCACAAAAATTAAGAAGGAATTAGGGAGTGTTTGCAATAGCTTAAAAAAAAGCACTTCTCAACTTTTGGCTTCAAAAAGCACTTATTTACCAAACACTTCCAATTTTTACTTTTTCTCGGCTTGCGCGTGAAAAGTGCTTTTCCCTTTTCTATTACACAAAAAAGCACTTATTTTACCAAACACTACCAACTTTTACTTTTCAAAATCACTTTTTTCTCAAACACTATCAATTTTTACTACTAATCACTTTTTCATTACATCTCCAAAAGTGCTTTTTTTTAAGCAGAAGCAGTTGCAAACACTCCCTTAATAGGGGTAGGATAAAAGGTGTAGTGGGTTTGTGTATAAAAGAAAAAGTAGGAAAGAGAATGAAAAAGTATGAAGGAGAATGATGGTAAATGTGTATATTTATTAAAAAACTTACCAAAAGTAGAAAGAGAGACAATTAATAGAAAACATCCCAAAATGGAAAGAGGGCCAAGTATTAGAGAACGGAGGGAGTAGTTGTTATGGAAACTTTTTATATAGAGCAGAATTTTTTTGAAGTGTGCTGGCATATGTAGTATAATTATAATCTGCGCTATATGGTTCCTAAAAACTGATAATTTCTTTTTTTTTTTTGCATTCTTTTTTGAATGGTTACAATAAAGTACATTGGTTTGGTTTAGAAACAGTAAAGTATGTTATTTATTTTGGCTTTTAATGATTTGGTGTGCCGTGAAATTGCTAAGCAGATGAAGTATTATTTACTAACTTTGTTGTGGGAGTTTTTCACTCTAAATGAAATACGTGTGAAATTATTTGATTGTAAAGTATGTGTCCAAAATATGAATGTTATTGTTGTATACAACAATAACATTGCTGTATACAACAATAACTATCTAAATAATTGAACTTTGTTAAAGTAAGATAGAAAATTTTAGGATTGAAAGAGAATAAGTGTGTTCAAAATCCAAAAGATCATTGTATATTTACATTAAATTCTAAATCTTGACAGTAGTAAAGGCACTTTGTTGAACATATAGAAGGCATTCATGAACTTGACTATGAAAATTAAAGGACAAAAAAAAGAAATATTGCAACGGGCTAATGTACCAAACATTTAAATTACCAAACATCTTTTTGTAACCCGCCAAACTAATCCACCGGTCAAACCTGCTGACTCAATCCGATGTAAAAAACCCGCTAACTCAATCCGTCAATCGCTAACCGCCATCCGGATTGCCAAACAAGTCCTATAGCTGCACAAAATGTTTAGCTTGCGGTATTTAATTAAAGGGGTTGCTATTGTACTGTAACGTTCTATTAATGGAAATCGTCTTTTCCTAGAACCTTACTACTACGTACTATTTGTTCTGTGGCATAGTAAGTGAGCTATTTATTTGTTCTGTGGCATAGTAAGTGAGCTATTGCCATGTTGAGATAATGATATATTCCACGAAGCACATTGACGTACATAGATTGTTCCGTTGTTTTTCTTCTTTCAACCAAAGTTGAGATAAATATTTTTCAAGTCCCTAGCTAACTTTTCAACAATTGCTTGCTTTTTTAGTCTAAGTTGTGATGATTCTCACTAGCGTACGGGGGTTTCATACTCCGTATATAGCTAGGTAAGTCCACGCCCCAATTGGAATTGGTACCAAGCGTGTAGATAGTTTCTAACCTACATTTTCTATACATCATTTATTCACCTCCTATATCATACACCCGGGTGTAGGTACACCCGGCCCAACTAAGGAAAACAACCCAATAATTAATACAAGCCTTTTTGTGTCATTTTTGTAATTTTAGCGAAAAATCACGGCTTCCGCTAAATGAGCAATATTGTATTTTTAGTGAACACCTGATCTATTTTATTGAGTGTTAGGAGGCTAATAATGAGTATCATGATCTCTGCTTCAAATCCTTTAATTTATTTTTCTTATTTTTTATTTTATAAAAACTTATTACCACTCTTATTAATTTCAATATGCGAGTCTAATGTAATATAGAGGGTGTTTGGATTTGATTCTTAAAACAGCTTCTGCTCCTTCAAGGAGCAGAAGCAGAAGCTGGTGTGTTTGGGTGAAAGTGCAGAAGTGATTCTGGTGCATTAATTTACTCATAGAATCAATTTTTTTAAAAGCTGGGGGGTGACCAGCTTCTGAAAACTGATTTTGATTCTACTTATGCTTTAAAAAAGAAGCAGAATCAGTTCCAAACACCCCCATAATACTTTTGAAATATGCATTGATATGACATTAAAAATGAGCACAAGATCAGTACCAAATGAGCATACACAACTAACAAAATGCACATTGATATGAACGTCATAATTAAGGTTTTGTTAGTTGAACTTCACGACATTTTAATTGAGCATCAAACCTTCGCTATTAAGATGAAAATTGCGGTTTCTTGTGAATTAGTACTAATGAACTTTTAATGAACATTATTATTATTAGACCTTTTATGTTGAGTATTAGCTTAGGAGTCTAATACGAAGTATAAAATATAACTTTAAAAAAATGCATTGATATGACATTTAGAATATGAGCATAAAATTAGTACCTACAAGATGATCGTACTTAACTTACAAAATGAGCACTGATGAATTTGTTAGTTGGTTTGAACATCACAACATTTTTCATTGAATATCAAACCTCTTCAATTGATATCAAAATGGCCTCTAAAGCTAATAAGTATTGCTGCTTCGTTAATATTTAAGGACGCCTTGTACCTTACTTTATTTAGAGAAAATATTATTATGGTTTGTTACCCTACAAATTTCATTTTTACTTAATTATTGGCAGCCCTTACAATTATGTTGCAGCCACGTGCTGGCATGAAGCAATGGATTACAAATCTACACGCTATGGTCATGAACCAAAAGGTGTACGTAGACGCATGGTTTCATGAAGAATTCAATTTCCAGGTCATATCCAAGTACAAGCAAATTGAAGAATCCAATTGTGAGCAACATCCATGAAACTTCCTCCATGTGCAAGTATGTCTCTGGGAAGTTTCCTCACACCAAACAACCACCTTCCTCACACCTCCATTGAAGCTTCTCTTAAGCTTCCACCCATCTTCCTCCCACCTTCCTAGTACCTAGTTTTGGTGCTATAAATAGAGAGCTTGGAGAGTCTTTCTATCATCAAGCAATTTAGATCATAGATTAGAATACCACAACCAAGTTTGAGTTGTGAATATCCTTGAGAGATATGTGAGGTGTTTTGAGAGTTTTTAGTTAGAGCTTGTATGTCTCTTCTTTCTATTCTTGAAAGTAATAGAAGTGTTTTTCTCTCATATTAGCACGATCCTGTTATTCCCAACAAGTGGTATCAGAGCCTGGTTGAGCTTTTGATATTTTTCTCAGATTTTTTTTCCAGATAAAATTCTACTGTCTGAAAAATCGAGTTTTTCAGTATTGCTCGGATTTGCAATCTGAATATACCGTTGGATTCGTCTCGTCGAGACGAGAAAACTGGTATTTTTGGGGATTTTTTTGGCCACCGGAAGCAGCCGTACGCGCCTCCAAACGCCGGCCAAAAACTGCCTGCGTCATGCTGACGTCATCACGCGCAGGCAGAGGTTGAAGACAGCTGACGTCATCGCTGACGTCATCAGCCAGCCAGAGCTGCGTCAGCGCCACATGTGCAGTCCCAGCACAGTCAGCTGCCACGTCACCAGTCAACTGCCAACTTTCACCAGCGCCCAGTCAGCTGCCACGTCATCGCCCAGTCACCGCCATGTCACTGCCACGTCATCTGCCACGTCACCGGTCAGTTTGTAATTTTGAAAATTTGCAGTTTGGTCCCTCAATTTTTGGAAAATTATAATTTCCACCTATAATTTTTCGAAAATTGTATTTTGACCCCGAAAGTGCCTACCCACCATTTTCGGCCGTTCCGGACGCAACGGTGCTGCCCGTTTTTCAAAATTCTGCTCCGATTTTTCTGAAACAGAAAATCAAAATTATATAGAAGGTGAAAATGACCTTTGATGAGTCAACTTCATCTTCCGGAGCTATGATTATGCTCACGGCTACCAACTACACGCTATGGAAACCTCGGATGGAAGATTTCCTTAGCTGTAAAGACCTTTTTGATCCAATAGAGATGAAAGGTATTAATCCTGACCCGGCTAAGTCAACGGAATGGAAGAAAATTAATAGAAAAACTATTGGTCAAATCCGACAATGGATTGACCATAGTGTCTTCCACCATGTTGCACAAGAAACCGATGCTTATGCCCTTTGGAAAAAGTTAGAAGATATGTACCAGGCCAAGACCGCTAGGAACAAGGCCCTACTGATGAGGCGTCTTGTCAATATGAAGCTCAAAAGTGGAACTTCTGTTGCCGAACATACTAGTCAATTTCAGAGTCTGGTAAATCAACTATCTTGTGTAGAAATGCCACTTGGAGATGAAATGCAATCTCTACTACTTCTTAGTTCCCTTCCTGATAGTTGGGAGACACTAGTTGTTACTCTCAGCAACTCAGCCCCAGATGGCAAACTTACCATGTCTGTGGTCAAGGATGCACTGTTCAATGAGGAGGCAAGAAGGAAAGACATGAGCACAGATGAGACTCATGCCCTTGTGACAGAGAATAGAGGAAGATCACAAGGAAAACAACAAAGAAACAGTAGAGGGAAATGGCAAAGCAGGGGCAAAAGTCGGGGGAGATCATCAGATGGCCGGAAACCTTCTTATACCTGCCACCATTGCGGTATAGAGGGTCACATGAAGAAGAATTGCTACAAATTGCTAGAGGAGCGAGGCAAGAGCAATTCTCAAGCGAAGAGCAAGGGTGGTGAAGCGCTCATCACAATCTCAGGTGATGTGGCGTATTGTACTATCAATGATGAAACATGCCTTCACGTCTCAAGAGAGGACACTGAATGGGTGGTAGATACTGCAGCATCCTACCATGTTACTCCCCACAGGTACTACTTCACAACTTACAAAGCTGGAGACTTTGGAGCAGTGAAGATGGGCAATTCCAGTTCATCTGAAATAGCTGGAATTGGTGATGTACAAATAAAGACGAGTTCTGGGAGCACAATCACTTTGAAGGATGTCAGACATGTTCCAGACCTTCGTCTCAATCTCCTGTCAGTGGTATGTCTTGACGAACAGGGGTATGAAAACCACTTTAACAGGGGCACCTGGAAAATGTCAAAGGGCGTTTTGACAATCGCTCGAGGACATGTTTGTGGCACATTGTACAAAACCCATTTGAGGATTTGTACGGATAGCCTCAACATTGCTGAGGAGACTTCTCAGAATCTGTGGCACCTGAGACTCGGCCACATCGGTGAGAAAGGGCTGACTACCTTGATCAAGAAGAACCTTATCAACATCGACAAGAATGCTGCACTGGGTCCTTGCAGTCATTGTCTGTTTGGTAAGCATCATAGAGTATCATTTAGTTCTACTTCAGCTAAAAGATCAGAGTTGTTAAGTTTGGTACACTCCGACGTCTGTGGTCCTTTCGAGGTGGAATCAATCGGTGGAAGCAGATATTTTCTGACTTTTATTGATGATGCTTCTCGTAAAGTGTGGGTGTATTTCCTGATTACGAAAGATCAGGTATTTGAGTGCTTCAAGACATTTCACGTCTTGGTGGAACGTGAAACGGGAAAGAAGCTGAAATGTCTCCGATCTGATAATGGAGGCGAGTATACTTCTAAGGCGTTCGATGCATATTGTAGAGAATATGGCATTCGACATGAGAAGACAGTACCACGCACCCCTCAGCACAACGGCGTTGCTGAAAGAATGAACCGGACTATCATGGAGCATGTCCGGAGCATGCTGAATATGGCTAAGCTTCCGAAGTCATTCTGGGCAGAAGCAGTCAACACCGCATGCTACCTTATCAACCGATCACCTTCGGTACCACTGAACTTTGAAGTTCCAGAGAGGTTATGGACAGGTAAGGATCCTACATACTCACATCTTAGAGTATTTGGTTGTTCATCATATGCACATGTATCCAAAGAGCTCAGGCAGAAGCTCGATGCAAGAACTATCCCATGCATTTTCGTTGGCTATGGAAATGAAGAGTTCGGATACAGGTTATGGGATCCTAAGGAGAAAAAAGTGTTCAGAAGTCGGGACGTTGTGTTCCACGAAGATTTGACAATAGAAGACATTGAAAAACCCACAATGTCTCAGAAGTCAAATGAGGGTGCTCAAGTTTCAAATGAAGCACCAGAAGAGGACAAAGTGCATGAAGATAACTCAGAAGCAGAAGAGGAGGAGACAGAAGAGAGTGCAGAGCAAGGGGAGACACAATCCACCCCGCCAGACACAGATGATGGTAGCTCTTCTCAGATGGTTCCTACTGTTCGTAGATCTGAACGAGGGCATATACCATCGACAAGGTACACATCATCCGAATATCTTTTGTTAACTGAAGATGGAGAACCGGAGAGTTTTCAAGAAGCTGTATCTCATAAGGATAAAGAAAATGGCTAATAGCAATGCAGGATGAGTTAGAATCTCTGCAGAAAAATCAAACTTATGAGATCGTAGAACTTCCTAAAGGGAAGAAGGCACTAAGGAACAAATGGGTGTTCAAGCTGAAGAAGGATGCAAGCGGACAAGTGGTGAAACACAAAGCTCGGTTGGTTGTCAAAGGGTTCCAGCAGAAGAAAGGAATTGACTTTGATGAGATCTTTGCACCAGTTGTCAAGATGACCTCAATCCGAGTTATACTTGGCTTGGCAGCAAGTATGAACTTGGAGCTTGAACAGATGGATGTGAAGACAGCATTTCTTCATGGAGATTTGAAAGAAGAAATCTACATGCAGCAGCCGGAAGGTTTTGAGAACTCAAATGATAACTTTGTGTGTAAGTTATCTAAAAGTTTGTATGGCTTGAAGCAGGCACCAAGGCAGTGGAATAAGAAGTTTGACTCATGCATGAAGAGTCAAGGCTACAAGAAGACTACTGCGGATGAGTGTGTATACATCAAGAAACTTCCAGACGGTACTTTCATTGCTCTTCTACTATATGTAGACGACATGTTGATCGTTGGGAAAGATGCAGTGAAGATAAAGCAGCTGAAGAAAGAACTCTCTAAGTCTTTTGATATGAAAGACTTAGGACCGGCTCAACAGATTCTTGGGATGCAGATCACTCGAGACAGGAAGAATCGCAAGTTATGGCTTTCTCAGGAGAAGTACATTGAACGAGTACTTGAGAGATTCAACATGAATGATGCCAAACCTGTAAGTGTTCCACTTGCGAATCACTTCAAGTTGAGCAAAAGAACATGCCCTACATCCAAGGAAGAGATCGGGGAGATGTCAGCAGTTCCATATTCTTCAGCAGCTGGGAGTTTGATGTACGCCATGGTATGCACAAGGCCAGACATCGCACAGGCAGTGGGTACAGTGAGTCGTTTTCTCTCTAACCCCGGGAAGGAGCATTGGGAGGCAGTCAAATGGATTCTCAGGTACTTGAAAGGTACCACGAAGTTATGTCTTTGTTACGGAGGAGCTGATCCAGTCTTGGAAGGCTACACAGATGCTGATATGGCAGGAGATACTGATAGTAGAAAGTCTACTTCAGGATATATTTACACTTTTACAGGGGGAGCCGTTTCTTGGCAATCAAGATTGCAGAAGTGTGTTGCTTTATCTACAACAGAAGCAGAATACATTGCTGCTGCTGAAGCAGGTAAGGAAATGTTGTGGCTAAAGCGTTTTCTCCAAGAACTTGGGATCCAGCAGAAAGAGTACAAGGTACATTGTGACAGTCAGAGTGCTCTAGACTTGAGCAAGAACTCCATGTACCATTCTCGTACAAAGCATATTGACATTCGGTATCACTGGATACGGGAGACGATTGATCAACAACTGTTGAGACTAGTGAAGATCAATACAAAGGAGAATCCATCAGACATGCTGACGAAGGTGGTGACACGAGATAAGCTAGAGCTGTGCAGAGACATAGTCGGGATGCTTGTTTTGAATATGCCTGGAAGGGGAGAATTGAAGAATTCAATTTCCAGGTCATATCCAAGTACAAGCAAATTGAAGAATCCAATTGTGAGCAACATCCATGAAACTTTTTCCATGTGCAAGTATGTCTCTGGGAAGTTTCCTCACACCAAACAACCACCTTCCTCACACCTCCATTGAAGCTTCTCTTAAGCTTCCACCCATCTTCCTCCCACCTTCCTAGTACCTAGTTTTGGTGCTATAAATAGAGAGCTTGGAGAGTCTTTCTATCATCAAGCAATTTAGATCATAGATTAGAATACCACAACCAAGTTTGAGTTGTGAATATCCTTGAGAGATATGTGAGGTGTTTTGAGAGTTTTTAGTTAGAGCTTGTATGTCTCTTCTTTCTATTCTTGAAAGTAATAGAAGTGTTTTTCTCTCATATTAGCACGATCCTGTTATTCCCAACATTTCAGTCCTGATTCTGAAAAAGTAAAGGACAATTTCAGGGTCAGAGGACCAGACTAGATGTAGGGGATTCAAATGGCATGGCTGAAGATTTCAGAGGGGTTAGTTTGTATCAAGATCTAAGATGTTTGCTATTAAGCTGCTCTTCATAGTGCTCATTTTTTCTACTGGTAATTCCTCTTATAATTGACCTTATGAATTTATTACTTCTAATATTTCATGTTTGGCCCTTGCCCGAAAAATATTACACACTTATAAATAAAGTGAAAATGTATACATGTGATTGAGTTGAAAAAATATAAAAGAGTATTAACGACAATACCACACAAAACATTCCTTTAAAGAAAATAAGTACAATATTAGACATACCAAAAATGTAAGTGAACACATGTTAGACTTTTTGGCATTATATGTATATACTCGTATCAAAATATAAATTGCCCTAGAAACAAACATGTACTCAGTTTGTCCCAACTTATGATTCTCAGTCCACTCTTTTCAACTTATGATTAAGTTGGGGTAAACTGAGTACATGTTTGTTTATAGGGCAATTTAATATGTGCTCGATCACTTATGTTTTCGAGATGTCTAATATTGTACTTATATTTCCTTTAAAGGAATGTTTTGTGCGGTATTGTCAGTAATACTCTTTTACAATTTTGCAACTCAATCACAATTATGCATTTTCACTTTATTAAAAAGTGTAATTGTTTTCGAGCGAGGGCTGAACATGAAATACTAGGAGTAATAACCCAGGTCAATTACAAGAGGAATTACTCGTAGAAGAAAGGAGCACTATGAAGAGCAGCATAAAAAGCAAACATCTTAGAAGATCTTGCCATTGTTATTGTTACTTAAGAAGTCACAAATTTGGAACTTGTTTTAGTTACTTCTTTATAAGATACTATTCTTTATGCAAAATTTCTATATTACAATTTATATATGTTTTGATGTCTTGGTTTGTTATATATGGTGCAATTGTTACTCATTGCTAAAAAATGCATATCCCATTTCATAAAGTTTAAAATGGCTCAATCTATTAAAGTTGCTGAAAATGTAGCAGAGCTGATAAAATGAAGAGAAATTAGAGTCTCAGAGATATAATTCAAAAAAAAAAAATTAGGGGTATATGCAGTCAAAAAACTTCATCGCATAAGTATTTCCATTCATGTCTTATACTCCATACTTCGTATTTCTTATCATCATATACTACCTCCTGATAATTCTAATGAAACATAAATTAATCGTTACCGTCAATACCTACCGTCAATAAAACACGGCACACATTAAAAATATTTGTATGAGTTTCCAATTGCAGAAATTTCTTATAAGTCGTATGCATTTCTTGATAATAAACATATTAAATGAGGTGTGTGGTACGGTCTATCATGCCCATAAATGCAACTTGTCCCTATAATTTTTACCAACTTTTTATAGTATTTTTAATGCATTTGTGAAAATGTTTAAAATTAGTTGCGTTTTACATTTCATGTAATTTGTAATAAATTGATTCGAAGTGTTTGCATCGATTACATATGTATGTATATATATATACAGCTACGTACACACATATTTAGCTTAAATGTGTTACTACTTTAATTATATTACTTGTATTTCTCCTCATGAGGACGTTAAAGGTTTAAAACACATTCCACTTTGTTATTTAACAGAACGAATAATATAATGTGTGAGAAGAGGAAGGGGGCCTTGATATTTGTGCCCTCCCTGACGTGGAAAAAACTTTCACTTTGAAGTTTTGGTGGAAATGGAAAGTTCTAATAACAACATTTATTGGGCAGAATTTATAAGAGCAAGATATATCTAGGAGGAGATGATATAATATGATACCTAGAGTGACTGAGTGACAGATTCAGCAGTTTGGAAAAGAATTTGCTCTGTTAATTTCTCTTGTGGACTCTTCAGCTTAGGAATTAATCTGGACAAATTCAAAAGATGGTCAATTTAATTTTAAATCTGCTTGTAATTCTGTGAGACACAATAATGGGTTCTACTTTTTCATAAAAACATATGTGGCATCCTAAATTGCAACTCAAATTGCAATTATTTCAGTGGAGACTTTTCAAAGGAATTCTGCCAATATCTGATAAGCTTATTCGCTTTAGAATCTTGCTAAACCCCTCAATTTGCCCTCTATGCAGGGGAAACACGGTAACCAAAGCCGAAGCTTCCCAAAAGATAGAGACGGCTAGTCTCAAATCTTCCCAGTCCCAGACAAAAGTCCCAAAAGCCTCCTCTACTACTCCCCCTTCCCCTCTATTTATAATAGGGACCCTTATTACTAATTTTATTATTATTATTACTTCTATTATTAATATAACATTAATGGGTAGGTCCCTAACAATACTCCCCCCCTAAACATCCACCTTGCCCTCAAGGTGGGCGGAAGGAGACAACCAAAATCATCTCTTTCTTCTTCTTCCTTGCACCTCTTCCTTCCCAATATCTTTCAAATTTCAGGATCCTAAACTCCATGACTTGAATCTTCCTTCTCACTGCTTCTTGCAAAAACAGCATTAGCTCCTCTTCCTTCCCATCATCAATATTAGTCTTGTGTCTTTGATCATGATGGTACTGATCTTGACCTATCATCCCTTGCTCATTCTTCCATTTGTTAATAGCTCTTGATACAGGATATAACTCAAATCTTTCAGTTTCAGTTGCTTCACTCCTTGAAATTTCAACATTTGTCATGTATTTCCCAGGATCAATAGAGTCATTGAAATCTATCCCAATGGCTGTGTTTCTAAACTGAATACTAGTCCACTTGACACCCTTTACCATGTATATAATCCATCTTCTATACTGCTGGATGTTGCTGGGATTCTTTTGAGGTATATTACCACACACAATGCTTATACTATCACAAACTTTTCCCTTTTTAGCATCAAAAGTGGGACTGCCATGCCACTTAAGAAGATTCTGTTTGTGGGAGTAGTCGTCATCAGATGAATATGTAGATGGGGCCTCTTCAGTGCTTCCTTCGAATGGGATTCGATAGGATGAACCCAGAACAACTTCCCATTTAGAACTGAATCTTCCTGATGGGATAACAACCACAACCATACCCCTCACACTATTTCTATCAGCTGATAGATTGGCTCTGTGGATCAGCTCTATATCATCCATACCTATTGCATCCAAATCATTTCTATGGAGAAATCCATTCCACCTGTTAGCTTCAGATAACCCATCATTAAACCCAACATTTATAAGCTCATATTCCACAGCAGAAATAGAGGGATGAATTCTATTCCAATCCATGTACACCCATTCATTACTATGGCCTGATGTGCGTGTAAACTGTTTTCCAAACAGTCTAGTCCATTACAGAAGGATTCCTGAAACCTCTTTGCTTCCCTGTCCTGATCTGCCCCTAACTTTATTAGCCCAGAGAGGAGATAGGAGCATTAACAACTCTTCCAAGTGGGCAGTGTTCCACTCCTATATTTCCAACTAGCTTTTCCATACTATTAGGTGCCGCTGAATTTTCACCACCTAGAGAGATTTCCGGAACAACCTTGTTCTCCACTTTATAATTATCATCACCGTATTCATTGTCCATGGCAGTTGAGGTGTGAGTAACGACAGAAGATTTCACCTCTCTTCCTTCGTTATCATAGATGGGAGTATCTTCTGAGTGAGGTTGCTGCCAGCTAGCCAGCTCCATGCCGAGCGGTAGAAACTGTGGACTGTGAGAAGCAATTTGAAAAGACTTTGGTGTACTGGGAGAAGCCGATTGTGTCTCATCCTGAGAATTCAGAGAAACAGATAGAGAGGACGTCTGTGAACTGTGAGGGTAGGCCAACGCAGAAGTCTGCGGTCTAGGATCTGGCGACGACTTATGAGGAGTTGTTCGCGACTGAGAAGAAACCTAGGAATTGGAAGCTATTGTTCGAGATGAAGATGACGACTCTGTTCGCGATTTCTTTTGCAACTCCTTCTGTGACGAGCGAGGAGAGGAACGATGCGAATAGATATGCGAAGAACGGTGTCCATAACTATGCGAAGATTGGTGTGAAGTTCGCGATTGCGGACTATGAGAAGAAACAGATCGCGACTCTGCTCGCGATAGCGGATGACGCCTACTGTCCCTCGTTCGGTCGCCAGATTTTCTGTGATGCCTTCGCTCTTCGGATTCTTCTGAATTTGTTGACTTTCGCGTGTGATGATGAGAGTCGCGATGTGATGATTGTGACGTGTGCGATCGGTTTTGCGACCGATTTTGAAGTCTGTTCTGCACATCTGCGATGCTAGCTTGTATCGCGGCTTCCATCGCAGCCAGATTCACCTCCATATCCGTCTGGAACTTCCACAGACTTCTATCCATTTTCCTTCCAAATTCTAACAAATTTTCCTCAACTTCGTTGATTCGTCTTTCCATCCTTGCGAGCGTGTAACTCATCCAGCGAACAACTCGCTCTGATACCAATAATAGAAACCTCAAAAATCCAGAACAATTTGCAGAAGATTAATAAGAAATCAACTGGAAACTTTATTGATGAGATAAGATCGATTACAGGGGAAACACGGTAACCAAAGCCGAAGCTTCCCAAAAGATAGAGACGGCTAGTCTCAAATCTTCCCAGTCCTAGACAAAAGTCCCAAAAGCCTCCTCTACTACTCCCCATTCCCCTCTATTTATAATAGCGACCCTTATTACTAATTTTATTATTATTATTATTATTATTATTACTTCTATTATTAATATAACACTAATGGGTAGGTCCCTAACAAAATATTTTGCTCATATTATAGATATCTATCTTCCGGCTAATATTCAACACATTCAAAAAAAATCCTAGCCTGGTGGCTAGAGGCGGGGAGCAAAACTCTCTTAGACATCTTCAAACATTACTTGCTCGGTATTATTTGTTGGAATATTTGGAAAATATTCCAAATAAAACCTGGTAAATGTTCCTCGACATTTATCCCACCAATGCAATTTTGGTGGTTTGTCTTCCGTGTTATAAAAAAAGAATTGAGTGAGAAGATGGGGGTCACAACTTTGAAACATGTACTACGTACTACTCTAGTAGAATAATATTTCATCCATTCTTTACTTCTTTTCTATTTAAAACGTTTCTATTTAGTGGTCATGGCTTCTGTTAGTGAGAAAAGCAATTGAAAGAAGTTCCAAAGTGAGAACATTAAAACAAAAATCAAAATCAGAAAGCTTAAGAAAAGGAGGTGGGGAAGAACAGAAACATAGATAGACTCAGAATATGAGAAGTGGAAAAGTAACTTGTAAGGGAAAATACAGAGGATACCATGCTGTACAAATTAAAACTCCTCTACTAGGTGGGATTGAAGCTCATAGTGGTCAACGGGGGTGTATCTACTGTGGGGGAAGGGGAGCAGCTGCCCCCACTCAACCCCCACACAATCCCATTATATATATATATATCAAATTTTGTTGTTGTATATATATCATTGTTGTAGATAAGATATAATAAGGTTTAAAGTTGAAAATAGATAAAGTTAGCGGAGTAGCCTGCTGGCTGAAGCGTTGGATGCTTTTCCCTTAGGTCAAGCGATCGAGTCTCCCAACTTGCATCCTGGTTTTTATTTTTTTGGCCTTTAACAACTCTTTTACTAAGATTCAAATGAATTTTTATAATGTAGCACAACTGTTTTACTAAGATTCAAATGAATTTTTATAATGTAGCTAACAAATAATACTAGAACTTGTTTATTTATAACTTAAATCACTTATAAGTATATATTTTTATCTATTTCTAATATATATTTGTTTTTGTACTTAAAAAATTATGGAATGTCTAAACCTAACACCCAAATTAGTTTAAAATAACTTATTTTAATGTAATTTCAATCACATCTTTTCGCACTTAGAATTAAAACACATTTGTTTATTTGTAACTTAAATTAGTTATAAATTTATGATTAAATATTTTATCTGTTTCTTATAAATATCATTTTCATTTTTAATAAATTGTGGATTTTTTTAAATAATATTTCTTTCCTAAAATTTATGTGATAAAGTTAGTGTAAATTTGTCCCTGCTGGCTGAATTTTCTGGTAAACAAGTATTAGTAAGTTATAACTTGAAGAGTTAAATCAATGCACACTATTAATGTGACTAACCTGCCCAAATTTGGTTGACCCATCCAAATTAAATCTTGTTTGTCCGTCCACCTACCTCCAATAAAAAAGGCAAACTAAATAAACTGAGCTCCAATTCAGAAACAGTTTTTTCTCAATTGCGGGTTAGAAATATAGAATAGACAGACAACATCCGGAACAAAAGATAAATGGTTTACGAAAGAGAAAATCAATTGAGAAAAATAATTTTGACACAAGCTAATTGGGAGTGTTTCTAAATGCATCTACTTAAAAATACGGAGTATGGAGTATGATTTTTTAAATTGATTTAGGAGAAATTAAAGTAGTTAATAATAAAAGTTGATTCTATGTGAAAAAATGCTTCTGAAAAAGTACTTTGATACAATTTGTTATATTAAATGTTTTTTGTGTAATAGAAAGTGAAACATGTGTCACTCTGATTGTTAGATAATTTTTCTTGCAAAACAATAACCTCCGCAACTGACTAGTGACCATCCCACACCGCCGCCCCGCTAACTCTATCATCCCACCACTACTTCTGTGTTCCTAGACCACCCTGCCCACCCCCATGTCATAACACTCCAAAACCAGTCCACATATACCTGCGCCCACCCCACTACCCCTCCAGGCACAGTCATAGCCATCACTCCGGCCGACCACCGCCGCCACTGCCTACCGCCCCATCTCGACTTACCTCCCCATCCCCCCCCATCCCCAATTCAAGTCCCCTCCCAGTCCCGGCCAATCTCCTCTCCATCAGTGTCACCCAAACGGAACTTGCTCTGCCGCGCTAACCAACTCCACCCCGTCTAGCCACCCAATCGCTGCGGCACACCAACTTTGATCACCCTAACCAGCCCTAATCCACTCCTCCCATGTGTCTCATGGGGTCGGTGGCTCTGTCTCACGACGTCAGTGGCTTTGTATTCTCATAGCATCCGGAGGCTCTATCTCAAGAGAAGGTCATACCAGAAATTAGTCTTTTTTTGATCCATTAAAATTCTAGGAGTAATATTTGAGGTCTTCTTTCATTAGCATTCACATTTATAACTTGTAGTATAGGTTGGCCATGACTTACTAAGTACTAACTCTTGTATGTACCAAGCATATCTCAAAATCATGACTTACTACATGACTTACCTAAATAAGTAAAGTCCGGTTTTCATGACTTGCCTAAAAACGTGGGTAGTCACACCTTCGGAGCCTCAGAGCATCTCCAATGTCACAATGTGCACGGTGCACATGTGGCATGAGAGAGATAGACACAAAATATTGATTTTATGACATTTCTCTCTCCTTCTTTCCACGGTCTTATGCGTTTTTGGTAAGTTTATGTCTGCAATGTCAACCACAATGTCTACATCTAGACATTGTGCTTGACATTGTGAAGAAAAACTTACCAAAATGATGTAAGATCCTATAAATATGGAGAGAGAGATTCTATTTATTGATTTTTAATTGGTTGTTTCTCATGCCACGTATGCACCGTTAACGTTTTAGCATTGAAGATGCTCTCACTCCAGCATTATCTTCTTAATTATTTGTTCTCAACATTATCTTTTTTTAAGAAAGCCGTTCTCAACATCTTAAAACGGTATGCAATCAAAAAAATTGTTAATGAAAAGTATGACTAAAAAAGTGTAATCAATTATGAGAAAATTCATGGTCGCCAAAATTCATTCAAAAGATACTAGGCAAGTTTGTTGGAAGTGTATTAGGATCCCCAATGACAATCAATAGTCTACAACCACCACTAAACCCGTCAGCCAGCTAGCCCACTGGTCAATGTGCAATCTGTATATTATTGACCAATTATTTCTACTTTTGCTTCTTTTTTAAAGTAGGAACAATATCAAAATTAGTTTTTCGAAAACTGATATCCTCATTTTTGAAAAATACTTCTAGGAGTAATTTGGAGTAGCCAAAAATACTTCTCATCTTTCACTCAAATACTTCAATATCTAATTCTGCTTTCTGAAAGAGAATAAGTATATCCAAAAATCCCCATATTTATTCTCTTTGAGGCGTATTAGATAAAAAAAAAACACGGTTTGTAAAATATGAAGAGAAAAGTAATTCCTTACTGTGCCCATTTTTAGCCTGTTACTTTATTCAATTGTAAATTTGATTTTTCAATTATAAAATTTATCCATTTAAAACCTTTTTTTTTTCCTGAAATGGTTTATTATTGGTGTGTGGTACGACTAAGATTTAGGTTAATCATGCAAACATTAAGGTCAGCTTTCGGGTAAAACACAACGTAACATTTGTGTGCAGTACGATTTGTATACATCTCGACAGGGATATTTCGGCAACCCATAATATTGGTGTGCAGTCCGACTTTTATACATCTCGACAGGATATCATACACTTATTAACCTATGTACTATACTCTAAAAAAAAGAGATATTACCCGAAATAGGACTAAAAATGTTTGAAAATTCCAAAATAGGACTGCCATGATTTTATTCCCAAAATAGGACTAATTACTGTCATGTTTTGGCAGTACCAGACTTCAAACATGCCAGTATTTTCCAAACTTGACAGTAATTACTCCTATTTTGGGAATAAAAAACATGTCAGTCCTATTTTGGAATTATCAAACTGTTTTAGTCCTATTTCGGGAACTTTCACTATGTACTAGATTTTTCTGTACTTATATGGGGTTTTGTCATAAATATTACTACTTCGTCCCACTATGTTTGGGGCAATTCAATTTACGATGTTTGACCGACGGTAAAACAAACACATCATTGTCCTCACTCAAATTATTTTTAGGATAAAAAATACATATTCAGAAACTACATTAAAAACTTTACAAATTCGCAAAAACTAAAATCAAATTTGATAAAATTGATATATAAAGTAAGAGATTAAGAGTGATTTGGGTTGACCAGGTGAATAGTGTCTGAGACAATCTTAGCGGGCGGAGCGGTACTAAAAAAATAAGCAATGGCAAAAAAAGAGACATTTTTTCATAATTTCCAAAAATGTGACTAATAAGCACATTCTTTATTAGTTTGCCCTCCATTCCTATCTTTGGTTGCATCGTAGTTAACTAATGATGCAGCCACTGAGATACTAAGGGAGTGTTTGTGATTGCTTCTGTTTTTATAAAGTGATTTCTTAAAGTGATTTTGAGAAAAGTGATTAATAGTAAAATTTGGTAATGTTTGAAAAAAAGTGATTATGAAAAAGTAGAGTTGGTAATGTTTGAGAGAATAAGTGCTTTTTGTGAACAAGTGCCAATGTAGTAATAAAAAGCGGTAAAAATACCGAGCCGAACACGAGAAAACGTTGTTTATATGATTCAAAAGATGAGGATAGAATTTGTAAAAGACTTGGTAAAAGAGTATAAATTTTTGGTTTTAAATGATAATAAAAGCAACCAAGGGTTCGGGATTACTCCTAAATGACTCCTAGTGATTAATGTATATTCTTTCACCAATTCTAATGAGTAGAATATCACTAAAGTATTCTAACTCATGTTACAGAAGCGAGATTGTGATTAATTCTACGTGTGAATGCCATCACGGTTCACATTCATCTAAAGTTAATCCCATTGAAAATTAGGACATTCTAACTCCTCTCATGGTTGCTGAGAGGCCGGTTGTGGGCAAACTAACAGAAACAAACAACATAAAGGAAAAAACAACATAAAGGAGATAAGCATTGGGATCTGAAAGATTAACAAACTTTTAAGTATGGTGTACATGTGTTCTAAGCCTACCATTACCACCAACAAATTTTTTATACCTAAAATAGACTTACCTTCATTCATGCTTATTAGTTTGTAGAGATAGAGATAAGCCTACCACTACCACCAACAAATTTTTATATCTAAAATAGACTTACCTTCATTCATGCTTAGGGGTGGGCACGGTCCGGGACGGTCCGGGATTTGGCTTATCCCGATCCCGTCCCGGTTTTATAACAACGGTTCGGTACGGTACGGGATAAGTCTTTATCCCAACGTTGTCCCATTTAAAACGGGACCGGGACAACCCGAGAAAAACCGGGACGGTTCGTGATGTCCCATAAAATATGCATTTTATGAAATGTGATATAAAAATAAGCATAACATCAAAATAAAGACATAACTATTTTTGCAAATTTAGCTTCCCTATAAAGTTGAGTAAAACCTTTAATTAACTATTTCTTTAATTTTTATCTTGTAAATTTTTTTGGTCCCCCTAATCTTGTGTTTCCTTTAGTAGAATAGTAGTGCAAAATACACTTGTAATTTTTCAATACAACATTAAATTAAATAACATATCTATAAAGACTCTATATATATATTTTCTAGTAGTTATTTTGGAAAATATTAAAATCTATAACAAAACTATAATTTGGAGTAGTAGGTATTCCATCATAAATAGTATTCCGCACGTAATAATATATTATGGTTTAGTATTGGAATGAGAACTAAACAAATTTTAATCAGAAGAAATAAAAGAAATGAGACTAAGAGAGACATGAAATATGATAAAATACACTAGGGAGACTAAGGATTAGAAAGTTTTAATTGAGTTTGACTATTACATAACATTATAAATTTAAAATAATATATTAATTTCAAACGGGACACCGGGACGGGACATGATATTTTATAGCTATCCCGGTCCCGTCCCGGTTAATATTGGTGCGGGACCGGTTCGGGATGAAAAAATTGTGTCCTAAATGGATCGGGATAGTTTCGGAACGGTATCGGGATTTTTCGGTTTGGGACACCGGGACCGGGATTTTTGCCCACCCCTATTCATGCTTATTAGTTTGTAGAGATTAGTACACCATTTAATGATAATCCTTCAGCCGCATAAATTCTATACTCATTTTAATAATCTTTTAATATACTTTTGCACTTGATTATATATCCTCCAATTCAAAGTGCTAGTGTTCCGAAAAATACTTACACGACTTTTGTAATTTATATCCCTCCCTGACCAATTTCAATTATATTACCCTTCATCAGGTTCCAACTACATGTCGCAAATTCATAATCAGTTACAACTGATTTGATAAATTACCATGAAATACACTTACCCTTTTTCTAATAGTGACCAAATCCAGTTACTACGACCTAGGTGACTTGATTGAAGTTTAAATTTGACTTTTGAGTGATTTTTGTTAAATTTTCACCTTTAATTATACCAAATTAACTATATTTTGTCACAAAAATAATTTGTACTGTGTTTCATTGTAATGTTTATTTTTTCAAAATCAATTTCTTATAGATTATATATGTACATACTTGTTACTTACAAATAATTATCCGCCTGAATATATATTGTACTGGTAGTAATAATACTCCCTCCGTATCACATATATCTTCCCACTTCCAAAGTGGGTGAGATTAAGAATAGTGAAATGGGGTATGAATTATTGAGGGTATGATGGGAAGATGGTGAAATAATGTGATGGAATGAAGGATAAATCCAAAAAAAGTAGGTGTAGTAGTGTATTATTTTTTAAATTATTGAGGGTATGATGGGAATATTTAGAAATGGAAAGATATAAATGTTACGTCCAAAAAAGGAAAGTGAGAAGATATGAATGTTACGGAGGGAGTAATAAAATAAACGTCGGTATCTTTTTCATTTGCACGTATAGGTTTCTGTAATAACATTCCATGTTCCCAAATCCCCATGACAACATGCACCCATTAGTGATGAGTTCATGACCCACACCCAATCCAGAATCCAGTGCAGACCACGTTGTTTAAACTTTTATCTTTTGGAATACGGAGTAATTGGTAAATGTGAATAAATTATTCCATTAATTATTTCTCCGTATTACTCGTTTAAATCTAGGGTCAGGGTGTGAATGTGTGATAGTTTGTTTATTAACAATGTTAATTATCAATTTTTTTTCCCTTCCGGAGTGAGAGCTTAGCTCTCTAAATCTTCGGTCCTCCTAGGGTTTTGCCGCCGCTAGGCTTGTTTTTCCGATCTCGGCTTTTGGTTGAGGATCGAGAGCAGCAAAGTAGAGAAGGCAGTTGGACGAGTGCAATTCATCTCGGCTGGGACCGAGGCGAAAGGCAGACGACACGGGCGAGCTGTGACGAGGCTGGAGCGATTTTCCGGCAACGTCCTTTTGTGGCGATTGGGCCTGGCGTTTCCCATCTCCGTAGGGCTTGGGCATCGAGATCGAAGGAGGACGGTTGCAGATGGAGATCGTTGGCATTGGTAAGCAGGGGATTGGCGATCAATTTGTCGCAGATGAGGAGAACCGAGCAGTGCAGGGTACGGACAACGCGGAGAAAATGATCGGTCTCTTCCTGATTGGTGCATCAACAATCATTGAGAGGGTCAGGCCTCCTCCAGAACCACCGCCAAGGATTGATCGACGCGCTTTGGAGTTTGCTTCTGATTTGCCTTTTCTGCATTTTAATTTTCAAGTTAAGACGTTTGTGTTTTGTTGTTATTTTATTTTATGCTGTAAGACTCTTGCATTATGTTTGGGGGATGGAAAGTCTGCAGTAACCGTCATTGGCTCTAAGTTGCCCAATTTTGGTCTAGCGAGTTATACTACTTTTTTACAGGTGGTTAACCCTCAGTCTCGGCCACGGGCGGATGGTTACGGATGCTTTTTTACAGGTGCTTTTTTACATGTGGTTCTTTTCTGCTTTTTGTACCCTTGCTGAATGCTATTTCTATGATTAAGCCCTCTTCGAGCAAAAAAAAACAATGTTAATTATCCTTTAATAATTTATTTAAAGGCCAATTTTAGAGAAGTTATTACATAATAGAATCACCCCCATTGAAAAATTTTTAATAATAGAGATAAAAAAATTGACCAACAATAGAGGAGATAATTAAAAACAGCATTACACTATAAATGGAGAAATAACGTAAAATTAAACATATTAGAATTTAGAAATAGAGAAATAACGTACATCAAATTAAGCCTACTATTAATAAGAACTTCGTACAACACAAAACATCCACAACGACCATCCATTACATACCACTACAACATAAATAAAAAACATTGAAGTTCAACACATCACAACCTAATTAAAAACACACAAAATTATAAATACTCAATTAATAACTTCAAACAGCCTTATCTCTGAACCTCCTTCAAACTAGTCCACCTGGATCCTTCAAATTAGTCCACCATCGCTTTCTATCGCTATCTAATAATGCGGCCAAGAATAATAGTTACAAAAGGAGACTACCTCTACGTACATGAATAATTGTACAAAATATGTGCATAATAATTAGAAACAAAAATTTATGAATGAATTCAATATCAATGGCGTCAAAGTGCATGGTGCCCAACACCCCCCCTCAAGATGGAGAGTGAGGATCCCGAAGGCCCATCTTGGATAAAAGATACTGAAATTGTGCCTGACCAAGGGCCTTGGTAAAAATGTCTGCAAGTTGTTCCGATGTAGAGCGATGAGTAGCGACAATGGTCCCTTGTTGCACATGATGACGAAAAAAATGACAGTCTATTTCTATATGTTTGGTGCGTTCATGAAATACCGTATTTGACGCAATGTGCATGGCGGCTTGGTTGTCACAGAATAGACGGATGGGACCAGAATGAGAAACCGCTAAAGATGACAGCAAACTCTTGAGCCAAATAAGTTCACATCCAAGAGATGCCATAGAGCGATATTCAGCTTCAGCAGATGAGCGAGAGACTGTCACCTGTTTCTTGGTACGCCAAGAAATAGGAGAATTACCCAAAAGGACAAAATATCCAGGATCAGACTTGCGGGTGAGTGGGCAACTGGCCCAGTCGGAGTCACAATAACCAGATAAGACAAGAGGTTAGTCGCGCCGAAGAAGAATGCCCTGCCCAGGATGTGATTTGAGATACCGTAAGACGCGCACCACCGCGTCCCAATGAGCTTGCCGCGGTTGTTGCATAAACTGGGACAAGACATGAACCGCGTAGCTTATATCTGGTCTAGTTAAAGTAAGATAGATAAGTTTCCCAACCAGTCGCCGATACTGATCAGGATTATCATAAAGAGGCCCCTGATCAGTCTGAAGACCATGATTCTGCACAATGGGAAAGGAAACGGGACGAGCCCCAAGCATACCAGTTTCGCTAAGAATATCCAGAACATATTTCCGTTGACATAAAAAAATACCAGTCTGATTTCGAGCCACCTCGAGCCCGAGAAAATACTTCATGACCCCCAAGTCTTTGACAGGGAACCGAGAGGAAAGATAAGATTTAAATGCAATAATTAAATCTTGATCATTGCCAGTAATAAGAAGGTCATCCACATAAATTAAAACACAAAAAAATTTCCCTGGCCGGCGATAAGTGAACAATGAATAGTCCGCATGTGATTGACTAAAGCCATATGCCTTGAGAGCACATGTTAATTTAGAAAACCAACAACGAGGGGCTTGACGAAGCCCATAAAGTGACTTTAGCAACCGACATACCTGACCTGGAGTTGAAGAAGAGTATCCGGGAGGTAAGTGCATGTACACTTCCTCTCCTAAATCCCCATGCAAAAATGCATTATCCACGTCCATCTGATGGACCACCCAATCGTGAGAAGCCGCAACAGCTAAAATGGTACGAACAGTAACCATTTTAGCAACGGGTGCAAAAGTGTCATGGTAGTCAATCCCATGAATTTGGCGATTGCCGCAAACCACCAGCCGAGCCTTGTAACGATCAACTGAGCCGTCAGATTTGTACTTTATTTTGTAAACCCATTTGCAAAATATAGCCCGCTTACCGGGCGGCAGGGATTGCACCCTCCAGGTGCCGGTACGTTCCAAAGCATCTACCTCGGCCTGCATGGCAGCCCGCCATTTGGGATCCTGTACAGCTTCACGAAAAGAGTCGGGTTCACGAGCACCACTAATGGCTGCTAGAAAAGCACGATGAGGAAGTGAAAAACGATTATATGTTACGTAATTAGATAAGGAATATGGAGTACCTGCGGGTGCCGTTGAAGCAGAGGAGACATCCGGCGAAGGTACCACGTTCACAGTGTTAAGACTAATTTCATAATCTGCATGCCAAGCTGGAGGTTTTCTTGGTCGGCTATGATGCTGAACAGGTGGCGAAGGCGGGTTGGAGCTGGAGTCATGAATCATTTCCGAGATAGGGGGCGAATGATTTGGGGTCAACGAGGTAGTTGAGGTTGATGAGGGAGTGGTGTCGGCATTATTGGTAGGGGTTGCTGGCAGTACACGTGTGGCAGGTTGTGGATGAGGAGGATCATAAGCAGGTTCAGTAAATGGGACATGTGGATCAAAGGGAATTGGTGGTCTGTCAGGTGGGCAATTTGTGGCAGAGCCATTAGAATCATGGGTGTGATCAGTGGAAATTTCGTGATAGGGAAAATGGGTTTCAAAAAATCGCACATCCCGGGAAACAAAGTGTCGACCGTGCTCTAAATCATAAACCTTCAAGCCCTTTTGTGAATATGCATAACCAAGAAATACACATTTAACACCACGACAAGAAAATTTATATCCCGTACGATCTTTTGCATAAGCATAACACAGGCATCCAAATACACGAAGGTCAGTGTAACGAGGTAATTTCCCAAATAAAAGCTCATAGGGAGTCTTGTTGTCTATCACAGGAGAGGGTAAGCGATTGATTAAATATCCAGCTGCCAGAATACACTCACCCCAAAAATCAAGTGGCAAATTAGCATGAAATCAAAGTGCCCTAGCCACCTCAAGAATATGCCTATGTTTACGCTCTACCCGTCCATTTTGTTGCGGAGTATAAACACACGTCGTTTGAAAAATTATTCCTTGCTCCAAAAAATAATTTTTCAAGGCACAAAATTCTTTACCATTATCACTACGTACTACACGCACATCCTTTTGAAATTGGCGTTTAGTCATAGCAAAAAAATGTTTAAGAATAGTCTCAACTTCAGTCTTGTCACTCATCAAATGTACCCAAACTGCCCGAGAATAATCATCAACAATAGTTAAAAAATAATGAGCACCACATGAAGATGGAAAACGGTAAGGGCCCCACACATCACAATGTATTAATTCAAAACAATCAGTTGCTCTAGCAGAATTTATTCCAAACACATCTCTAGTTTTCTTGGCCCGTAAACAAGCGTCACAAGGTTTATTTTGCAGACCAGTAGAAGAAATAACATTATTTGTACTAGATATGGTACGCACTACTGATGGTGAAGGATGACCGAGCCTTGCATGCCATAAATCACTTTTGTTCGCTTCTCCTACTGCCAGAGCCAAATTTTCTTCAACACTGTGAAATTAGTACACTCCCCCATGACGTCTACCCAGTCCAATCAGCATCCTCGTAGGCGGGTCCTGTATTACACATATCTGATTAGCAAACATAATAATGCATTTCAAATCATCAATTAAACGTGCTATTGATATAAGTTTGCACATGAGTCCCAGAATAAAAAGAACATTATGTAGAATAATTTTAGGACTTAAAATTATTCGGCCCCGCAGAGTTGCGTGTGTCACGTCGCCATTGGGTAAAGTCACTGGAGTTGGCGAAATGGATTCCTTGGATTGAAAATTTCGCATGTCTCCCGTCATGTGATATGAGGCACCCGAATCTAGGAGCCATTCGGACTGTGTAATTTTACCTGACAATTTCTCATGAGTGGTTGCCATGGAGGAAGGCTTACAGTTCTCTACCAGCTGCATGAGACCACGCCACTGTTCATTAGTCAAATTTGGAATTTGACGGGTTGTACTACTCTCTACCGGTGCCCCTTCACGAGAACCATGAGGTCTAGTATGTTCATCAGGCGGGGGTGTTTGATCGGTAATTTTTCGTCGTCGTGGTTCCTCATGCCCGAAAGTCCTTCCGGTGCCTGAGAAAGTCGGATTGTGGTCGCTACTCATTTGTCAATCGGTGAAGTTCCGTTTACGGCTCTGATACCATATCAAAAGGCCGTAAATAAGTGGAGGATCATTTTTCTGTATTATTCAATGAATCAACCGGTACATATATACATGAGTATTTGAGATAAAGCCTAAACCATCGCTATCTATCGCTAGCTAATAATGCGGCCAAGAATAATAGTTACAAAAGGAGACTACCTCTACGTACATGAATAATTGTACAAAATATGTGCATAATAATTAGAAACAAAAATTTATGAATGAATTCAATATCAATGGCGTCAAAGTGCATGGCGCTGCATGGTGCCCAACAACGGTAACAATAAAATCACTTACTGCTTCTGAAATGTGTTCAAGATTGGTGGCCTCCCCACCAACAACCATTTTTCCTGTCTTGATGTACTGAGACATCATAGCCTTGAATGCAGCTTCAATTTTTTGAAATCGGAGCGGACTTCTTTTTTGCATGCTTCAGATCTAAGTACCGGGTAGTCCATGATTCAACAATAATGGCGAAACCAACTAGAAGGGTGAAGAAAAGAAGACTGCCCTGGTTAAACCAACTAGGTGAACTAGTTCTATCCCCTTCTGGTTGGTTTCACCACTATTGTTGAATCATGTACGACCCGGTGCTTAGATCTGAAGCGTGAAGAAAAGAAGACAGCTCCAGTTAAAAAAATTGAAGCTGCATTTAAGACTATGATGTCTCAATACATCAAGATAGACAAAATGGTTGTTGGTGGGGAGACCACCAATCTTGAACACATTTCGATCAGAAGCAGTAAGTGATTTTATTGTTACCGTGAAAAAGGGGTTCCACAGATAAGGATCTAAGTGGACTAGTTTCAAAGATCCTGGTGGACTAGTTGGAAGGAAGTTCTAGATATAAGGCTGTTTGAAGTTATTACGGAGTAATTAAGAAGGTTGCCTTGTCATCGGATGATGGTTTCTTTTTGTCCAAGGGAAGATAGCGAAGATAGGCTAAGAGTTCCAGGACACTCAAAATGAGTGTGAACAACCAGATCGAAACCTGAGCAACACATTTTATCTTAGGAAATAAGCCCTGAGGACACCCCGGCCCAAACCAACCCCCACACCCACACCTACTCCACATGCCCAGAACAGAACACCCAGAAAATTCATAACAACATGAATGATAACGGAAGCAAACAAAACTCAGCCTGAAACATGAAAAAAGTTGTTTACGACGCTAACCCCCCAAAAAATTTTAAAACAGAGCTAGGATAAGGATCATGAAGGATAAGAATTTCTTTTCAAAGAGCCACAAGACACCCAAGGCCAACCCCATACATAGTGTTAAATGTCCCACACCAGAAAGATTTGGATGAACAAAGTGTTATATTAACACATGGGCTACTCCTCCTATCAGGTTGACCTTTTAGGATAGAACCCCGTGTCTTAACATGGTATCAGAGCCAAATCGATCCATGGTGTGGGGCCCCTTATGAATCGTGATGACACGATTATAAAAATTGACAATTACTATACGACCAGATGAAAAAAATGGACCGATGAAAAAAATTAATGATGACATGATCCAGACGAAGTGTCTGGTCGTGAGGAGGGCTATTAAATGTCCCACACCAGAAAGATTTGGATGAACAAAGTGCTATATCAACACATGAGCTACTCCTCCTATCAGGTTGACCTTTTAGGATGGAACCCCGTGTCTTAACACATAGAAACACGAAGGCGATAAACATGAAGATTTCCGCAAGAGGACTCATTTTTAAACTCAAAAACGGTTTGAAAAAAGATGGGTAAAAACAGTGTGGTAGCCTGGTGTTTATATACAAGAGTAGTTTGATCGGTAGAGAATAGGGTACGTAGTATCTTGTTCTGCATGCAAAGATAAGGATATACAAGATTAGGGGTGCTCCCATCTGAATGTCGATAATCTCTTTGGAGTCTTCCTGCTTAGGTATAGCAACCAAGATGAGGACTACCTCTCGGAGAAGGATGTAAAATCAGAGGCTTTTGAGATCTTCAGTAGCAGTCCTCTCTGTATTTAGTTAAAGTCATATGGAGTATTTAATGTGAGGAATGCTTATAGAGAACCACGTTCTCCAACGGTAATAATGACAACTAATGCAAAGTTACATAGAAGGATGTAAAATCAGAGGCTTTTGAGATCTTCAGTAGCGGTCCTCTCTGTATTTAGCTAAAGTCATACGGAGTAAATTTGAGGAATGCTTATAGAGAAGTGTTGGAATTAGTTTGGCATTATTATATTCTTGGTGTACGAAGTTCCTCCACATGCATGCAGCGTTATGCACGTTTGTTCTATTAATTATTTCTCTTTGTTGTACTTATCAATTGTAATTCTTTCTCTTGTAAATTATTGGGTAGTTATTTAGCTTACGAATAGGAATAGGAGTCTTTGTACAAAGTGTATTTATGTACTTGACATACATTGAATAACTCAAAGAAAATTTATCCCCTTAACGTCGGCTCAATTTGGTATCAGAGCGCGGCATACGATCCACGACCTTATTTCTCTCTCGAATGATTTACGATGACGACTGATTCCACTAATCCTTTTTCTGGCCAGCTGGTGAGAATGAAGATTAACGATTCCTCTTCACCTTACTATTTGTCAAGCTCTGAAGGACAGAAGGACCCGGAAGACTCTTCACGTGGACGTGATTTTACTGAAGTTGACTGGAAGAGTATCCTACAATTAATGAACCAAGTTAAACCTACATTCCCACAAGATAAGTTATCATGTAAACATTTTCGTTCCAATGCTTGGTTGTTAGATTCAGGGGCATCTTTCCACATGACCGGCCAGGTTTCTCTTTTGATGAATATTCGGAAAATATCACCGCTGCCGGTGTATTTACCAAACCGAGAAGTTACACATGCTACTAGCAAAGCCGACGTAAGGCTTGGACAAAAATTAAAAATTGGAGATGTCTTATTGGTCCCTGGCCTAACGTGCAACCTAATTTCCTTAGCACAATTAATTGATGAATTGAAATGCGGTATATTTTTTGCTAATGATGTTTGTGTGATGCAGGACCTACTTTCGAGAACGCCAATCGTAACGGGTGAAAAATGTGGAGGGGTGTATTATTTTCATAGTATGAATCCAGTACATGTTTTCTCAATAACGCGGGAGGAACGAAGTGATTTATGACATTAACGCATGCTCACGATAGCTCATGGCGAAACCAACAAATAGTTGACAGGGCCGGTCCTGACATAGGGGCAGGATGGGCGGCTGCCCAAGGCCCACCAGGAAGAGGGGCCCATAAATTATTTAACAGTACTCCAGTAGTATATATATTGAGTCTCGTTCATCTCAGACGCGCTTGATCAGGAATTCTGTATGGCCAAACTCATTTAAAGAATTTAATGTTTGTGAAGAACATGCTCACAAAATTTTATCAAAAAATTCGAATAGATCATTTTGTCAGGCACGCCTGCTGATCAGATCATTTCCTTGTACTCCAATACTCCGTAAAAGATACCCCTCAACCAATGGCGGACCCACTAAGGGTCCCATGGGGTCCCGGGACCCCGTGGTCTTTGAAAAATTTACCTATATATATTATATATATTTTACAAAATTTACCTGTATATATTTATGTATATATAAAAGATGTGCGACTTAAAAACGAAATGGACGCAGCGGAGTAATGGTAGCATGCGTGTGTTTAAAGTCCTGCTATTCGTGAGGTGCAAGGTTCGATTCCTCACGTGGATAATTTTTCTTTGGGAAAGTTCCCGAAATAGGAATAAAATAGTTTGAAAAATCCAAAATAGGACTGCCATGTTTTTTATTCCCAAAATAGGAGTAATTACTGCCAAGTTTGGAAAATACTGTTAGGGGTGGGCAAAAATCCCGGTCCCGGTGTCCCAAACCGAAAAATCCCGATACCGTTCCGAAACTATCCCGATCCATTTAGGACACAATTTTTTCATCCCGAACCGGTCCCGCACCAATATTAACCGGGACGGGACCGGGATAGCTATAAAATATCATGTCCCGTCCCGGTGTCCCGTTTGAAATTAATATATTATTTTAAATTTATAATGTTATGTAATAGTCAAACTCAATTAAAACTTTCTAATCCTTAGTCTCCCTAGTGTATTTTATCATATTTCATGTCTCTCTTAGTCTCATTTCTTTTATTTCTTCTGATTAAAATTTGTTTAGTTCTCATTCCAATACTAAACCATAATATATTATTACGTGCGGAATACTATTTATGATGGAATACCTACTACTCCAAATTATAGTTTTGTTATAGATTTTAATATTTTCCAAAATAACTACTAGAAAATATATATATAGAGTCTTTATAGATATGTTATTTAATTTAATGTTGTATTGAAAAATTACAAGTGTATTTTGCACTACTATTCTACTAAAGGAAACACAAGATTAGGGGGAACAAAAAAATTTACAAGATAAAAATTAAAGAAATAGTTAATTAAAGGTTTTACTCAACTTTTTAGGGAAGCTAAATTTGCAAAAATAGTTATGTCTTTATTTTGATGTTATGCTTATTTTTATATCACATTTCATAAAATGCATATTTTATGGGACATCACGAACCGTCCCGGTTTTTCTCGGGTTGTCCCGGTCCCGTTTTAAATGGGACAACGTTGGGATAAAGACTTATCCCGTACCGTACCGAACCGTTGTTATAAAACCGGGACGGGATCGGGATAAGCCAAATCCCGGACCGTCCCGGACCGTGCCCACCCCTAAATACTGTCATGTTTGAAGTCGGGTGTTGCCAAAACATAGCAGTAATTAGTCCTATTTTGGGAATAAAAACATGACAGTCCTATTTTGGAATTTTCAAGCCTTGGAATTTTCAAACCTTTTTAGTCTCATTTTAGGTAATATTCTCTTTTTCTTTTTGGTGCTTCTTTAAAACTTGTTGTTTTAAAACTCCGAATGATGTTTTTTGGTCCATTTTTTAAACCCCTTCCAACGATCCTTTACCACAACAAAATTAATGCCATCCACGTATCTCCCTCAGATCTCATCCACTTCTTATTAATTCATTTTTTTTTGAATAATTATAAAATTTCTTTGAATAGTAAGATTAAATTAACAAATTTATGTATTTATGAATGTTTTTTTTTCTTTTTTTTTTTGGAAATTTTACGATTAAGGATGAAAAGGTATTTCGGTAGTCTACCAAAATTTTAACAAATTCAAAGTACGGAGAATAGTTAAGATATTCATTCAAATGATTCGTCTTTATTAAATAAAGAATATCTAGTACTTGATGAAACTGAAATTAATGTGGTGTATAATCTACATGAACAACATACTGATTTCATCCTAATGTTCAAGAGAGGGTACGCAGTAGTTACTATAAAAAAAAATGACCGTTTCAACTTTGGGATCATGATGTCCCTATTAAAGTAATTGACGGCAACAAACGTAGATTTGTTTCAAGTTGGTTTGATTTGCATAAATGGTTGGAATACAGTATTGTCAAAGATGCTGCATTTTGTTTACCGTGTTATTTGTTTAGTAATGACCGAAACAGTGGGAAGTTAGTTGTAATCATTTTTTGGGAATATGATTTTCAGCATGGAATAAATAAAATAGGTTTTATGTACACGTTGGTGGACCTATATATTATATAATATTTCCAACAAATGAAACCTATGAGGTACTTTTGTAGAATTGTAAAATGACTTTTATATGTAATTTTTTGCTTTATATCATCTTATTTCATCACGTTAGGGACCCCGTGATTCTGAGTTTCTGGGTCCGCCACTGCCCTCAACCCTCATATCCGTAGACTGAGCCACAACGGCAGAGCTATAAACGAAACACGACTGGATGACTTTCTACTTTCCTCACAGAAGCCGAGAATTAAAAATTGATAATATTATGGACAATTTTACTTTTAAGAATGCCTAAAAAATGTTTTGTATAGCTTATAATACCGAGTAATTTTATGGCAAAAAATATTTACTTGTGTAACGAATTTTATTTTTGACAATGAAACTTTTGTAATACATTCTTACAACATACGGAGTATATAATTAGGGGCCTATTTTTGTCATTTATCCCGGGCCTATAAATTGTCAGGACCGGCCCTGATAGTTGAGAAGATCATAGTTTTAGTGGTAGAGAGTTTTTAAGGTGTGCAGCTCTCTAGTTTTAAAAGATTAACGCATGCTCACGAAACTCAAGAGTCGTACATTAAAAGCAAGCTAAATAATCTCTAATAATCCGGGTTTTAATATTTGATACCAGAATTTTCTTTCAAATAATCTCTCCAAAAATCCTACCTGGCTACCTTCTCAACCATGATCTTGAAAAATATCATCCACATCAACAAAATAATCTCAAAATAAACTCATGAATGGGGATGCCCTTAGTTTCCAAAATATAATGTACGTTACAAACTATTGTAACACCCTTAACTTCCCTTTCTTTTTAAATTATCGATCAAATAATGTCACGATTAGTACGAGTTGTAATAGTTTTTTATGCACAAACAACGAAAGGATAATGTTAGGACACCTATTCGAATTGATCCAACGTAATTATTCGTGGTCCATATCAACTTATTGCAATTTACAAACATAGATACATATTTTTGTTGCTAAATCAAGTCATACGATAACATGATCAAATAAGACATATTTTGCAATAGTAATGATCCATTTTGTCGTGAAATTGGTTTGAACTAGCTAGTAGTAATGATCCCAAATAAACAGGCCATTTGAAAAAGATTTTGAAACTATCTGGAACGGGACCAATGGTCCAATACAATAGCGTCTTTTAACAACCGCTAACCATAAATATACACAACGGATTGGTAGGATATAAATGAACCAAAAAGAGAAATGAAAAGACATTGCCACACCTCGCTTTTATTTATTGACCGGTCATATTTTTATTTTTACCTTTTATTTGATATTTGTGTTGTTACTTTTAGAGTGTTTTTAATTGACTGATATTTTCTGATCTGATGTGGTAAATCTCTGAACGTTGTGTAGTTTATAACTATTAAGGTGATCTGGTTAGTTTAAGTCTCGTCTTTTCCAATCTATTTGACTCTGGTATACTCTGTTATATTCTAGTATGATTTGATTTTGGATTGAAATTAGTCCAAATAACAACATTCTCACTTAAACGTAAAATCATTATAAAGTACTCTGTAATTGTTACTGGCTTACTGCCGTTATAAGTTTTTACATATATTGACTAGGCTCTTATTCATTGCAAACTTCAAGATGATAATTGTCATCAATATTCTACGAAGTATATTATACGGAGTACTCCGTAAAAAAGACTACAAATTGAATAATGAAATGGACATGATCGTCTTTAATCCATTTGCGTAAGCTAAATTGTAACTATATATAAATATGAAGATCTGGCATTTACTTTAAATCAAGACGCAAGTACTCGCAGTGGGTTGAGGAGATATTGTCACGCCGTTGAGTTTGGATTTTGCAATTCGCATATTACTCTAACCACATACTCATGTCCATAAGCATTTGGAAATTAAGTTGGACTCAAAGTTATATTGATCTAATTATTTCTTTTTAGATCTCAAAAAATGTTCACCCAAACCTTTCGCGTTCCCTAAACTCCATTGTGTCAGCAAAATTGCAATTAATGGAGTTTTCAACCAAATGGGTAAATTTTATCAAATCTGGATGCTTGAACAAAAAAAGACATTTTTTTTATAATAACCTTTGCTTAATTTAATCCGTGCAAGTATGACACATTTTGTGTTACACCCTGCAACCTTTTTAAGTTTTTATGCTATTTTTAATATATCACTATCATGAGACCATTCTTTTTTGGGGAAAAAATTACTGCTTACCCAAATCTATTGAAAACTCTTAAATTTTTACTTTTATAATGTTGCGGCTTATATGAGAGTTAAATAATATAAAATTAATTATTCAGGATTTCAAGATATCTTTTAACAGCCTTCAAAAAATAAATTAATTACTTTTTTAATAACATGGTAAAGAATGAGAGGACACCTATGAGATAGTCGGGATTATTTCATTATCAAATGGAGCATGTTATGCAGGGCCGGCTTTAGATGTGTGGAGGCCCTAGGCTAAAAATCACATAATATTGATTTAGAGTATATCACACTGATATGATTTCTGTAACACTAAAGTCACATAAAATTATAATATGAGAGTAATTGTATATAAGCATAGATTCCAATGATATTCAAATTGCACCGTATATTGTGAACGTGAAAACAATAAATTTTTAAGTGTAAACATTTGTCAACGTATCAATATTTGTACCTAGGATGTTTTTACTTGGATTGTAATTTGTCCCTGACCAGACCAAAACGGACCAGACCAGATCAAACTTGGATAGTTATAAAAATACAAAAAAAGCAGACATTACCAGACCAGACCGGACTTAGATAGTTATAAAAATACAAAAAAAAAAACAGACATTACCAAACCAGACCAACAAATTACAGTCTAAGTAATAAGAACCTAATTACAATCAATATTAACATTTTTCAATAGAGCTAGTTTGTGAAGAAACCTCAAATTAGAAAATTTACATACAAATATTTGTGAAAATTACAAATAAAAGTAAAACCCAAATAGCTAGTACAATCAAATTAGTTCAAATTTATAGGAGTACAATAATTCTAGAGTAGCCCACTTGCGCCGCTAAAATTACTTTATATATAAAGTATACTTCGTATATGACTATGGAATTAAATACTACTAGTACAAAATATATTCAGTTCTTTCTTGCGAATTGGCCTCCCATTCTCCCAATATTACAGTGTTATTCTGCGAAAATCGGAATAACCAATACTACGTATTAACCATCTAAGCCCCAAAACTATACATACTTCTAAGTCCTTAATTAACCCTTAAGAGCTAAGCCCTTAAGCTAGCGAACTAGGAAACTACCGTGTCTCAAGTCTAGGGAGTTTTCTTATCTAGGTCGTTGTGTTGGAAGCTCATTCTGTTTGGTAGCTTTGTTTTCCAAAATGATTAAAACTAATACTAGTATTAATAATACAAGGAAAACTTTTTGGGGCCCCTAGAAATATGAGGCCCTAGGCAATTGCCTGGCCTTACTCCCCTCTTAGCCGGCTCTGATGTTATGATCGGTGATAAACTAAAAACTAATATAAATAACAGAGATGGAAAATAAAGTGCACCATATTTAAAGAGATAAAAATGGTGATGATAAATATTTTCCACCAATTCAAACCAAAACATGCCAGTATTAGTAAATTACGCTATCGTACTTTCGAGCTATTGTAATATTTGCTACTCCATGTAATAGAGAAAACACCCTAATAAAACTCATATAAGTACATTTTGGCGAGAATAAAACTAGTCATTAGTAAATTACGCTATCGTACTTTCGAGTTATTGTAATATTTGCTACTCCATATAATAGAGAAATAGTATGAGTAATAAACTGTGTTGAAAAGTGGGGGATAAGATGGAAAAATATAAATGAGCGGATAAAACCGAACAAATAGTTTAGTATTTTTTAAGGAAAAATATATAAGAAAGAAATAAAATGTAGCAAAACTTAAATTACATTCCAAAAAGAAAAATAGCAGTAAACAAAAGAATGAGGAATGACTACTTCGCTTTACAACATTTCTTTTGCTTAATGTCCCACTTGTTTGCATAATATTAAAATTGTAAATGCATTCACTCTATCCATCAAGCAGAAATGCTTAGTGTACATGCAATGTACACAAACTGTACACAGTATATATATCTATTTTTGTTTTTACCATTCCACTTTTATTTTTTTACCCATTCATCCCTCTCTTATTTCCACCCCTCCCTCTTCTCTCTTTCTCTCCTCTGTGCACTACGTTATCTTCCGTCTCCTTTTTTTTTTTCATTTTCAACCTCTCTAACTTCTAAAACATTTTAAATCCTTCTCCCCATTCAGTTGCAAAGCACGATTCACTTTTCTCTATAGTTGATAATTCTTCTCAAGCCATGAGGTAATATCTATTTCCAATTTTCTTGTGTGTTTTGCGTTTTTATTTATTTGTTCTGATTTTATGTGTATGTGTATGTTATAACCTGGTATAATTGATTAAATCGTTTTATTTTAAGAGATATGAAGTGTTAATTTTGAAACTTTTAGGGTAATTACTCTAGTTTATTTATGCTCATGAAGTGTTTGTCAAAATGACTCAATGAATTGATTTTGTTCTCGTTTTTGTTATGTACATTAGTCTAGTTTTTAATGAGTTTTAGACTCTATTTTTTCGGTTTTCTAGTTTTACTATGATATACTAATTATTAATTAACTATTATTTAATTATTATGAATTTGCTAGATTTTCTTCTTCTTTTAGGGCTATCTTTGTTTCTAATTTTTAGATTGTATGTATGTTACTATGGTGATAAATGTTTGACTATTGAGCTTCATTGTTATGGACTGGTGATTTGTACTAGTCACCATATCAGCAGGCAAATCGAGAAAATGTTCCTTCTGAAGAACCTGCAGAAGTCACAAATGAGATAGAGCAACCTGGGAAGCAAAATGAACAGAATGTTGGCCCTGGAAAAACCTATGAAAATAGCACTAATATCCTTACAATGATACAAGAGATATCTGCTACTATAATTGAAACTCCTCCCCTCAAACTCCCATATCACCAGCTTTACAACCTGACCAACCATTGTTCAAAACATTATTTTAAATGATTTAAACCAAAATCAAAGGTGATAGGGATAACATTAACAAGCAAGGTGATGGAATTGGACCCCAGAGAAACACAATCTAATGGGGAACCAACCCACAACACCAAACAAACAAACCTAAAAAGGTCTTCTGCCCCTCCGATCCCAAACAACAGGCCGAGAAATATAGGGAAGCCTATGCCCTCAGCCTAAACTTGTTAAAAAAATTGGAAACTATGATAAAGATAGGTCCCTATGAACATTGCTACATATTATGGTGAATAAATTGCTTTACATAAGATTTGGCAATGTGAAGCTTAATTGTGCATAAATGCTCTTTGTTTTATGTCCTTCAAATTTGGCAGTTTATCAATGTGGAATTACTTCAAGTAGTTTTTCTTATGCTTTTAGCTTTCTAGAATTTTACTTCATTTGCTTAATGCTATCATTAGTGCGAAGTTTTTCATCTACAGTTTTGACCTGATTGACACAGATACTAGCAAAACTTTATCATTGATGGATTACAAGATGATTTAACGAGAATTAGAGCAGAGCTGATGGAATATGAGATTAAGGATGTTACATATGTTGTAGACATTGAAAGTGGTGGGATAATAGACTATGGAGAGATTGTAGCTGCTAAAGTACACTTGAGCAAGTTGGAAAGAGAAGAAAACTTCATGTTGGCATTCTTTTTTAATAAAGATAATAGTGGTTACATAACCATTAAATACCTTGACCTTATTTCTTGACAAATTGGATTTATTTGAGAAAAATCCATTTGTTGGAGTGTTTTTTACTTTATGTAATTAGACATTGAATTTATTTATTGACATATTCATCATGCATATTGGTGAAGGGTGATATTTTGGTTTATTGTGTCGTCTTAGGAAGAAATGTCCTCATTTTGGTTTATCAATCGCATTTCCTTAATTGTTGGTTGGTTTTTATATCCTATTAATTAATCATGTTTAAATATTGTTTACTCTTCCATATTATTTTGATCAATACTCTCTTAGACATTACATACCTCATTCAACAAAGTGCTCAAAGAAATGAATAATAGGTGTGTGTGCCAAGAAGGAATAAGTTAATGTGTTAAATGAATTTGTCTATGAACTAGATATGAAGTGCCCGATCACAAACAATAACTACTCAAACAAGTTAATATGTTAAGTAGAATTGTCTGTGAACATGATATGAAATGTCTAGCCACAAACAATACCACTAGAATGGACTAATAGATTAAGTGGAATTGTCTGTGTATCATACAAGAAATGTCCGGCCACAGGCAATAATGTGGGCTAATGTGCTTAGTAGAATTGTCTGTGAACCAGACATGAACTATCCAGTTACAAACAATAGCCACTTGAACAGACTAATGTACCAAGTAAAAGTGTTTGTGGACGTGAAGTGTCTTGCCACAAACAATAACCATTGAATGAGCTAATGTGCTCATGTGCTAAGTGGAATTGTCTGTGAACTAGAAATGAAATGTTTGGCCACAGGCAATAACCACTGGAACAAGCAAATGTGCTTATGTGCTAAGTGGAATTGTCTGTGAATCAGACATGAAATGTCTGGGCTCAGGCAATAGCCACTCGAACAGACAAATGTGCTGATTGCAAATGTCTGTGAACGCGACATGAAGTGTCTGGTTACAAGCAAAAGATACATATTTACAGTCTTTGATTCTTAAGTGAAAAACAAGCATATTTACAAACAAAGTGTTCCATTACCAAGAACAAGCATTATCATTTACACCACAAATGTTATATACCCTCCAACATCTCAAATCTCAATGCCAACTAATATAAAAAAATAGCATTATCATTTACAACCCAACTGTCAACACATTCCAATGTCGACTAATCTAAGAGAAACTAATTTGAGATTATCCAATTCTATATGATTTGATGAGCTCGTCCTATGACTAAATTAGTTGGCATTCTTCTTCACAAGATCACTGTGTTCCCTTCGCCATACCTTGTCAACTCCAAGGACCAGTAGATCTGCTAAACTTCTTGCTGATCACATGTCTTCAAAGCTCATGAGATATAGATATAGCTACATATAGATATAGCTACTTTAAGGCAGCAAAGGCTTAGAACTTGACTCAATTTGATGCCGCTATATCCCAGCCTCCTGAAGTTGTTGTTTCCCCATAGAGCGGCAAACCTCTTTCTATAGCCAGGGTTCTAAGAATACTAAAATGCACATTAACAAAACAAGGAGAAGAAGAAAAGCCTTGGATTCAAACAGTTAACACATTACATAGTTTAAACCGCAAACATAAAAAGTAAAAAATACAATTCCTGTTAAACAAAAATACACATTAAAGGAAAAAGAAAAAGCACATTAGGTATGAAAAAATCATTGAAACATTTCAACAAACATGTAATGAGAATACAGATGAAATATAATACGTAGACTATAATTTCAATGGTTTACATCACAAAATAGTCAAAGAGTTCACCATCATAATATATATCATTACTAAAAACAAAACAAAAAATTGTAATTTCAACAATCGATATGAATAAAAGAAGGAGCAAAAGCATCTTAAACAATCGATATGAATATATAAAAGAATTCATTCAAACATTTCAACAAACATTTAATGGGCATACAAATGAAATACAACACTTCAACTATAATTTTAGTAGTTCACATCACAAACTAATACCAATGAAATGACATACTCAAAGATTCAACATAGAATACAAATTATTAAAACTAGAGAAAAATCCCAACCCTATATGAACATAAATTCAAGGAGTAACTATTACCCAATATGCATTACTTTGCCGATGAAGGCAAGTACCGCTTATTATGAATCCAATCGACGACGTTCCATACCGGAAGAGATGAGATCTGGAGATCCGCATAATGGGTCAAACACTCCTTTCTATTCTCTGTGACATCCCACTGTTCACGACAGCCCTTGCTTCTTGCTACGAACGGCTCCTCAGTGGAGGAGTAGAAGTGTTGGTCGGTATTGATATTTGAAGTGGGTTGAAGGAATTTTGAGAATTAGTTGAAATTGAAGAAAAGGTAAGAAGGAGGTGGGAACTGGGGGTTGTGCACAGCGTAGAGAAAAGAGAGAGGAAGGAGAAGAAGTGGGGGATGGAGAAAGTAAAAAATAATGAATGAAGAATGGTAAAAAATGGGAAAGATATTTATATGGTGTACATGGTGTGTACAACTAATGTACCCCAAGCATTTTTGATCCATCAAGTTATTCCCCAATCCCCATCAATATAGCAATGCCAATATATTCACCTAGTATAGTTTTTTAATCAAATTCATTCTTTTATTATTTTACATCAAATTTTAGGCTAAAATTTAAAGAGCCGAGTATCGTGACGCAGAAATAAATAAATTTAGAGATTTTTTTTGAGATTTTTTTGGTGTTATTGCTTTAGACGTATTTTATAAAAATATAACTAAGATGTAAAAAAATAATTAATTATAGAATTTTAAAATTTAGAATTTGGGGGAACAGCAGCCCCCACTTGCCACCATGTTCGATCCGCCACTGCCAGTACCGATTTAGGATGTTTTTACTTGGACTGTAATTTGCTGGTCTAGTCTGGTCTAATCTGGTCTGATTTCTTTGGCCCGTCTAGTGGTGGACTCGGGCCTGGCAACCCAACTCAAAACCGGCCTGGCACGATTACTGTGCGAACCAGCCCGGCCCGGGAACCGGGCGAACCAGCAGTTCAGGTCGACCTGGCCCGGTAGCTGGGCGGTCCGGGCTTGGGCCTAGCTTTTGGTGAACCGGCCCGACCGGTTCGGGCCCGGTTCCGGGCCAGAATTTAATTTTTTTTCATTTCTTTGGCCCGGGCTTAATGTTTAGACCGGGTTTGGGGGGTTTGGGGGGTGTGAGGGGAGGAGAAAAGAAAAGGAAGAAAAAAAAAACAGGTGGCCCGGCCCAGCCCGGTCCGGCACGGAACCGGACCCGGAACCGAAACCGGTGGCCACCGGTTCGGGCTCGGGCCCAACAAAACAGCCAGGCCCAGGCCCGAACCGGGCCCAAACCGGGCCTAAACCGGGCCCAAACCGGTCCGGGTCCACCGCTAATCCTGTCCCGTTTCGAACCGTTATTATAAAACGGGTTCGGTACCGGGACAACCCAATTCCCGTTCCGTCCCAGACCATGTCCACCCTTAACGGCTACGGGTAAGGGTACAAAAGGATCTGTTTATAGACATATGGTCAAAATGATTTTTGGTTGGATGGGATCTCAATATGTCATCACCCAGGAGGCCAGGAGTCAGGACCGATGAGATATCTCCCTCCCTCGCACATACACAAGCACTATGAACAGGTCTTCGATTTCAAAAAGTATATTTGGAAGAATTATTAGAATACTACCATTCTTAAATTCAATCTTAAAAGAAAGAGGCTGGCAGAAATTAGACTTCAACAAAAGGTACAGACTACAGAGACACTAACATTAACAAGAATCAGATGACTGTTTATAGAACATACCCAAAGTATGAAGGATTTTAAATAACTTCATTATCTAAGGCAACAATGGCACAACATGCAGGTGATCTCCTCATCATAATATAAATGTTTAGTGTTAAAAGTCAAGTCATCAAGGAAAATTACAACAACTCAAGATGGAACAATTTTGTCAGATAAACAATTCCAAGGCTGTCTTCTCAGGATCGAGATCTCTCACGCGACCGGCTGCATTTACATTTATCCTGTCAGCCATTTGAAAATACCAATATGCAGAATATATAGTAATAGTGAAAAGGGTTGTGCCAGTTTAGTAACATGACTATGCAATTCAAACCCATTTTAGTGTTATACATATTTGCTTTTAAATAAGAACGGTACTTTTACCAATCTGCTTGTCAACTGTTTTATCTGGACGACTGGACCCAATCTCATAAAAAATACTTTGTATGACACATAGCTATAGGGAAAATATGTGCAGTAGACCAGTAGTAGATCAGGTCTAAATTGCATATCGAGGTTATCAAATTGAGCTATAGTATATAAAATACGATAGTACAACGTAAATTTAGAATTGAATCAAGAATATAGAAAACAAAGAAAGTGTGGAGTGGTGTTACATGGATAAAAAATAGTTGAGAAAACATGAAGTAGGTAGTGGTGTTATATTAACCTGTGGTATCTGTCACTCTCGGGGCTCTGCTGCAACTCCCCAACTTCTGGACTTTCCCTAGTAGGTGGAGGTGGAGGTCTGGAATTTGGAATGGATCCATGTCCATAATCAGGGCTGCCCCTATCCCTACGGTACGGGCTTGGGGAACGCCTACGGTCATAGCCTCTTGTGTCAGGGGAGAAGTCATTCCCTCTTCTATCAGGACTGTAACCATTTCCACTTCGTCTGTTATCATCATCTCTAATTGCAAATTCCACCGAAATCACTTGGTCCAATAACTTGCTGCATATTTGGTCAACAAAAATGTCCAAAACTCAAAATAAGATCACATACTTCTGATTTGAGAAGCAGTACCAATTGTATGTATAGACTACCATTTGTATATACAGACTACGTAATGTTTATATATGAAAAATCTCATATTCTCATCCAAGTAATATCTTCCTTCTAGTGCCCAAGCAATTACAGTTTGCTTGATCTTGTCCAATAATAAAGGGAAGGAATATCCGATGAAAGATATTTTCTTGTATCTGGTTTTATCTTGGAAAACGTAGAGAAAAAATGAAACATACCAAGTATCTTCTTTTTTAAACTTTCTTATGAAAAAAGAGTCCGGGTTTTAAAATCAATTCTAATCTTTATGTGAAATATCTGTAAAGTCAAGCGGGTTTAGTAAATTACTCCATTAAAACTAGGAATAAAGTTTTGGGATATAAATTACCATATATAACTTGTATAAATATTTACCTTGATTGAATTGGCTAAAATAAAATAAAAATGTACCTTACTCGAACAAGACTGTTTTTAGGGACAGTCACATAAGTCCCAAAAGAGTTTGGGATCGGCTAACACGAATTACATTTGAAATTGAAGTTGAAAAGGATACAAAAGCTGAGAAATATAAAAATATCTAAACCAATTTATGAAGTTTATCCAATCGTTTCATTTCCCTCACAAAATATTATAAAAACGGCAGCTCAGTATACAAAGGCATCCCCGCAAGGTGAGGGTTTGGGGATGGGTCCCACCACAAGGATGTATAGGGGGCAAGCCTTCCCATATCAAATTATTTCCTTCCGTTTTTTATTTGTTTCACATCCTTTTCTTTCTCCACGGTTTCTTAGATTGCAGATGTGCCCTCAAGGAGGAGTTTACAGGTGTGCTAAATACAATAATGCACATGACAAGATAGGTTTAGAGTATTCATTAAAATATCCCAAGAACAAACCTCATATGTGTCGCCTCTAGTGCCCTGCTGGCATCATCTTCAGATTCGTATTGAATAAAAGCAAAGTTTCTCCTGATCCTGACATTCAATATCTTCCCATACGGTTCAAAATGCCTCTCCAGGTCCCGTGTTCGTGTTGCAGGATCAAAGTTGATCACAAACAATGTTTTTGAAGGTCTTGTGTTAGCTGAAGATCTCCTTGAAGGGTCACTCCTCTCCGGCCTCCTTGCAACACGTTCATGCTACAACATTATAAGCTTACTTTTAAAAGGCGGGAGGCGGCATAAGGCATTTCTGGTCAATTTACCTGAGGCATGAGGCAAAGGCGCCCACCTCACAGAGCTTAGGCATATAACTTTGGTAAAATATGTTTATAGTATTTCTTCATGAAGCCCTCTTCCAAAAAAATGATTACATCACAAAAATGCCTTAAGCCATTAAACTAGCTCAATTAACTTATTCAAATATTAGCAAGAAAAATATTAAAAGCCAAACTACCTACTGAACTTAAGGCATGGTGGACTATTGGAGGAGTAATATACAATTAAGTCTCTCTGACAGCATTGGAGGATTAAAAATTCAATACAAAATGCTACAACTAAGCTATTGGAGGGCTACTCCTAACTACTCCCTCAATCCCAACTTAAGCTTCTCACTTGTCTCTTTTGGACATCCCTGTTGAAGGTTGTCATTACTATTTTAGATATGATTAGCACTCTTAAGTGACAACTTAATCATCAAATATAAAAAGTAATGCATCTATAACATCACACTTGCCATCAATGACATCATTATATTATATATCCATCAAAATTATTTATCAAAATATACTAGAATACCTTATTCAATTATTGTCTAAATAACCATGTCATTTTTCAATGAGAAGCTTAACTCGGGATGGAAGTAGCTTTTATAGGGAGGAGGTAATTACTTATATATAAAACCAGTAATTTTTTAACAATTTTTTATAATAAACCATCGTGCATGATGTTTGCATTTTGCAAATGATATTGTGTTCATTGATGAGACAAGATCGAGTGTTAAAGAAAAGTTGAGAGTATAGCAACAAATTTGGAGAACAACGGTTCCATGCTAAGGGTCTGTTTGCAACAGTTTCTGCTTTTAAAAAAGTGCTTTTTTAATGAAATGGAGAGAAGTGATTAAATAAAAGTTGATAGTGTTTGAGAAAAAAGTGATTTTGAAAAGTAAAAGTTGGTAGTGTTTGGTAAAATAAGTGCTTTTTTGTAATAGAAAAAGTATAAAAGCACTTTTGACATGAAAGCCGGAAAAAAAAGGTTGTAGTGTTTGGTAAAATAAGTGCTTTTTTAAAGCCAAAAGTTGAAAAGTGCTTTTTTTACAGTGTTTGCAAAACAACCCTAAGCCAAACCAAGACTAAAACATAAAGTGCAATTTGATGGTGATCGAAGCCATGGTAACAAACAACAGTAAGATTACCTTAGATGGTAAGGAGTTGCCGATCAACGATATGTTCATACTAAGGCTTGGATGTTGTTATTGTTGTTGTTTTATAATAGTGTTAATAGTGATTTTAAACAAGTAATACTCCGTACTATTTTTTTAATAAAATGTTATATAATCAACAGTCCATAATGATAAACTGTCACATATAACTGTTATATAATAAGTCATAAAATATTAGAGTTAACAGTATTTTTTAAACAATTTGTTCTATAATAAACTGTTAATACTACGTATTAATTTTAAACAATTAACAATTAACAATTATATAATAAATTGTTAATATTTAATAATAATAAAATATCATATAATAATACTCCCTCCGTTCCCTTTTAAATGTTCCGGAAGAGGGTGGCACGAGTTTTAAGAAAAGTGGGTTTGTGTGGTTGATATTAATTGATAAAGTAAGAATAAAGTAATAGAAAGATTTTGAGCCACACAAACTTTACCAAACGAGGTATGGGACAATTAAATTAGGACATCCCAATATGATAAAACGAGACATTTAAAAGGGCACGGAGGGAGTACATGGTTAATATTTAATTTTAATTAAATTGTTGAAAGTAAGAATTTAAACAATCTACTTGTAGAAACCATCTTTATTACTCTGTATTATTTAAAATTGATAAACTATCTGTTAGGGATTGAAATTGTTATATGTTACGTAGTGTATATATAAATAATTTAAAGGTCAAATGTTATATAAATTTAAAACATAAAATAAAAGGAGAAGAAAGAGTAAAAAAAGCTGGGGAAAGACAGAAGAATAAAGAGGAGCAGGAGATACTCGACAAAATTTCTCATAGGTATGTGAATCGCTAAGATCTCTCAAGAAGATAGTTAACACCCCAAACGCGCCAAAGGCGGATGCATCCAAGAAAGCACACCAGCTTCAAAAGGCAATGGATAGGGCACGCCTATGGGTATCTGCCGAGCCTCAGACTAATATATGTGACATGCCCATCGCCTCAGGATGTCTCTTTACCTTTTTGAGGCGCGCTTTTTTATACTAAGACTAAGAATAAAGAAGTTGAGCATGTGCAACTTTCCATCATCAGCCAGGGTGTGTTTGGATCTCAGAATAAGCTAGGGGAAAGAGGAAAAAAAGTTCTCAGGAAATTATGACATTATGTTATGTTTTTTACCATGGGAAATGCAAAGAAAAATGAAATGTGATAAATGGTTTTTAAAATTTATACAGTTTTAAAAAATTTCTGCCTTTATATAATTATACAAAAAGTTCAAATAATATCTAATACTACCGTCATCCCATTTTAAGTGTCCTACTTTGGTTTGGCACAATTATTAATAAAGTGGTTGAAAAAAGTAAAAGTTGTGGTTGAGATTTGAGCATAATAAAGTAAAATGTTGTAGGTCACATATTTCTTTACAAAAAAAGAAAATGTGACACTTATTTTGGAACAACTCAAAAAGGAAAATAGGAAAGGTAAAATGGGAAGGAGGGGCTAGGGAGTACAAATTTACCCGCCTATAGTTTTTCTTTTATTTTCCCAAATCTTAGCTTCCAATTATCTACTTTATTTGCATTTCATAGCATTATCCAGGTTCCATATGGGCAGATTTTGACTACTAGATTCAAACGAAACTATAACCGTCACCATTTCTGCTCATTTACTACTTTAAGACCTAAATATTTGTGCACTAATACATCAATGACCTGCACACCTTGGTCCACTCCACACGTAGTCTTCGTCCCTTTCTCCCAAACTCAATCCGGTCAAGTCTTCTTATTGCATCTTCAGCATCACGTTCATCTTCCATGTAGATAAAAGCGAAGCCTGTAATTGTAAAACAGTTAGGGTCTGTTTGACACACAAAGAAGCCAAGGAAACCAACTATGGAATACAATGTAGGACGAATTCCCAAAAAGTGGTGAGCAAAGAAAAAGTTGGTTTAAACTCAATATATTTATTGATACTCGTTCAAGCTTCTTTTATTTGTTTATTACTTTTACATACAAAGACAAAGAAATCTAACAACACAACAACAACATCCAAGCCTTAGTCCCAAAAGATATTGGGACTAAGAAATCTAAATATATGCAAAAATAATTAAAAATTTAAAATTTTCATTTCCATCTCCCAAGGTAAAAATAAACACAGACACATACATACAAGCTTCCTTGAGCATCTTTTTACTAATTCTCAAGCATTTTCAAAGTGTAAATATACCCTAAAGGGTCAAAACGATATGTTGTTATGATTTGAATTTTTAATACAAAAGGCACTAGCTGAAAATGTTTCCTGTCAAAGCACTTGGGGACTCCAAAAATGGAAAAAACAAAAACTTACCACTAACAACTCTCATTATACAGGGGTAAAGATGGGAGGAGGGGAAAGAAAAATGGAATGAACTCAACAGCTGCAACAGGATCCAAGATGCTCAAGCTATTTATGCTGAAAGAAGTGAGAAACTGATAGTACTGATCAAACTCATGACAAATTGATAAGGGCGATGGTCAGAGAAAAGTGTGGTATGGTAGGATCATAGCAGATCAGAGTGATTCCCTGAGACAGACATAAGAAATGCAGATAATATACATCAGAAATTGAGAATTACTTGGGCCGATCCTTCCACAAGCGTAAATAAAATTTGCGGTTCTATACAATCCCCATTTTATCATTATATTAAATAATTGGCAATGAAGAGCGGACTTGGAATATAGAATCTAATGCATCTATATGGCCAGCCGACCAGTGCCTGGAACGGGTGGAACATATGAATTTAACCCCACAAATGGAAGCAAAAAGTCCAGATCACTGTCTTATATGTCTTGCCACCACCAATGACTCCACCAACTCCCCAAAACCCTTGGCCAAAAAACTTTTTAAAAACGGGGAATATATGTTTTAAATTTTCAGTGGTAAGGATGTAAGGTCTGATGCTTAGATGTGAGATAAAATCATAGACTGGGTTGAATGTATCCATAACATTGAGAAGGATACCCAACTATCCACTGTTGCATGTCCATCAATGGAAACAGAGCAGTGTGTGCAAATAAAGGAACTAAGAAAGTAGAAAGTTACTTTCCACAAACCATATACCCATACTCCCATAGAGATTGTAGATAAGTTAAATGTTCATCACAGGCTGTAATGCTGTGTTGAAAAAATACTTTCCATCCCAAATATACGTATGCTAGCAATGCCTCCATTAATCATCTTGAAAATGGAAAAATTAGGACTGCCTCGACTCCATTCAGGCAAGGTAAATGTGGCAGTCTAGTCGAAATGAACATAGCTTGTGGGTGATTGGAAATGAAGTGTATGTAAAAATACATTAATGGGAATGGATCACACATGTATAAACAAAATATGTAAATACAATGATAGCTTTTATATGGCTGCAGAATTAATATATGGAAAGACAAAGTCTAGTGACAAAATAGGCTTAATCAAAAGAAGTTTAATTTAAAAAGGAGCTTGAGAACATGCCAGGTTTAATATCAATTCTTTCAACCCTTCCATATTTTCGGAAAAGTCGCTCCACATCTGACTCCCGGGCATCAAAATCCAGGTTTCCACAAAAGATGGGCTTCATATTCAATGAGTACCTTCCTAACAGTTGTTATTCCCTGCAAAGAATCACATCTCCTTTTAGCCACTGGCCAGGTTTCAAGAATTGTTAATCTTATATATCTTAACCCAGAGTTTTCCATTTCCCACACAACAAGATATTCAAGTGCGAGAAATAAAAACCGAATATCTGCTTAAAGTAAATAACTTGACTAAAAAGAGAATCCTTTATTCAAAAGTGTTGAAACCAGCGAATCTGAGAAAAAGAGAAAGCTACTTAGAGACAGAGAGACGAGAAATTTGCAGCAGTGTACCTCGTTTAGCAGCTGATCCCAAAGAGCTGGTGATCATCAATCGAAATTCAAAACCCTACCGTACCAGTTACGACGGGGTGAGTTGACGACGGCGCATCGATAACGTTTAATTGAGAATCGGTTTCTGCGAATCTGCTGGTTTCTTTGGGCCTCTTAGGGTGGAGCACTGGCCCATTTTGAGGCTACTTTTACAAGTACTAGTATAGACTATAGATCATAGAGTATACCTTTTACAGAATTTTGTCAATATAGGATCTAAAAATGAATGGATTAAATTTTGGAAAAAAAAATAATAATAAAAATCATGTCAACTGAGGTACTAGATTGATTATTTTCATTCATTCAGGTCCCAAATTGATAGGTTTTCATCATTCATGTCCTACATTGATACACTTTATCTTTCATGTTCGAGATTGATAATTCATGTATCTTTCAGGTCCTGAATTTATAAAATTACATGGAATTTTATCATTCCAGAACCTGAAAGATAGAAAAATTATCAATCTAGGACCTGAAAGATGAGATGTATCGGTATAGGACCCGAATGATGTAAAACTCTCAGTCTAGGACTCGAATGATTGAAAGCTATCAATTTAGGACCTAAGTTTTCATAAATTTTAGGGAAAAGGTGCAAATAGGCCCATGTACTAACCAAAAAAGGTCAAATAAGCCCTTATTTAGGAGACTTTGTCCGGCCGTCGTCATTTGGAGTGGTTCCCGGTGGAATTTTTTATGCAGTTTTTTGAGCATCCTATTCATTAAGTCTAGTTTACTCATACCAAATTTCAGCTAAAACTTCAATCGGGAAGGCATTCAAATGAATTCTTGAAAATAACTGCGCAGTTAGAAGCGCAGTTATCTTCAAGAATTCATTTGAATGCCTTCCCGATTCAAGTTTTAGATGAAATTTGGTATGAGCAAACTAGACTTGATGAATAAGATGCTCAAAAAATTTCATCAAAAAATTCCACCGGGAACCACCCCAAATGACGACGGCCAGACAGAACTTCCTAAATAAGGGCTTATTTGACCTTTTTTGGTTAGTACAAGGGCCTATTTGCACCTTTTCCCTAAATTTTATTACTTTTTTATTTTAAAATTTTTAAATGATATTTAGTTTTATTAAACTAAGAGAAAAGAGGCAAATAAGCCCTCCAACTATTTGCAATTTTGCAATCAGGCCCCTGAACTTGAAGAATTGCAGATACATCCCTCAACTCATTGAAAATGATGCAATCAAATCCTTTTTTACCTGTTGGTGGGAAGTAAGAAGATGAAATATTACCAGCACCACCAGGTAAAAAGGACCTGATTGCATCATTTTCGATGAGTTGAGGGGGTGTGTCTGCAATTCTTCAAGTTCAGGAGCTTGATTGCACAATTGCAAATAGTTGAAGGGCTTATTTGCCTCTTTTCTCTTAAACTAATAAACTTTTGAGAAGAAAGATTCACCAAATATTAGCAATGGAATTAATAAAAAATTAAAAAAAAACCTATGAAATGTTAGGTCTTAGATTGATAGTTTTCTATCATTCGGGTCTTATACTGATACATTTCATCATTCAAGTCTCGAATTAATAATTCATCTATCATTCTAGTCCCGAATTGATAAAAATTAATTCCCAATTCTAGATCTACCCTCAATCTAGTGCAATGTTGATCAATAATTGTCCACGCCTCTTAACGGAAAATACATACAAAAAGTTGATAATTTATTGAAATTCTTTTATTAGAATTGCCTATTTCATTTCTACTTACAAATTTGAAAGTGTGAAACTGTAATGACCAACATGGCAAATTGGCAACATGTAATATTCCTTTATGAGCCATGTAAATTAAAGGAGGGACCGAGCGATTCATTATTTATACAATTACTTTTCTAACTTTCACATCTCTCTAAAATAATAGTATACTCCCTATCATTTAGTGTTTTCATTGAAAGTTAAATTAGATCAAGTTAAATGAAATATTCCTAACCTACTACTTCACAGGTAAATAGAGGAGTATCACGCCTCTCATATGAATGAGTGTTTTTACGGTCTCACCAAAATCGAACGAGATATATGTATATACTTCTCTAACACTCTCGAATACGTTTTTATTACTCTCACTTCCACATTATTGCAACAAAATTCCTCTATACTTCTTTTAATCTAAAGTTTCCTTTATGTGTCAACGGTGGTCTTTAGATATTCTCAATTTTGTCAATAATTATTTATTTAAGTAACTCCCATTCCACCCCACACAAATAATTCACAATCATATTTTGAAGCGTAACACCTAATTCTAACAAATAGACTCACTGATAATCTATCTAATCACATAAACCATACTAGTCTCATACTCTCATTCATTTTTTAAGAATAACCTCACAAATATTGATGCCCGAAACAAACCATCCGCCGATTTCATCTTCAAATGGCGACATGTCTAAAATATACTCCGTAATCAATTAATAACACGAAAACACTAAACAAACGACACATCGATCAAATAATTCATGGAAGGAATCACATCATCAAAGAAAACAAAAGGATAGATGTAGCAATCATATCATCTGACTTATTTCGATAATGAGATTGATCGCTAGAGGAAGGAAACATATTATTCCATTTGCCTAGATTAAAAAAGAACATGCTTGTAGATGAAGGGATAATTAACTTTTTCTTTTGAGAAATTACCGTGAAGTGATCATAAGATCCAATTATATTTTTAATTTGTTTTTTACATGTTTAAAGAATATATCATATTCAACTTATTAATTATTGGAATGAAATAAAAATTGCAATTACGTAACAACTTAGTTTTGATATAATCCCTACGTACTTTTTATAATAAATTTGTCCATCTCCTTTCAATACATAAATTAATAGAATAAAGTCTAGCTACCAATTAAAGGGATTCCAAATTTTTAAAAATTTATTGCTATTATATACGAAGTACTACGTATAGTACTACGAGTATATATATTACTAGTTATTTTGAGGGATTGGGTTAGTGCTCAATATTATTTGTTGAATACAAACATCTATATAATGTATTTACAGTTACTTCACCAGCAAAATATAATGAATAAGGTTACACTCAAATGTAAAGATAGGGAAAAAATATAACACTTCTTAGAAATATCAAGTTGAATGTAGGGATAGGAGTTCATGGTGTGGGGTAAAGTGGTAAACCACTTCTTAAGAGTGATTTTTTTGAACATGCAACTTTAGAATAGGATTAACATTATCAACTCTCCAGTAGTCTTGGACCCGGTCGGGCCGCCCGACCCGTGAACTGGCCCGGCCCGGCCCGGCCCTTCGGTCCCGGTACCGGTCTTTGACCCGAACCGGTAGAAAGGTATCTACACACTAAAGTTATTTCTATCAACAATAGCAATAAAGTGAACAAGACTTAAGTTTTAGAACATGGTGTTTTACACAAAATTTCATTATTAAGCTATTTAACTAATCTTTAACAAAATTTTCCGTGGTCAACCAATACAACTTATTTCTACTACATCCATCACTCATTCACTCTAAGATCAAACTTTAACTTAAATTACCATGATACAAAATATGATATATTAACTACGGAGTATCAATTTTGTTTCTAACGTCATAGAAAATTGATTTCCAGGCGACTATTGAGGTATGGTTTCTATGATGAAGGTTTCTATGAATCTATGATGAATGTTTCTATCAAAGCATATATAAATTTAAATGTGTTATAGTAGTTTTTTTTAAAGGAAAATGTGTTATAGTAGTTAAAAATAGTTATTAATTAACTGGGAATTACATATTTGTAAATAACATTTAAATGAATGTTCATTCCAATTAACCCTGCGCCATATTGTTTCCAGGCCATTAGTGTTAGACTATGGTACGTATTTACGTGGCTTCCGTTAATTAAACCTCCCTTTCTTAAACTTCTGTTGTGTTTAACTTCACGTTTCGTTCGCAATTCCACTTCTGATTCCTGTCAATTCAATTCACCATAAAACTAATCAAATGAACAAAATTCAAACGATGATGTTAGTCAGCATTTATTTTAAACTTGTTTTATGTTTAATTTGGGTCATATTTAAGTATTATGTATGGTTGTTGCATTTACTAAATTAAATAAGTCACAAAAGAGTCATGTACGTGTGTGTGAAGTAGTCAAGTGATCATGCATGCATATAGGTGTAGTGGTTCCTATTTTATCTCAACTGCTTACCCCATTCTCGAGTTGTTTTATTAAGAGGTGGGGTTGGAGGTTTTTTCTGATCCATGTACTGGGTTTTTCCTCCTCAAGAAAAATCAATCACATTGAAAGAGTTTGGTGTGAAATCCTGGTTGGTTCATACGTGATATACTGTGTGTGTGAGTTGTTGCCATTTGTGTGTGTTGCAATCCAAGGAGATATTCCAACAATTGGTATCAGAGCCAGCAATTAATCGATCATGAGTTCTGCTTCATCTGAAAGTGAAGATGGCAACATAGGTGATACACATCATGGTGATGACAATATGAAGATCCATGACAGAGAAGGCACAGTCACCCTCAAATATCCCATGCTGACAAGGAGTAATTATGCAGCATGGGCTATTAAGATGGAAGTTTTCATGACAGCCCAAGGAGTGTGGGACGCAGTGGAGTCTCCTGAACCGGTTGATAATAGAAGAGACAAGATGGCCCTGGCAGCCATTTATCAAGGTATAGGAGAAGATACCTTGTTACAGTTGGGGGCCAAACGAACTGCTAAGGAGGCTTGGTCCATGTTGAAAACAATGAACCTAGGTGCTGAAAGAGTTAAAGAAGTCAGAACTCAAGCACTATGGAGGGAATTTGATGAAATGAAAATGAAGGATACTGATAATGTTGATGAGTTTGCAGGAAAACTCCAAATGGTTATCACAAAAATAAGGGGGCTTGGAAATGTTGTTGAAGAAGAGAAGGTGGTGAAGAAACTTCTAAGAGCAGCACCACCAAAGCTTCTGCAAATTGCTTCTGCAATTGAAGAATTTGGTGACCTGAAGATTAAGACCTCAGAAGAAATCATAGGATCTTTCAAGGCACATGAGGAAAGGATGAAAGATCATCACATAGGAGAAGAAGAAACTGTATTGCTAACCAGGGCAGAGTGGGAGGCCAGAGAAAACTCAAAGCCACATTCTAAGAACAATAGGGATCAAACCACCTCAAGAGGAAGGGGTAGAGGCCGTGGCAGAGGAAGGGGAAATGCTGGTTCATATGGCGAGAAAGAAGAACCTAAACAGAAAAGAAAATTTGACAAGGCAAAGATAAAATGCTATGCCTGTGGAAAGATGGGACATTTTGCATATGAGTGTAAATCAAATGACCAAGAAGAAGAGGTTCACTTGGCTGAAGATGAGGAAACTGAACAACCCTCATTACTGATGGTGGAAATATGTGAATTGACTGAGTCACACAACTCCCAACACCAGGGCAAAGTAATTAATGGTGTTCAGGAAGATAGGTCAGAATCCTGGTGGTACCTAGACACTGGAGCAAGTAATCACATGACTGGCAATAGGAGTTTTTTCTCAGGACTTGACACATCAATACACGGGAAGGTAAGGTTTGGAGATAATTCTATGATAGATATAAAAGGGCTGGGATCTGTGTTCTTCCAATGCAAAAATGGAGAGCATATGATTTTGCACAATGTATACTTCATACCAAAACTGAGAAGTAATATCATAAGCCTTGGACAACTTGATGAATCTGGTAGCCAAGTTGTCATAAAGGAAGGAACACTGAAGGTCTATGATGAGTCCAACAGGCTTATGATCAAAGTGAAAAGGGGACACAACAAGTTATTCATAGTGAATATGAAACTTGCTGAGAAAGTATGTTTAATGTCTAACATTGAAAATCTAAGTTGGCTTTGGCATGCTAGGTATGGTCACCTTAATTTTCAGGCATTAAAGAAACTGACAAGCCTAAAAATGGTGGAAGGAATGCCTGAAATTACTCAAAGCAATCAGGTTTGTGATGGATGTATGATAGGCAAGCAGCATAGAACAAAGTTTCCTCAGAAAGCAATGTTTAGAACCAAAGAAAAACTTGAGTTGGTTCATGGAGACTTGTGTGGACCAATTTCACCACTCACAGCTGGGGGAAAATCTTACTTTATGCTCTTAGTAGATGATCACTCACGCTATATGTGGGTCTCACTACTAAAACATAAAAGTGATGCACTTGAAGGGTTCAGGAAACTAAAGCACAAAATGGAGAATGAGGCTGACAAGAAAATAAGATGCCTGAGGACTGATAGGGGAGGTGAATTCAATTCACAAGACTTTAAAGATTTCTGTGAGAAAGAAGGAGTAACAAGACACTTGACTGCCCCATACTCACCTCAGCAGAATGGAATAGTGGAGAGAAGAAACCAAACTGTCATTGAAATGACAAGAAGCTTGATGAAGAGCAAGTGCATGCCTGCAAAGTACTGGGGTGAGGGAGTCAACATCTCAGTGTACTTATTGAACAGGGCTCCAACTAAGAGTGTTGAGGGTATGACACCTTATCAAGCTTGGCATGGAAGGACCCCAAATATACAACACCTACGTGTGTTTGGGTGTCTGGCACATGTTAAGGTTGTAAAACCACACCTGGATAAGTTAGCTGACAGAAGCATCAAAGCCATTCTACTTGGATATGAGGAGGGATCCAAAGCTTATAGACTTCTAGACCCAGTTAAGGGGAAAATTCTAATAAGTAGAGATGTAAAATTTGAAGAGGATAAAAGATGGATTTGGGAGAACATAAATGCAAAACATGAAGAAGAAACAAATGACCATTTCACAGTTCATGTGAATGGTGAGGTACATGATGAGGATATTGATCATCACACAACACAATCAGGAGATGAAAGTGGTGACAATGTGTATCTTCAACATGATTCTTCCATGAGAACACCTAGATCCTATGATAGTACTGACTCAAGTGGAAGACCTCTACATTTCAGATCCCTGCAAGAGATTTATGATGCAACTAAGGATGAAAATGAAGAGGTCAGCCTGTGTTTTCTATCTATTGAAGAACCAACTGATTACTCTGAAGCTGCAGGTCATGAGAAGTGGAGGGAGGCAATGGCACTTGAAATTGATTCCATTCAGAAAAATGGAACATGGGAAATGGCAGATCTGCCAAACAAGCACAAGGCCATAGGTCTGAAATGGATCTACAAGCTAAAGAAGGATCCAAAGGGCAACATCATAAAATACAAGGCCAGATTGGTAGCTAAAGGGTACATACAGAGATATGGAGTAGATTATACTGAGGTGTTTGCTCCTGTAGCCAGACTGGAGACAATCAGGACTATATTAGCACTTGCAGCACATAAAGAGTGGAAAGTGCACCATCTTGATGTAAAAACAACATTTCTTAATGGAGAACTAAGAGAGGAGGTGTATGTTCAACAGCCAGAAGGTTTCATTGATCATGAAAATCCAAACAAAGTGCTGAAACTGCATAAGGCACTGTATGGGTTGAAGCAGGCCCCAAGGGCATGGAATGAAAAGCTTGACAGATGCTTGAAGTCATTGGGTTTCAGAAAATGCATTTTTGAACATGCTGTATACATCAAGAGAACTGAGGTACATGTCATCATTGTAGGAGTATATGTTGATGACATAATACTCATAGGATCATGCTCAAAGCTCATATGTGAGTTTAAAGAAGAAATGAAGAAACAGTTTGAGATGAGTGATCTAGGATACCTATGTTACTACTTGGGCATAGAAGTGAAACAGAGTAAGGAGACTATCAGCTTGTGCCAATCAAGCTATGCAAAGAAGATACTGGCGAAAATGGGAATGACAGGCTGTAACCCATGCTGCATTCCCATGGAACCAAGAAGCAAGCTCAGCAAGTATGATGGGGAACTCACTGTGGATCCAACACTTTACCGAAGCATCATTGGAAGCCTAAGGTACCTTGTCAATACACGACCTGATTTAGCCTATTCAGTTGGAATTGTTAGCAGGTATATGGAAGCACCCTCTATTACACACATGAATGCTGTTAAACAAATACTGAGGTATGTAAAGGGTACAATTGATCTGGGATGTGTGTATAGGAGGGGGCAAGGTGAGCGAGGCTTGGTAGGCTATTGTGACAGTGATTTAGCAGGAGATGTAGATGATAGAAAGAGCACCACAGGAATACTTTATTTCTTAGGTGACAGTCCAATTACATGGGTGTCTCAGAAACAAAGGATAGTGGCTCTTTCTTCATGTGAGGCAGAGTATATTGCAGGAACTGGAGGGGCTTGTCAAGGCATTTGGCTCATGAAGTTACTTGAAAATCTGTTGGGGAAAGTAAATGAAAGACCGATATTGAAGATTGACAACAAGTCTGCCATAGCTTTAGCTAAGAACCCGGTCTTCCATGAAAGAAGCAAACATATTGATACACGTTTTCACTTCATCAGGGAGTGTGTAGAAAGGGGAGCTGTACAGCTTGAATACACTAAAACTGAATTCCAGCTAGCGGACATATTGACCAAGCCTCTTGGAAAGCAAAGATTCAATGAGTTAAGGAACAAGATTGGAATGAAGGATGCAAAGGGCTGAGGAGAAAATGAAAACAAGTTTAAGGGGGTGTGTGTTAGTCAGCATTTATTTTAAACTTGTTTTATGTTTAATTTGGGTCATATTTAAGTATTATGTATGGTTGTTGCATTTACTAAATTAAATAAGTCACAAAAGAGTCATGTACGTGTGTGTGAAGTAGTCAAGTGATCATGCATGCATATAGGTGTAGTGGTTCCTATTTTATCTCAACTGCTTACCCCATTCTCGAGTTGTTTTATTAAGAGGTGGGGTTGGAGGTTTTTTCTGATCCATGTACTGGGTTTTTCCTCCTCAAGAAAAATCAATCACATTGAAAGAGTTTGGTGTGAAATCCTGGTTGGTTCATACGTGATATACTGTGTGTGTGAGTTGTTGCCATTTGTGTGTGTTGCAATCCAAGGAGATATTCCAACAGATGAGAGGCGAATGGTTTAGCAAAAAAAAAGTAAATTGATTGAGAAACTTTAGGAGATCGCCTGGACTTGTAGAATAAGTTTAGAAAGCATCATTCGCTCGAGATAATGATATACGGAGACCGGAGTATGATTTACCTAGAGCCGTGTAACATAAAAAAGAGCTCATATTTACATGGCTATGTCTATGCGACATACATGATACATTTGTACTGTGATGTTCAGTTGGCCGGTTCAGGACTTATACAAGTACGAGGGTTCATATCCCTAGCATAGATACATCGAGTATTCGAGTTCACGCGAATAAGGTTAGTATAAATGAGTAATATGTTGCACAAACTGCTATTCAAACTACTATGCAGATGGCCAATGAAATCAAGTGAAAAAAAAATGTAGTAAACAAATGCACAGGTCGGAAGGGCCTACTGAGAAATCAGGGGCATTTCAAGAGGGATATGCAGCTTTAATTTACCAGCTTGGCAGCTTACATGTTTGAATTTAGAGAAGAATGTGATCTGATGTAGGACTCCGTAACTTTTAGTAGTTTTTATTTTCATTTTTTAAATTAGTACAGTGATTTGTGTATAAGGATTTAGATATGCGATATTTTAGTTTTTATAGTAATGTGAATTTTTTGCATTTAGAACGTAACTGGACCTCCATGTTAGATTATTGGACTTATACTACATATAATATTCACAATATATTATTTATTGGGTTAATTGTATGTTATATGCTATCTTGTATTTAGCCCAAAAATTAGTGGTCCTATGGATATTAATTTAAGTGGGCTAATAAGTTATCTAATAAGGTACAGGGCCCAATTGTGTAGAAACCCACGGGCTTAACCTAATTAATGATGGGCTGATTAGGGTTAAGCATTCTCTATAAATAGAGGGATTATGGTCCCTAGTTGAGCACGTCATTCCGTCTTTCTGCATCTCATCGCTAGAGAGATAATTTCCGAGGGTGTGTATCAACTAGAAGACGCAAACCCTAGCCTCCGTCTCCCGGATCTCCAAAGATATCTCCTATGGAGTCAGGTACGCTTCCGCTCAGTCAATTCTCTAGATAATTCCAATATGAAGATTAAAGTATTTATGGATTTATTCCAACAATTGGTATCAGAGCCTCCTTCATATTGAATTATTTGGAGTCAGTATAATCTACCGATTTATTGAAAGTAGGGTAATGCGATTTTGCGTTTATGCAATTCGTTCCTAAAGTATTCTCATATAAGGTCGGTAGTTAATCGTAAGGCAAAACTGATGTTTTGATGATTCTGATATCTCAATCGTAACTTGTATGAATTGTTTAATAAATTGAATCGGCCAATAGTTATTACTCCGTAGAAGTTTTGAATTACATGTTATCCTGACAAATTATATGCCGATGAGTTGAATTGGGATGCAGTTTTAATTTATTAAACACGTTTCCAATATTGCTATCGAATCCATTAACTTCTTGAATGGATTCTTTACTTCGGTTGTTCCAGATTTTAGTTGTTCCAATTTTTATTTCGGTTGCTCCAGATTTAATTTTCTTTTCTGTATCAACCGATTTATATGGGATCATTAAGACATTAAGTGGCATATATAAAGTACTTTCTATTTATTTATTTGTTCATGTTTTGGAATCCGGCGAACTTTTCCAATATTGGTGCAATCTGTTTTGAAATTCATCATCATTATTATTCCTACGTGTGGCTATAAGGCAATTCAAAGATGATTCAAAATGAATCATGTATTCAGTTCTTTTTCTTCAACAAATCAGCCTACGTAGTTGTAATTGGAGTTGCGGAAAGACTTCTTGATTTTGTTCCAGTTATTCAAGCGAAATATTTGGAGTTATTAAATATTGATTTCTTTCCACTTTTTGAGTAAACCGAATCATATGGGTTTTCTATTGAATCTGTCTATTTATCCGGCGGTTCAATTTTTGGAAATTTTTACTGACTTTGGTAATTAAGTACATATATGTGATTATTACCGGGTTTGATAATTAAATACTTATATGTAATTGCGGTCAATATATGTTTTATTAGAAATACATATCTGGATAGATTACTTTTATTGGCCATCAAATGTGTATTCTGTGTTATGGGATTTATAAACCCTGTTTTGCGATCGCACAACGTTTGAATATGGGTTTTACAAATTATCGTTGTACATAACACATTTGCATATGACTCAGGAAAATTTGTCCAATTTTATTTTTCAGTTTTAATTTAATATTAGCATGTCTAATATTTGGGTTGGATAATTGACACAACATGCTGCCAAAGTAGCCTCTCTTGTTGAAATTAATTAACTCATATATTAAGATGATTGTGTACTTCTTATTTCATGCGGATGATAATCGGCCCAAAGGAAGGTTATTATTTGGCCGAAATTTGAGTACATTTGTGATAATAAAATTTGTGATAATTATAAGGTTTTCATGTGAATATTAAGTCGGTCCAAAGAAAGGCTTAGTATTTGACATGATTTTATTATCAAAATTTTATTATTACACCAAGAGTACCACTTGCAAGTCTAATTTATGTCCAAAGACAAGATTAGATGTTGCGCTAGGTATCTTGTGATGGGGATTGCTAATATTTAAATTTAAAACTAATTATCAAGATTATTTCAGTTTTTAGAGCATATAATTTATATTATTTTTTGTTCTCTTCTAGTCAACAATTCTACTGCTACAATATCTGCTAATATTAATAGCATCCATGTGCTTAACGGCACGAATTTTAAGGAATGGAAAGAGAACGTTATGATTGTTCTCGGTTGCATGGATCTAGACCTTGCACTCCGGACTGAGAAACCCGTCGCTCTTAAGGATACATCTACCCTTGATGAAAAGAGGGAGATGGAGAGGTGGGAACGCTCAAACCGCATGAGTCTGATGATCATGAAACGTGCAATTCCAGAATCATTCAGGGGCACTATGTCTGATGAGGATGATTCCAAATCGTTCCTTGTCGAACTTGAAAAGCGTTTTGCTAAATACGAAAAGGCGGAAACTAGTACTCTTTTGAGCACTCTTGTTTCCATGAAGTACAAAGGCAAAGGTAACATAAGGGAGTACATTTTGGAAATGTCTCATATTGCTTCAAAACTAAGTGCACTTAAGCTCTTTTTACCTGAGGAATTGCTTGTGTATTTAGTTTTGATCTCTCTTCCTTCTCAATTTAATCAATTTAAAGTCAGTTACAACTGCATTAAGGAGAAATGGTCTCTCAATGAGCTCATTTCTCATTGTGTTCAAGAGGAAGAGAGAATAAAACAAGATAAGACTGAAAGTGCTCATTTGGCATCTACCTCTAAGGGCAGCAAGAAAAGGAAATTTAAGGAAGCTGTAAATTCAGGGCCTCAAAGAAAGCATCATAAGGAAACTAAGGAAGAAACTAAGGAATCTGGATGCTTCTTTTGTAAAGGGACTAATCACAAGAAAAAGAACTACACCAAGTACCACGCCTGGCGTGCGAAAAAGGGTATGTCTCTTGCTCTTGTTTGTTCTGAGGTTAATTTAATTTCGGTACCCAAGGACACTTGGTGGGTAGATTCCGGTGCTACTACTCACATAAGTGTATCCATGCAGGTTGAAAGATACATCTATGTCGGTGATGGCAAGCGGGTTGAAATTGAGGCTATCGGTGTTTTTAGATTATTATTAAAGACTGGTTTTTATTTGGATTTGAAAGAGACATTTATTGTACCGTCATTCAGGCGGAATTTAATTTCTATTTCTGCATTGGACAAATTTGGTTATTCTTGTTCATTTGGAAATAGTCTGTTTAGTCTATTTCAAGATTCAAAACTTATTGGTACCGGTCTTTTATCAGTTTATGATAATCTATATTCACTTGATATAATTGCCTCATATAATGAAACCTTGCATGTAAGTACTCGTGGTACTAAAAGAAAATTAACCAATGAGAATTCATTATCACTTTGGCACAAGCGTTTAGGACATATTTCTAAAGAAAGAATTCAGAGAGTTGTGTCCGATGGAATTCTTGATTCTCTTGACTCCTCAAATTCGGATATTTGTGTTGAGTGTGTTAAGGGAAAACAAACAAACAAAAGGAGATTAGGTGCCGAGAGAGCTTCAGATCTATTAGAATTGATATATATAGACATTTGTGGACCACTCCCTACACCATGAAGAAATGGTCAAACATATTTTATCACATTCATAGATGATTACTCTCGTTATGGTTACCTTTATCTCATTCATGAAAAGTCCTAATCAATAGACGTGTTCAAATCTTATAAGGCCGAAGTTGAAAATCAATTAGGCAAAAGAATTAAAACTATTAGATCTGACCGTGGTGGTGAATACTATGGTAGATATGATGGTTCCGGTGAACAAAGTCCAGGTCCATTTGCTAAATTCCTAGAGGAGTGTGGGATTGTTCCTCAGTACACTATGCCTGGAACTCCTAGCATGAATGGTGTTGCTGAGAGACGAAACCGTACATTAAAGGACATGGTTAGGAGTATGATTTGTCATACTACTTTACCGGATTCACTCTGGGGAGAGGCACTGAAAACTGCAGCTTACATACTCAACAGAGTTCCCACTAAAGCTACAACTAAAACCCCTTATGAAATTTGGACTGGAAGGAAACCCAGTATAAATCATTTCCATGTTTGGGGTTGTCCAGCTGAGGCAAGGCCTTATAGGCCAAATGAAAAGAAACTAGACTCTAGAACAGTTAGTAGCTATTTTGTAGGATACTCTGAGAGGTCAAGGGGGTATAAGTTTTATGATCCCGCTACCAGGACTATTTTTGAGACGGGAAATGCCCGGTTCTTTGAGGATATTGAGTTTGGGGGGTGGGGAGATAAGGTTAGAGATTTTGTCCTTGAGGAAGAGCATGTTACTCTTCCTTCAGTTGTCATTGAACATGATCAAAATATTTTTATTCCTAATAATGTTCAAGAAACAACTCCAGTTCAGGACAATCTCGAAAACATCCCCAATCAGGTACCTGAAATAATTATTAATGAGGATCAAACTCAACAACCTCAAGAACCTGAGGTGCCATTAAGGAGATCCACTCGAGAGAGGAGAAGTGCAATTCCGGATGATTATATTGTATTTCTCCGAAAACATGAGGAAAATTGGGATTTGGTGGAAGAAATAATTGTCTTCCTCCAAGAACAAGAATCAGATGTTGGTTTTGCGGAAGATAATCCAATCAACTTCCGTCAAGCCATGGAAAGTTCTAACTCTCAAGAATGGATTAATGCCATGAAAGATGAGATGAAGTTTATGAGTGACAATGACGTTTGAGAGCTAGTCTCATTGCCCGAAGGTATTAAACCCATTGGTTGTAAATGGATATTTAAAATCAAGAGGGATTCAAAGGGCAATGTTATAAGGTTTAAGGCTCGTCTTGTTGCTAAAGGCTACACTCAAAAGAAAGGAATTGACTATAAAGAGACTTTCTCTCCGGTATCTTCAAAAGACTCTTTTAGAACAATAATGGCATTAGTGGCACATTTTGATCTTGAGCTTCATCAGATGGATGTGAAAACTGCATTGCTCAATGGTGACATTGAGGAATCAATCTATATGGAGCAGCCAGAAAACTTTGTTTCGGGAGATCCAAAGAAAATGGTTTGCAAATTAAAGAAATCCATCTATGGGCTCAAGCAGTCATCTCGTCAGTGGTATCACAAGTTTCATACAGTAATCATATCTTTTGGTTTTCAACCAAATGTCAGTGATGACTGTATATCACACAAGTTCAGTGGGAGTAAACATATTTTCCTGGTTTTGTATGTTGATGACATATTGCTTGCTAGCAACGATATAGGCTTATTGCACGAAACTAAGAAATTTCTTTCAAAGAATTTTGAAATGAAAGATCTTGGTGAGGCTTTTTTTGTATTAGGAATTCAAATACACCGAGATCGCTCCAAAGGCGTTCTTGGACTGTCACAAAAGAGCTATATCGATAAGATTCTCAAAAGATTTGGCATGCAAGACTGCAAACCAGGAGATACTCCAGTTTCTAAGGGAGACAAGTTTAGTCTCATGCAGTGCCCTAAGAATGGTTTTGAATCTAAAGAAATGAGGAACATTCCTTATGCTTCGGCTATAGGAAGTTTGATGTATGCTCAGGTTTGTACAAGACCTGATTTAGCATACATTGTTGGGATGTTAGGCAGATATTTGAGCAATCCGGGAATGGACCATTGGAAAGCAGCCAAAAGGGTCATGCAGTATTTACAGAGAACAAAGGAATATATGCTCACATATCGGAGATCGGATCAGCTTGAGATCATTGGGTATACCGACTCTGATTTTGCTGGATGTCAGGATTCCTTGAAATCCACTTCGGGCTACATCTATATTCTGGCTGGAGGAGCTATCTCCTGGAGGAGTATCAAGTAGACTCTTACAGCGACTTCCACCATGGAAGCAGAGTTTATAGCATGTTATGAGGCATCCAATCAGGCATTATGGCTGCGAGATTTTGTTAGTGGACTGCGCATAGTGGATAGCATTGAAAGACCACTTAAGCTATTGTGTGACAATAGGTCAGCAGTCCTCTACGCTAAGAACAACAGTAGTTTGACCAAGGCAAAACACATTGGGGTCAAATTTAAGGCTGTTAAGGAACGAGTACAAGAAGGAAAGTTATCTATAGAACACATTAGCACAAACTCCATGATTGTGGATCCGCTCACTAAAGGATTGCCACCCAAAGTGTTTCATGAGCATGTTGCTCAAATGGGTGTCAAATCAGTTGAAGATTATGAGTTTTAGTGGGAGTTTGTAATGTTTCTATAATTTTGGTTAATTCAGTTTTTTAAGGATATTTTCTGCAGAAATAAAGTTTAAAGTTTAAAGTTTTATGTACTCTTACAGTTACATTATTGATCTCAAGATGGACCAGTTGGAAATAGACATTCTATTCCAGACCACACTTCATGTTATTTCCACGCTACACACCTATACTTGATCCATGTCGTTTATTATATTAATATATGTGATCATTGATGGGTCTAGTTATGTGAATATAGCAAAGACTTCTTTGGTCCTATGTTGATATAATTAATGGACCGGATTGATTAAAGATGACTACAGTTTGATAGCAAAATTCTGGAGCTCCTAAAGTAAACATACAATACTAAGGATTGTGTATATATATGTGTATGTCGTCCAAGTGGGAGATTGTTAGATTATTGAACTTATACAGTTATACTACATATAATATTCACAATATATTATTTATTGGGTTAATTGTATGTTATATGCTATCTTGTATTTAGCCCAAAAATTAGTGGTCCTATGGATATTAATTTAAGTGGGCTAATAAGTTATCTAATAAGGTATAGGGCCCAATTGTGTATAAACCCACGGGCTTAACCTAATTAATGATGGGCTGATTAGGGTTAAACATTCTCTATAAATAGAGGGGTTATGGTCCCTAGTTGAGCACGTCATTCCGTCTTTCTGCATCCCATCGCTAGAGAGATAATTCCCGAGGGTGTGTATCAACTAGAAGACGCAAACCCTAGCCTCCGTCTCCCGGATCTCCAAAGATATCTCCTATGGAGTCAGGTACGCTTCCGCTCAGTCAATTCTCTAGATAATTCCAATATGAAGATTAAAGTATTTATGGATTTATTCCAACACTCCATTTATTAGACTACTCTGACATGCTTCTATCACTAAAAATGACATTACTCTATTATTGTACTGCGTAATATTTGATAGAAAATTGTAAAATTTATACGAAGTACTCCGTATTATTTTGGGACATAGAAGTATAGAACATGCATAGGGAAATTGCTTCATATAAGAGTAAAACATTACTCCGTACATTTCCCTAAATAGGAGTTAACTCCTAAAATTCTCCAAATAGGAGTAAATATTAATTTTTTACCCCTAATACACCTATTGTAATTAATTATTGCCCCCCTAGTTCCCTTGGGCAACAAGGGCAGTCCGTCAGTGGCGGGGAGGGAGTGGGCAGCGGCGGCAATCCGGTGGTGGCGGCGGCAGGCGGCGGCGGCCGGCGGTGGAGCTCCGGCGACCGACGGAAACCTTTACTCTAATTAATGATTGCCTCCCCTAGTTCCCTTGGGTATATCACTACAAGAAATGTTACATTTGGTGACACACACTTTTATTGACACAAATAAAAGTGTCACAATAGCTTGTATATTTGGTGACACACACTTTTATCAGTTAAGGTCGGCCGGCCGTCTTCTGCAAATCCGCTAATTAGGTTCGGCGGTTCTGCTACGCAACATATCGAAGAGACTGGTTCGTCTTGGAGATGTTATAGCTGAACCAAACAAAATTCCTGGGAGTAATTTCTTTTTCTTGCGATGAATTAATAGATAGACGTTCATCCGTTATTGTAATTAATTATTGCCCCCTAGTTCCCTTGGGTATAGTAACCAAGGCAGACCGTTGGTAGCGGGCAGTCCGGCAGTGGCGGCAGAAGATTCCGGCGGTGGTCGCCGGAGCTCCGCCGGTGTCGGCGGCGACAGTCCGGCAAAGCCTGGCCGGCGGCGGTACTGTAGCAGCAGGCAGCAGGCAGCAAGAGGCTGGGGTTTCCTTGTCCATTTACAAAAAATACTCCTATTTTGGGAATTTTGAAACTCTACTCCTATTTTTGCTTAATCTCTATGTTATACTCCTATTTTTGCTTAATCTTTATGTTATACTCCTATTTTGGGAATTTTGAAACTCTACTCCTATTTTTGCTTAAGGATAAAAATTTTGATTAAAAGATTTAAGACCCCGACAATTGAAAAATGCTCAATTAGGATTTAATGAATTATTATTAAAAGTATCGGTTAAGACAGAATATATTAGAAATTCAACATCCCAAACAATATCTTTATTTGAGAATATTTATATGTTTTTCAATCATTCGGACTTCAATCTATAATTTCTAGCGCTCACGTCATAGTCTACCATTTGTTTGGGTCCTGTAGGATTGTACATTGTAGGAAATATTACACTCATTAAATTCAGACAACCTTTTCTTAACTGTATGCGAGACTTCATAAATTAGGTAACATGCATCCCAAGTTTAACTTTTGATATACGCACAAAATCTTGAGATTGTGAGTTACCAGGTAAATTAATTAAAATCCATGTGTTATTTTTAATTTCGTGGGATATATGGTTAGACGTACAATCATGCAAATTTGCACGGTCTTACCTCAAGCATTCTCAGTTAGATTCATATTGAGAACACGAATGGCCGCAAAAACTGTAGTTTTTTCTAGTCTCTAATGTGAAAGTTAGCTTCTTCTTAGAAATCCATGGAATTTCACCATACCCACAGTCAATCAGTCAAGCTGAGAGAGATTTCTTGTGCACGTTGAATCGTTGATACATAGAAGATGTTGGAAACCTGTTAGATTATTCGAGGGACTCAGATTTAGATCTTTCAAAGGGTGTGAGTTAGTTCCTTAATTGCTAGCTGAAAAGTGGTTCTATACTATATATGTTGTGATTTCGATAGCACACATTCAAACCACTCAGATTTACACTACGGGTGAATGAATTTTCAAAAAAATTAATTTCCCTTTTTACAAGACTTGCTACGTTTATTGTTATTTAGTAAATTTTCTCAGTACCTCTCAAAATTAGCACGTTGATGGACGTATTTATACCATATGTCCATATGAAATTTCTTTAAGCTACAAAAGTAGCTTAGCCTGGGGTATAGCTATAGTCTGCCTATAGCAATATAATGGACAATAAATTAAAGGCCTAATGGCAAAGTTGTGATGAGAAATATAAGTCCAAAACGAGGTCAACAATAGGGAAAATTTCTATATGCTCACTAATCTATTATGATATCGGGTTTTTATTAAATGTGAACATCCTCATTGATGAAGAATCGATATCTGCAACGATCATGAGGTGGTTGTAGCTCATGTGTGGTGGGCTTGACTTCTGAATCGCACAGTCGCACAGGTTCAAACTAAGGTCTATCGTCATTGGATTTACTGAATCACCTTGATTTGTATCCTCTCAAATAATTTGTCGCGCAGAGGCATATGGGAGTGTGAGAGTTTTGGGGGTGAGAATTCAACCTTTTTAACATGGAATGGAAGGTAACTCCTCATCTACCGTCTCACATACTAGTATAGTAGTACTCCGTATTAAACAAATTGTTACACTTAAATAGGCACCGTAGTATCCATTAGAGTTTTTTATTATGATTATTGAACGGACAACTTTAGAGTGAATTGCACCACAAAAAATGGGTTTATTTAGTGATATTTTTAGTAATATTGAATTTATTGCAGTCGCTAAGTCCAAACAAAGAAAGTAGTATTCCACACTATTGTAGTCGTCAAAACATACCTCACATCGTCTTTCTCCGACATTATCTGTCAACAACTGCGACGAGTTTTCTAATTATTTAATCAAACCCTATTAATTGCGGACTCTATTATTATTAGCAACAAACACACATTGGACGTACCGTGCTGCCCGTGCATGCACCCATATTTGGGGTTTTGTCTTTTCCCTCTTCTTATTAATTTCAATTTAAGATTTATTTCTTTTGAACCTTTATTAGTTGAATTAAATACTCCGTATATAACTTCTACAATAGGAAATTTAAAATATATTTAAAATATGAAATAGAAGTATATATGTCTAAGTAGGAGTAATAATTTATGATTGGACGAAAATACCGCTAGTCCTTTTGTTAACGTTGAAGATAGCTTAATTGACTGATTATGTTGAATTTTATAAAATTTTGAGTGAAATAATTGAATTCTTGAATTAGCTAACTTTGCTAATTTATGGGGGGAAATATACTACGTATTACATTGATAAAATAAAATAAAATAAAACTATATGGTAAATGTTAAAATGATCATCTAAAGTATATATCTTGATTAATTACTACACAATTCGGTGTGCTAAATCAAAAGTCATATACTTCCAAAAAAAACTTGATTGATAAAACTTATTAGCCGAAAAAGGTCACCAAAGGAACTCTATATTTTTTGTGTACACACAATATGTTACTCCTATATATAATCATATTTAAGGAAATCAAAACATGAAATCCTATACTACTATAGTACTATTTCAGTGAAATCCCATTTTTTGGCTATACGCCATTTCTCTTATTAATTGAGAACATGGATCCTCAATTAACTAAGTAACTAACCATCCTTTTCCATCATTATAAATCTCTTCCACCTTTCTCAATCTCCATAGATACTCAGCAACCTAATTAAGCTTGTCCGTTGTCAGAACTCACTTTCACGGTTCGAATTGGTTTGTACTGTCTTAAATCATGGCAACAAGAACCAGCCGGAAAACCCGCCGTGAAAGCCGCCCACGGCTGTTAAAGGATTTCCTCATAGAGGATCACCACTCCCATTCAAAGCCGCCGCCGCCATGCAAACGTCCGACGGAGGTGGGTCAGGCGGCAACCACCGCCATCTCCGCCATTCACAAGGTGATGATCAAAATGGTTAGGCTCCTCCCCTTCAAATCGCCGGCGGTCGCGTCGAGAGGAAACAGAGTTGACCTCCGCGGGGAGGGTCCCACCACCATGGTCACAGTCAAAGACATTTTGCGGTGGGGTCTCGTGGAGGAGAACGACGCGGACTTCACGGCGCCGTCAGACACCAACGACGGCCATCTTTATTATGACTCGCCGAATAGGTGCACGTGCACCACCGTGAGCACAACCGCCGCCGGCAGCAAGAGATCCAGCTGGTGCGACAGCGACTTTACGGCGGAGGATATACCCTCGTGTTTCGGGGACATCGCCGTTGTCGGCGACGAAAAGACTGAGAAGGTGGGGAAGGAGAATCTTCGTCCACCTGATGAAAGTGTCGGTGGGGGCGGTGGACATTTCATCACGGAGGAAAATAAAATGGTCCCACAGGTATCTATTGTTTATTTATTTAATTTTATATTTATCCCTTTTCAATTATTGTTACGTACTTCAGAGTTCAGTCTTCACAGACATACACTCGTGTTACGCTACGATACAATATCTATTCTTCTTGTTGTACCCACTATTGTATCCATTTTTGTACCTATCATGTCTTCGTAGACATATTTTTGTCTATGACCGGGATTCACAGACAAAAAAGAACTCCTCACAGACATGATGGGTACAAAAATGGGTACAATAGTGGGTACAAACAGATTTTTCCACGATACAAAGCAAAAAGATTATTGATGGTCTGGTCTACTCTGTTTTTGTCTGATCTGGTCTGTACTAGTTTGGTCTGGTCTGGTAAACGTTTGGTCTCTGTGTATTTTATAACTACGAAAGTCTGGTCTGGTCTGTTTAAGTCTGGTCTTAGCTTGTCTGGTGTAAGACTGATAACAGTCCAAAAGAAAACATCCTATTCCCCCACATTATCCAGGAAAAAGTATACATGATATACGTAGTGATCGAGTAGTATTTATTTTTGGAACGAAATCTATTGACTCTTTATAATGTATACATGAAAGTATACATAAATGATGAATATTTTTTCAATTGTGTTATGCGTGTGTGTGTGTGTTTTAAAAAGCTTATAACTAAGTTCGTATTAACGTCAATTCGACCATTATGTAATCCATAACTATCTTCCTCAATCCTCATTTCCTAATTGATTAAAGTTTTAAGAAAATTACACATAACACTGCAAAAGAAAAACTCATTTTCCACTATAGAAAATAGTGTTCGACATCATTTCGATGTATCATGTATGTAAACTTTTTAGAGAACAAAATTAAAGCACATAATGTGGGATGAATTAATACGGGAAGACTTGAGAGATCAGTATAATGTGTTGAATGATTAATGAGAATAGTTTTGAAACAATAACATGAAATAATGTTTAAGAATCATGCCCGATTTGTTAAGATTTAATATATTTAATCTTGATTAAAGAATACATAGTAGTACGTAGTAGATTATAAATTTCGTACAAGTGTGAAGTGTGAACGACAATCTTGATATACCTTGATCCAAAGTAGGTAAAAGTCCAATTGGAAAATCATTTGTGTGACAAAAATACAATTTAGTCAACATTAAACATAGTGTACATAATAAATGTGTTTCATGATAATTGATAAGTATATATACTAGGTGTGGGAATATATGATACTAGTACGTAGTAGTAATTAGATTTACAGTGGGAAGCACTAAGTTTATACGGATAAAACGTATAAACTACGATTTAATTTAAATACTACGGAGTAAATCTAAAAGTACGATTGGAATTGAAAAACTAAGCACAATCACCAGATAATCAGATGTTAAGTGATCAGACACAGCATTTAGAATTATGCATCAACTTCAAAATAGTTACCTAATATTGATATCATAAACATATACGTAGTACGTTCAAATATTAATATACAAGATTAGTACTCTGTATTTCTTTTGGTACTATTAGTACCGTCAAAATAGCAATGTACTCATCAACTCCCGCCAGGCCGTCACATACTCACATTTAAAAAAACATGTCACGTAATATCAATTAAGTGATAGAAAGTCACATTAATCCTTCAAACAATGAAAAAAATTAAATGGATGTCGGAAAATTAACGTGTTTGTCTCCGAAGGGATATGGTTTTGTCCAGTAGCGTAATGTAATTTTGTTACGGTATAAATAATTAATTAAAAAATATACTCGGTATCAATTAAACATGACACGTTTAATCTCCATTGCGCTGTGTTTCAGAAGTGACCGTCGATCACTCTTATAATATTGTGTGATCATACATTCATACTCATGTTTATGTAATAACAAGGTAATATATGTCTTTATTTAATAATTCAATTATAGTCTCTTATTTTGTACGTATTCGAAGAATATTACGGAGTATGAATTAATTAATACAGTCATGACAACCACCGAAATAATATGGAGTACGGTATATAGTTTTCTTTTTCCCATACCAACACGCTTATAAATATTTTATAAAACATTAGGGGAAGTCGGCCCTAGCTAGCTTCTTAAAAAACAAATCGCATCATACCGTGTGTAATTAATTCACATTGTGATTCTATTTGTTATTCTTTGGGCGCCCTTGGCTAAGATTGTTTACTTTTATTTATTGCATTTTATCAAAAGAGCGACTGAATTTGTTCAATTATTAAGTCATGTTTACTTGTGATTAGAAATTATTTTTCTAATATGGGTACGATTAGTGACTATTAATGTCGATTAGTAATTACATTTAGTTTATATGTCTAAGCAGGTAGAGTTGGGAGCTATTGAGAAGGAGCAGCACAGCCCAGTATCAGTATTGGAGTCACCCTTCAGAGAATCAGATGAAAGTTTCAATTCCCATCGAATCCTTACTGCCGGTGATCAAAGTATGCACATTTTAATTACTTTTCATTCTTTTTTATGAATATAATAAACATGGAATCAAGAAATAAAGTCAGTATGATTATAACTTTTTTAAATCCTTTAAGTATCTATTATCATTTAAGCTACAGAGACATCATTATTTTCTTTGGCTAAAGGGTCAAATAGGTACATGAACTAACTTAAAGTGTTCAATTAGCCCCTTATATAGGAGGTTCTGCCCGGCCGTCGCCAATTGGTGCGGTTCCCGGTTGAATTTTTTGATGAAATTTTTTGAGCATCTTCTTCATTAAGTCTAGTTTACCCATATCAAATTTCAGCTAAAAATAAAATCGGGAAGGCAGTCAAATGATTTTCCGAAATGTACTGTGCTGTTTAACTGCGCAGTCATCTTCAAAAACTCATTTGACTGTCTTCCCGGTTGAATTTTTAGCTGAAATTTGGTATGGGTAAACTAGACTTAATAAAGAAGATGCTCAAAAAAATTCATCAAAAAATTCTACCGGGAACCGCCCCAATTGGCGACGGCCGGGCAGAACCTTCTATATAAGGGGCTAATTGAACACTTTAAGTTAGTTCATGTACCTATTTGACCCTTTAGCCTTATTCTTTCACATAAAAAAGATAGATATTTCAATCAGGTTTTCATGTTTTTAGCATTTTGATAATCAATTCAAAAGTCATGCTTTACACCAACTAAATCAAACTGAAATTATGTTTTATATATAGGTAGTTACAGTACTAGAAGTTGTTCCAATGAGGATTCATTTGATGAGTGGGAAGTGGGAGAGAAGAGGCAAGCTTATTTTAGAGATATGGAGATCATGGCGGCAGCTGCTGCTGTTGAGGAAATAATCACAAGCAGTTGGCAGTACAGGTTTGAGGAAGAAAGGGAGGAGTTGTACCTCTTGCTGGAGGGCCAAGTCTTCAATGACTTATTAGTTAAAGAAGTTTTGCCTGACCTTTTCATCATGCATTAATTATTTCAAGATAAGGTGGACCAAAAGCGGTTCTGGACTGGTCAGCTCCAGGTAGAAGAGGAAACTTGAAGACAAATCAGTTCCAGTTTCTGGAGGAACTGAAATCACAACCAGTGTGAGCGGTTCAGGTTCTGAACTGAAAATTTTAACTTGCTTGATTCAGTCTGTTCCTGAATGAGGTCCGCCCCAAATTCAAGATTATATAGTCCGTATATCATACTCACTTATAGGTCTGTGCCGATTAAACTTGTAGATAAAACTCTATGTACATATGGAAATCTGTATCCTTACATGAATAAATAAGTGGCACCATGAGGGGAGGAGCTAATGACAATTTCATTAGCATAGTGATCGGGAGTGTTTGTATGAATATACAACTTGTTTACATACATCATTTCAACTCTATCTCTATACAGTACCGCACAAATGTCATGTGTCAACCCTGGGTACAATACTTTTACAATTACAGAAAAAGCTTTGAACTTTATGAGAAGAAAAATCTCAAAAAAAAAAACTGGGGGATCATATGGTGAGATTTTCCTGGATGGCTAGAAAAGATCCAACAATACTACCACCGACGTCTGGGAAGTTTTCACATCCAGGGAGAGGTTTAACTCTGCCTTTGCGGTCAACTTCAACGGGGTATTTCAGTAGGTGGGCTCTCATTTCTGAGATCTCGTCCGCTGCATATTGCTTCCAGTTTGCCTCTCCCATCGATCTTACTCTGCGCACACATTCTAGAGACTCTGGTTGTGTGAAACAGTCTTCTACAACTCCAAGATGCTCAGCCCATAGAGACATCCTGTATCCATATATCTGTACAAGGTGCATTTTTTAAACCATTTGCTATAACATCTTTGGAAAATTGAAGCACTGAAGCCTAGTCTAGCGAAACCAATGTTCAGCTAAGCGCAGTGTGGGTGAAAAGGCAGAGTTGGGTACCACAACATACCAATTCTACCTGAATCTCCACGAATCCATTTAGCACTACCCTTAGATACACTAATCTGACCCAAAACCCATATATAAATTCAGAAAATAAAATATGCGCACATATATATACACATATATGTATACATTTAAAAAAAACATATATGTATATGTATATGTGTATGCACATATACATATATTGAATAATTAGATACTAATCTATATTAATAGTTATTCATAAATGCATATGAATATTTATATATATACACATTATATTGTTTATTAGTATATACACACAAAATTTATAGAATACTCACTCCTTCCTAGAAATTTCTTCCCGTTCTCCTTTTTGAACTGTCCTATATTTTCCATTCCATTTCTGGTTAAGGAAAGAAGTGTGGATAATATTGTTTCCCTCTTTTCTAAATAATACTCAACCTCACAATTTCATTTTCTTTATTAGTGTCAAAGTCTCCAAGAGAAGAAAACTTTAGGACGAGGGGATTATATAAAATGTCCCCCCCTGAGCCTGGCATAGGATTTTCTCTGCCACTTGACCCAAATCGTTACGGTTGGGTTTATGCAGATCCAGTGCCGGCATTAATTCATATGTTGAGTGTTGACATCCCCATAATGGCGCTCAGGCAGGACATAGGCAAGGTCAATTTGGGAAAAAACAAATGTAGGCGTTTAACAGGTCCAGGTGAGGACATTTTTTTGCAGAAATAGTAGTATGTACTAATCAAGATATTTAAACAGCGATTGGTCTTAGTAATAAGTAGTACCTGTCCATGAGGATTTGAGTGTTTTCTAGCCCATGTGTGATGAGGTTGGTAAGCTCCCATTGCAATCTCCGTATCTCTCGTCCCTTCCAGAGAACGCTGATTGATGTTAGCAGACCCCAATATCACGTACTCATCATCCACTATCATCCCTTTAGAATGCACATAGATCATGAATCTTCTGCTTTTCCTACTCAGTGCCTGAAATTAAGAGGTGTTCAAAGAACGAACATTGTCAATAAGCAGAAACAATATCACCAACTAATGCGAAGATTTGAAATTTTGATTAGAATGAAGAAAAAATTCCATTTTTGGTCCTATGACTATTAAGCAATTCTTACTTTTGCTCATCAAGGGCTTTTTCCTTTTTCAGTTTTGGTCCATGATTATGAATTTCTTACCAATTTTTGTCCTTCCAAGTTCTAACCACTTATCCTGCCAACTTACACACTACTTTTGCCCGATAGATGATGGGAAACTACCAAAAGTGAAAATCCATAGTGATGAACCCAAAGTAAGAAAAATGAAACTCAAGACCAAAAGCGGGAATGGCCTAACAGTTGTGGGATCAAGAGTGGAAAATATCTAAATTAAATCTTCTTGTGTTCTTAAATCTTAGTAGCATGCCAAGTCACCCTATAGACATACTAATCAGATCAACAACCTTATCCGTGATATGGTAGAGCCCTACCTCCCCTCTCACCTAGGGTAGAGCCCTACCTTTAAAAAAAACATCATTAGCACTGTTCCTGTTGGGTATACCTGGGGACTATTTGCAGCTGCAGGATTGTCAGTGGTGGTTGGCACATCACCAGCATCAAGAGCTTCACGGTTTCCAAGACAGAAGAAGTTCAAATAATCGTGAGGAGAAAATGAATCTTCAAGTCCAACCTCCACTAAGGCCTTGTATATAGTCTCATACATCATCTGCATTGTCTTATTCTGCAAAAAATCAAATGATAACTCAGTTTGCATAAAGTGAAGAATATTTTTTATATACTTTACAGTAACAAGCCTATAACATACATAATCTGCATTTTCTTATTGTGCAAAATCAAATCATACCTGCCAGAAAAGAATCCTTTGGGTAGCAGCACCAGTTGGATTACCCTCTGGCCACATCGGGATGACAATATACACAGAAAATCTTTCGTGTGCTCTTATCTTATCCGCAATTTTAAGTGCAATTTCCATTGGAATTAAATTGTCAGCACCTTTGGAAATGAGAGAGCAAGATCTGGTGTCAGTGAGCTCTAAGAGATAGTTTCTTACCTCCTTTTATTGCTTATGAAAAAACTACATTTTCTACCAAACACTAGCAGAATAAGCTCGAAACATTAGAACTGGCATTTGACTGCAATAACTCACCTCAAATAATAATAATAATAATAAATATTGTAATGCAGAAGTTACCTTTCGATGGAAATGAAGTAAATGACACTTCTACCATAGTAGCATCATATTTTATACTCCCTCCGTCCCGCTAAGATTGTCCCATTTTACCTTTTCGGGAAGTCCCACTAAGTTGTCCCATACCAAATTTGGTAAAGTTTGTGTGGCTCTAAACCATTCTTACTTTATTCTTACTTTATCAATTTAATATCAACCACACAAACCCACTTTTCTTAATAATCGTGTCACCTTCTCTTGTCCCAATCTTGGTGGGACGGAGGTAGTATAATATTTCATGCAACTAACTTTTATAAATTTTACTCTTTTAGATAACATCAGCAAATTCATCGATATAACGATAATTACCTCTACCTTTGTGCCATAAATATTTTTTTGAACGTTGCTATTGATGTTGAAGTGTCAGCAAAAGTATCTTACCAAGATTATTATACTGACTCCAGTTGTAAGAAGAGCCAATGAAGTATTGGTTTTCGATATAGATAAAATGTTGTGCAGAACGAATGGCCTTCACATACGCTGTGTGTATGCTCATATCAATAAGCACATTTTTTCCGCACATCAGGTTCTGCAAAAAACATTTTTTACAAGAGTGTGAGGTGTTGAGAATTAACCAGTCATAAAAAAGGAACCCTTGTCTTTATCTCTCACACCTTCATTGTCGCTTCTTTAGGATCCTTAGGAAAGCCTTTGACAGAATTAGAGTCTATCGAACGGAAGATCTGCATAAGTATGAAATGTAACATGCAAAAGTGGGCCTTTCAACATTATAGTTTCGGCTCCGTTTGTTGATATATGTATTGTATAAGGTGTGAATTGAAAACACAAAAATGTTTCACAAATAAATTAGGGGAAAATAATTTAAATATCCCAAACTTTGAAGAGGTGTGTTATAAGTACCCCAAACTTGCACATGTAATATATATACCCCAAACTTTATATAAAAAGTTATGTTAGCACCACGATCATATATTTTATTTACATATGTAACTTTATGGTGTTAAATACATAATTTAAAATATACAAAACATTTATGAGGATGCGATTAAGGATGTAATATAATTTATTTTACAAATGAAATTTTAGAATGTTAACTGCATTCTAACAAAGCTTAGAGTATTTCAAATTATGTAATTATTCCAATAAATTTGTATTTGTAAACAAACATACAATCATGGTGCGAAAATAACTTTTTATATAAAGTTCGGGTATATATATTACATATGCAAGTTTGGGGTACTTATCTCACACCCCATTAAAGTTTGGGGTATTTAAATTATTTTTCCCAATATATTTTAGCGCCAAACACATAAATAATTTTCTGGAATATACTTTCCAGTGTGTAAAATATTATAGGAAATCCAAATTCATTTTCAAAAAAAGACATTTAGGCAAAAAACGGAGCCTTAGTCCAAACTATGGGAAGTCCGAACTTACCTGAACATGCCAACCTTCCGGACTGTCACCACTCACACATGGGATATCAAATATACCCAAAATTTCAGGCATTCTTTCAATCCGGAGCAAGGCATCATCATATGAAATCTTCAATTTTTTAATTCCGTGAGGCTTTGAAGCCTTCAACCAACGCTCTTCAAAATTTGTCAGAATATCATATGCTGCCGGACCATCAATTTTGCAGTGCAAATCATGCCATGGTTCTCTAGGACAACCAGCAACACTCCCCTGGTAAATAATGAGCACTACGTGATTTCTTTTGAGATAAATAGCAGCACTTGATTAGAAAATCACAAAGATAGAAAACAATTCCCTGATCTTTTTTACTAAAAGCACTTTACAATGAGATATAATACCCCCCAACCACCCCCAAAAAGTGAAATGTTTAGCTAATGAACAAATTTTTATTTTCAAAAGGTAAAAATGCTATAAGTCATTAAACATACTTTTATATACTTCCACATTCACGAAAAAAGGGAAAAACAGCTTGAAAGTTGAAACACGATGGTTTTGTCTAAAAAAACAGTTTTCTAATACAAAGTCAAATTTCATGTAATTCACCAAAAGTTACCAAAAACTGAGACATACCAAAATACATTTGATGAAGTGAGTTAAAGCAATAAATTAATTAAGACTTGTTGTCCTTTGGTCAATAATGATTTTTTTTTGGAACAAGGCAGTATTTTTATTTTAGTTTATTTGTCTGTAACTAAATTTGTCATATTAAACTTGTCCATAGATCTTAGTTTTAGAAAATTGCATGATAAATTAGTCTAATTTGTTGAAACATAACTTTTTTATTTCTTTGTCTTTTATTTGGGGTGGAGATGGGGGTAGAGTGTTTGGAATCACGGCTTACAACAAATGTGGGGTTATGATAGTCGTCTGAGTGGAGAGTCTGGAGAGATCTATATATGGGATGCTCAGGACTATCATATCGCCCATCACACAAGTCAAGTCCTCCAACAAATGCTATAATTCTTCTCTTGTTGTTTCCTGCCTCGGCATCAACTATCACAGTTTTCTGATGGTGAGTATAAATTACTCCAACTTCCTGACAATTAAGATATGTATCAGGCATTTTGAGGTAACATAATTCTTCTCCTAAGAAAAAAAATCTGGAATCTTCGTACGTGCAAACAAAGCCAGGGTCCCAAGTTTGAAATGTGAGTTGCTAAAATAGCTAGAAAGAGAAAGAAGAGGTTATAAACTTATAGCTATAGATAATTTACCCTTTGTTTCAGCCAGCTATGACGCTTCCCAGCTGCACGGGGACAAAGAAGCACCTGCACTGAAGAGTGTTTAAAATAGCGGCGAGTTTCTTCATCATGGGTTGCCATGACTCCATCCTGAGTGTGGAAAATTTATGATTGTTAAGAATATTTTGATTATTTCTGCAGTATCACTTTTGCAGCAGGACAGGACTATGTAATCCGAAAACACCTATGATTTAGAAGGTTGCAAAATTAACTAAGCTTTTCGCATGAACTTATACTGTTGAATGCAACATCAACAACATCCAAGCCTTAGTCCCAAAAGATTTTGGGGTCGGCTAACATGAATCGATACGTGATATCGCAATCAAAAGGAAAAGAAAGATAAAAAAAAAAGCTATGATTAAAAAAAGATAGGATATACATAAAAATGATTGAATAAAAAGGATGAAAGAATATATACATACATATATATATACTCCCTCCGGTCCTTATTAAAGTTCCCACTTTCCTTTTTGAGATGTCCCTTATTTAAGTTCACACTTCCATTTTAGGAAACAAAACAGTGCAAAACAGTGCCAAACAGTGTTCAAACAGTGCCAAACAGTGCACTCCACAGTAAAGTCAAATTTATTTTCTTAATCTGTGTGAAGTCAAACTGAGAACTTTAATAAGGACCGAGGGAGTATATATATATCCTCTTAAAATGAGAACCCGTAAGAACCCCGAGAACCGGTGGTATTTTTGGCTGAAATTTTTTGTGTATGTTCCTCATCAAGTCTAGTTCATCCATACCAAATTTGAGCAAAAAAATCAATCGGGAAGGTCGTCAAATGATTTTTCAAAGAAAACTGCGTTTTATATGTATATTCCAGACCAGTTTTCTTTCAAAAATCATTTGACGACCTTCCCGATTGAATTTTTTGCTCAAATTTGGTATGGATGAACTAGACTTGATGAGGAACATACACAAAAAATTTCAGCCAAAAATACCACCGGTTCTCGGGGTTCTCACGGGTTCTCATTATAAGAGGGGTTCTCACTAGAACCCTCCCCTATATATATAAAGATAAAAGGATAAAAAACAAAAACACAAGAAAGAAAGAGAAGATGAGGGGAAAAGATGATAATTAATTGACTGTAAATTTCAAGCCACGAACTCCAAAATGTTTTGGAAACACGTGATGGTTATGATGATAAACAACAACATCGAAGCCTTGTTCCCAAGAAATTTTGGGATGGTTATGATGATAAGTATATGTTAAATCCCCACCCCCGCAAAAAGGTACTTTCAGAAAGGTTGAATGCCAGTAAATCCTTATCAGTAGGTAGCTAGTAATCTAACAATGCATATAAGAAATACAATTCCATTATTCTAAAGGAAAATGCCATGTTTTCGAACGAAATTGATCTGTTCATGAAAATCTCCAGATATGACTATTTTTTAAACAGAGGAATTATAGATTTATAGTAGAAGCACTAACTTAGTCAAAACTCAAAATCATCATGTCATGTAAAGAATGACACACATCAGTAGACTTTGGGTTCTAATAAAGCAAAACTCAAGCACCCATTGTAAAATACATCTTTAATTGCATCCGTTCAAGCTCTGTACTAATTGAATGGTCATCTCATAGAATCATACCATCAATCGTCATCATCATTAAGAGATGAAAATAAGATTTTGCTAACACAAATAAGATGTTTTACCGTTTTATAACCAAGAATGCTCCTTGACGTAGGGTCATCCCACACGAGAAGCAGAACCCTCACCCCTTCCTGTGACTTTGACTTCAGCAGCTCACCCAATGTGTACCCTTCCATGGAACGATCATCCCTTGCCAGTCTTACTTTGTGCCACACTGACCATCCTGTTATATACACCAACCTCCTTGCACTGCGTATCGCACTAAATATATCACGCCAGCATTTTCCGTGCACATACTGCCGCCCGAAATCAAGTCCCAAATTCGGTAGGAACCCATCAGGCACGTGTGCATCTTGGTAAAGAGTGACGTTTCCACCTTTCCTTAATGGAAAATACGTCCCTGGAACCCCGTTATACTCAGGGCCCACTCCAACCCCACAATGGTAAATGCTCAATCGCTCCATGGGTGTGTATTGGATGGAGAGACTTAAGACGGCTCCAGCCTTGCAGGGTTTCCCATTGTTTGTAAGGATTGGAAAAGACCCTTCGACTTTCCCCCCACCATATATATGTTCCACTGGAATTGCCACAGTTCCTATAAGCTGAGAACCAACCACATCACTGTCCTTCACAATAAAGTGCACTTCAGAAGTGTGATGTGCAACTGGGACATTAAAATGTTGCTTCCAAACGGGGCTTTCACTGTTGCTTATCACGTAAGTCCGCCCAATGGTTGCGCCTGCCACAGAAATTGTGACATAGGGATCACTTGTAATCTTCTGACTCATATGTCCTTCTATCTTTGTGTTCACATTACCAGGCAATTTGTTAAACACATCTCCTAATGTTTTGTGAAACATGTCCATGTTTGGGAGATTTTTTGCTTCGTGGACAAAAATATCCAGATTCCCATGTAGTAAAAAAACCTTCAAAGATCCTTTAGAAGGTGTGACTGGAACGATTTGGAGACTCTGATTATTTGAACTCATTTCCAAAAATGAGTCTGAGTGTGAAGGGCAGTGATGAGGAGTTGACTCATCTTGTATAGAAGATGCCTCCCAGCCAGAAAAGGAGGAATTAGGATGCCCATATATTGGCCCCGAGTGGTACATTGGATGAGGATTAGGTCCTAAAGGACGAGTCTCTGACATTTGCATGTTTGCTAGCAGATCTTCCACGGGTGGGTAACCCGAAGGGTTGACAGGTTGATCATAGTGTGTCACACTACTAATACTCGACAATGAACTAATATTGGTTCTTGATGGGTGACTGTCTAATGGACGTGGAGGAATTGATTGAGGATAGTGGTGAGATGAATCATAACCAAAACTGCCATGATGTTGAAGGGTAGGTTGAGGGGAAGAAGTCGGAGGAGGAAGTTGAGGCATATATCCATGGTGGGGATACGGTTGTGATGGTGGTGGGGCATACCCATATTCTACTGGACCAGATTGGTGGTATCCACTAGTAGAAGGGGCTGAAGGAGGGTAGTTAAGATGTCCAGAATGTGAAGTGGTGTAAGGGTGTGGATACTGGGGATAGGGAGGAGGGTATGTGTATGGGGGTGTATATGCCCCGGAACTGGGAGGAGGAGGGTAAGGTTGGTTTGGAGGAGGAAGGTGATGTTGATTTGGAGGAGGAGGGTAAGGTTGATTTGGAGGAGGGTAAGATTGAGTATGCCCATATGAGTTATTATTACCATTAGGGTAGGGAGACTGAGAGTTGTAGTTTTCCATTACAATATATACATTCAAATCCAACTAATTCTTCATGCTCATAACAAATCTAGCAAATGAATCCAGGTTCCCACAAGAGATGGGCTTCATATTGCAATGAGTACCTTTTCAACAGTTGTTATTCCCTGCATAGAATAACATCTCCTTTTAGCCACTAGCCAGGTTTCAAGAAATGTTAATCTTATACGTAGTACTACGTATATCTTAGCCCAGAGTCTTCCATTTCTCCACACAAGTACACAACAATAATATTCAAGTGCGAGGAAAAAAATGGATATCTGCTTAAGGTATACCAGTCGTAATCTAAATTACTTCACTAAAAAGGGAATTGTTAATTCAAAAAGTGTTGAAACCAGCGAATATGTGACAAAGAGAAAGTTATATAGAGAAAGAGAGAGCCGATAAATTTGCAGCAGTGTACCTCGTTTAGCAGCCGATCCAGAAGGAAACTCCCTCCGTCCGAACAGAGAGAGGCAGGAGCACCGTCCGACCTTCCCTGATCCCGAAGGGTTGGTAATCCCGAAGCCAGTGAAATGATGAAAAATCTAACGAATAAAATCGATCGACTCTTACTGCTGAATAATTACATCAAGATTGCATCTTTACACGGAACAATTGAAGATACAAAGCATCGAATGGGGGCTCTTCAAGTTCTTCAATCAAACTTGAAATGCAATGGAATAAGAAGCCTTTTGCAGCCAGCGGGAAATAATTGCACAAGTAATACAGATTGTACCTCTGGAATGTTGACTACATTTATTAAAACAGGATAACTCGAATACGAGTTTTCTCAAACCTCCTGGAATAGGATGAAGATTTTAGTTTGAGGCAAACCTTGATGATGAGCTTCAGATGAAGAAGATTGGTCAACGGTCTACCAGCATATGAACACTTCACACAGGTCAATGTGTACATACGGCAGACATGCTATGTAACGACGCCGTTGAATTTATCTAAAATTTTGATATAGTCATATTTTGAATGGGTTATATTCCATCAATTTCTTAAAACTTCCCAAGTTTTTTTTTATATCATTAAAATAGCAATCAGCAGGAGTACAAGAATATGAAAGGTCCGCATGCAACCATCCGTCCATGACCGAGACTCTGAGCTAATCACCTTAAGCAAAGCAATATAACTCGCTAGACCGAATTTGGGCAAATTAAAGCTAACGACGCCTACCGCAGACCTTTCAACCTCCAAACCTAGTGCACGAGTTTCACAAATAATAGGGAAAAAAAATCCGTGTAAATAGAGCCTAAGACATAGAATGAAATAAACTCCAGCACTCGAAATCTTAATCAAAAACATTCCCTGCAAAACCGGCGGGTCTAGGAGGTTTGACCCGCCGCCTCCCCATTTTTTGGTCCATCAAGCGCCATGCCTTCGTCCCCTGTATCCTCTTCAAGCTTGTCCTCCCATACTCTCCTGCGCTTAGCCTCTCCTGGTTCCCCTTCCACATCACCCGCTACTTGCTTTGATGCACTAGCCCCTGTTTCAGCCGACTGCGTCTCCTCAAGTTCATGCTTCCTCTGTTGTCTAGCTTCCTTGGAGCTTACAAGCCACTTATTAGGACCTGATATGGTAGTTTTTGCTCCTCCCCCTGCCCTAAGCTCAACTCCAAAGGATTTTTCAATAATAATACTTTCCTCATACCGTAACAAGCAAAACGTATCTGAATGTCCAATCACCCCACATATGAAACAGAAATTGGATAGTTTCTCATACTTGAAATCAACCCAATGTCCCTTTCCTTCTTTTTTCAGAGAAGTGCCCTTTTTCAGGGGTTTTCTAACATCCATACAGATTCTGATTCTCAAGAAAGGTTTCCTTTTGTCTCCAAACTGTTTTCATCAAACTTTATAAAAGAGCCAATAAAATTCTCAATTCGCTTAGCAGAATTCAGATTCCTAAATTTTTGGGGAACATTATGCACTTGAACCCAAAAGTCTGCTTCATATAAAATTAGTTTTTCAGGGATATCATCTGGCTGAACTGTTTTTAACAACACTAAATCTCTCTCAAACACCCAAGGTCCATCTTCCAGCGCCCGGTTCATATCCAAAACATGGTTAAAAGTAAAGAGATACCTTTTTTCATCGATTTCCTTGATGGATACCCCCTTACCAGGACGCCAAGCTGAAGTCATCGCATCCTGTAGCGCCTGCAGATTAACCCTTCGATCGGAGATCACTGTCCCAACCACCGGAAAACCAATCTGTTCATCGGTCACTTCCTCATAACCGGCTTCTTCTATATCAAAATCGAGTTCGTTATCTGCCTCCCCAATAGCCATCTTCTTGTAGTTGTTAACAATTCCTTCCATCTGCAAGCCTTTGTAAACCCTCTTCCCGTCACTCTAGCCCAACCGAAGAACAAAACGATCGAGCAGAACAAAAACCTCATTCGATCAACTCGAACGAGCCGAGAAGACAAAGCAAAAGAAACAGAAAAAACTAAAACCGAACTTCGATCAAATCGATCGAATTCGGAATGCAACCCAGCGGCGCTAAGTTTTTTTTTTTTTTGAATAAGTTTGGTAGTTCGGAAAATATAAAAAACTTGGAAATAATTGCACAAGTAATACTTGGAAATATAAGGAAGACATCAGTTTCTTAAAAGTTGACAAAGTAATTGCTTACCCAATTAATTCAGTATTATTTTCAAAATAATCATTATAACATTATATCATTGCATTCGAAAGTTTTTTTTATAAATATACACAAAGCTCAATTCAATAATTTGTTTAAATTTATAAATGTGACTATAAAACACGTCACCTGAAGGATAATGATTCTGTATTCATGTTGTTTGAATTACTTTTTACTTTCTTCATTGGAGATCAATTCTTGGATAGAGGAATCACAACTGATACGTGTCTTCTTGGGTTGGATGAGAGTATGACTTTAGAGAGTGCAAAGTGGAGGGCGCTTTATTCGTGTGGACGATTGATCTTTTTTCTATTTTTCCTCTCTCTTTTTCTTTTCTTTTCTTTTATCATTTATCTTCTTTGTCTTTTTATGTTTTTATGTTATTTTCATCTTCTAACTTTTTTATGCTCTTTTATCTTTTAATCTTTTATCTTTCTTATATTCTTATGCTATCATGATCTTATATTTATTTATCTTTATCTTATTCGTTTTATCTTCTTTTTTTCCTTCTTGTTTGTCTTCTCTTTTTGGCATTTAACCCTTGTTCTAGTTGGTTCATTAGAGCAATCTTTCAATTTTACACCTTGAGCCACCTCATATTCTACAATTGCATCTCTTGCTTGTTTAGCTTTCGAAAATGTCATGCCTAACTGCAATGTTCATCTCCTCTTCACGTATGACTTTTTTAAGGTGTATATCATAATCAGCATCCTCACCACTACGCCAAAACTGCATATTTTCGACACTTTCAACTTTTTAAAATTGACTCACAAAAATAGTCAATTTAATTTTGACTACATAAATGTATCGAAAAGCTCTTGCTTACTTAGAGAAATGCTCGGGTCCATCCGGAGGGACGGGAGGCTCCGTCCGAACTTTACTGTTTGAGGCGGTTCCCGGTGGAATTTTTGATGAAATTTTTTGAACATGTTCCTCATAAAGTCTAGTTTATCCATACCAAATTTCAGCTCAAAATTCGATCGGGAAGGCATTCAAATAAATTTTTGAAACATAGTGCACATTATATGTGTATGCCTTCCCGATCGAATTTTGAGCTGAAATTTGGTATGGATAAACTAGACTTTATGAGGAACATGCTCAAAAAATTCCACCGGGAACCGCCTCAAACAGTAAAGTTCGGACGGAGCCTCCCGTCCCTCCAGATGGACCTGAGCATTATTAGGACTACCGCCTCAAACAGAAAAGCTCTTGCTTACTTATTAGGACTACCGTACCAAGCCTATATGTATCAAAAAGCCGGTCAAGCTCTTCTCTCCATCGGCCAAATCCAAGCCCATATTTATCCTTCCATCTCTGCGCGCCAACGCGCTATCAAAATCAAAGATACCAATTCAGAATGAAATATAATTATCACTTCAATCTTCTCTGGGCGCCAAATCAAAAACAAATCCCGCTCACAATTTTTATATTTGATAAACATAATTTACGACCTGCTACTCTACTTCAGTTCGCCCTAAAGACAGTTCGTGCAAAAGAGAGAGACGAGATGTTTTTGTGTGTGTAGAAATTCAGGTTGTTGGATTTAGTTTTGATTACCTGGATTAGGATGTACTGATTACATAATTGAATATATTGAGTGTCTGGTGTAGTTCTATTGAATTACGAGCCTCTAGTGGTGGACTTCAAGTCTTTGAGTTGAGTTGACTTTGTCTTCTCTTGTAGGGCTCGTTTGAGATTTGCAAGCTTGTGTTATGGATATGTTGATTTAAAATGCTATTTGTTTGGTTATGGATTGAAAAGGTTGAGTTGACTTAATATCTTCCAGGGTTTGATTAAAGTTGATGTCTTTTAGCTCAATAAAAAGAAAAAAAGTAAGTGTGATAAATTAAATTAATCTCTTCAATGTAAATGTCTGACTAGTTCTGATCAAGTCTTAGAATTAAAGTGTAGATAGTGAAGGCTAATACTTTGTGAACTTCATTTTTGATATATCAATTTTTATAAAAAGAATCTACTCCCAATCACAAGTCACAACAAGATCCCTTCCTTGGAAAGAAAGAAACACTATGTTTCATTTTTTATTATGTATTCTTACAACTCCCAGTCTCCCATATTAGTTTTTTTCAGCTGGAGGCTACCTTAGGAAATTAAAGTGCATTGATTTAAGATAATTACCCCTCATTTACAGAATAAATAATGTGTGTCAACATATGATTTTGAGTTTTAGATTAGTTACATCATGTGTGACATAGTTTTGACAAATGAGTCCACTATTTATACCAATAAGCACCATGTAAATATCATTTGAGGTAAAGTACGTGTATTTAGTGTTGATCTTAGGTTTAATTGTACATTTATTAGCATGGAGGATGATTTATAAAAATAGAGGACTTATTGTGCTAATTGTTTACATTCAAACATTTTTGTTTAAGAAATCATAAAATCTTATTATATATGGTGTACCTTGGATAGTTTTAATATGTCAAATGATGAAAATGAATCCATGGAGGATGAATTCATGGAGGATCTATCTAAAGAACCTCATTCATTAGTTTCTCAGTAAGAGCTTTTGGTAGTCCCATAACAATATCAATTGTTCCAACCACTTCTTTTGCACAAGGCAATACCAAGGGATGTTCGATTATGAGGCTGCCAGCTACACTAAGCACCATTCCTTCACTAATCAGTTTATCAATGGCTTCTTCTGGTATTTCATGAACATAAATCTCTACTATGTCCCATTCTCCTCTTCTACTCCAGTTTGAGACAAAAAACAGGGGTCACAGTTTAAGCATGCCCGTTTGAGTAATCATTCATGAACTTTCTTGCTTCTTTTTCGCAGGATGGTTTCTCCCTCAATATACTTTCATAGACCACCACTGTATCAGCTACAATTACAAGTGTTGGGGTGGCATAACACTTTTGAAGTTCACCATTTTGAAGTTTTATATAATGGCATCTGCCTTTTCCTCGGCAAGAAACATGACTAAATCTTTTTGCTTTCTCATATATATCTACAGACATGGTTGTGAATTCATGGCCTATGTCAGCTAAAATTGCTTGACGGATATGGAAGATGAACCCAAAATCAGCTTAAATTTAGGCACTTCTTCCATTTTGTGGCGATTAGCAAGCTCACCCTTTTCTATTATTTTATGTTTGTAGAAAAAGGAAAGTCCTACCGGGGGCATCAATAGAACTGAATTGTATTTGGTCACACATGCCAGAAAGGATGGTTTTACCTCCATGAGCACGAGTGAAGGCTTGGTAAGTGTAGTACTTGTATAAAAATGATAATGAAAGTTCATTTGCCTAGGCCTATATGTGTGAGTAAATCTTTCTTGTTAGTGTCTTACAGGATCAAATTAGAAGGCTTGTAGCTGATGATCCATATTTGGGACAGAAAGATTTGGATCATGATGTTGTTGTGATGGTTTGTGATGTTATAGTTATTGTATATAGTATTACAAACCTGCATTTCTCTAATGATAACATATATCAAGGGAACATACATTTCTATTTTAGGTATGTGGTCCCGATGGAAAGGGTTATGTACGTGGTATGGGTGGAGGTGTTACATGCTTCAGGTCCTTCTAGAGAAATTGCTCGCAAAGAAAAGCAAAGACATGATACGGTTAACAATGAAATAATAATACTTAGAGAAGAAGTAGCTACATTAAAGCACCTGGTCCAAAGTAATGTAGCAAAATTTTAGAGTTCACAAGAGTTTTGTGATACTGCTCAGGTAAAGTACTTGATTTATTCATGGCTCTTCATGCTCTTTTACTAAGTTTTGGTTTTTAAGCTTTTTTTTATTCTCTAAACTTAGTATTTGAGGAGATGCTTTTGTTTCTCTGTACACTTGTAATCTTCCTTATTCCAGTAAAACTATTCTCTTCCTTATTAAACATTTTAATAGAGACTGTCTACTTGTAACTAGTAAATAAATTGAATGGAAAGTAGTTCGAACTCCTTAAGATAAAATGCTAAGTTATCTGAATTGTAGAGGTCATAATTAGATAGTGTTAGGTTGGTAGTTAAATGGTGTGTTTAATGTAAAATAAAGTAGAAAAGAGTAAAATAAGTTAAGTCCCTTGGTGGAACTTGCTACTGCATTGTAGTGTACATCACTGTGAAACACTTCTGGGTGAAAAAGGTAGTATGGACAAATAAACAAGTAATTGGCATTCTATAGGGACATTTTATCTGAAAACAAAATTTTGAGACTATTATTAAAGTGAAAAAAGGGAACACTCCCAATGTGTACATTGGCATGTGAAGGGTACATTAAAATGATGAAATGAGCTTTTATGCATTTGGTATACTAAATATTGTAACTTGAAAAGTGAGAGAAAAGGATTACAATTAAGGAAATTGCCCCTTTTTTTTTATGGAAATTGCCCTAGATAAGACTATTTCTATAAAAGTGTTTATCCCTTTAATAAGAGTAATACCACCCTAATGTGCTTTAATATTGCCAAATTAGTCTCTGGCTATGCCATATGGCGCTATGAATTCATTATAATAGCAATTTAGTCATACTAAGAGGGGAAAAGCTGGTAATTCCACTTAGGAAAACATCCTAGTTATTCCCCTATTTTGGTAAAGTTCCCTGAATGAGCATCCTTGAGTTGGTAAACGAGCACAAGCTAATAAAATTGCAAAATACCGGAGGTATGAAATTAGTGGATGTTACATTGTTGCTTTAATATGCTTTATAGATTTATTAGTGGATGTTCCATGTATTATTTTGAGAAAAGAAGCTCATGTATCATGCTTTATAATATTATTTGATTAGCAGGTGTGTTTGGAATAATTTATTCATTAATTTCTTAAATCTATTGTATTACTAATTAATATTTTAATGATTACATGTCAGGGAGGGGAGCCTGGTCAAACTACAAGGGCGTGCTTTTTAAAAAAATTAAGAAAAAAGGTTATTGCTTATGGGCGCTTAAATATGGAAGTTCCACCAAATGAAGAAGCTTATAGTATCATTATTGATGAGATCTTGATGCGAGTGAGTACCTATATGACAAAGATGAGAAGTTTGAAGACATACTTGTTCAGTGTTAATTTTGTTCACTTCACTAGGATCAATTAATGTTTAGTGTTAATTTTGTTCTTTGATCTTTAGTTTGCTAATTTTTACATGTTGGACCACTTGAATATTAGTTAAAGGGTCAATATAATTTGGACCATGTATGTCAATAGCACTTGATGTTCAAAAGATTGTAGACATTACTCAATTTTAATTGAGTTTTTTTTGTTGAAAAATGAAAATTATTTACTTTATTTGTTTTCTTAAATATTATTGCAATTGCCTCTATAATTGGTGTGTATGATAAATCAAATTAAAATAAATGGTAGTGCAATAAACATCCATAATATTATCAATATATCTATTATCGACTGATATTTAATGTTGGTAAACATTGACAGTCTAAAGGAGTCGATTTTTGAAATCTGATATCAACTAATGAAGTGAGTCGAATAAATTTTTGACTCTTTTTTTTTCGACTCCCACTTTGACGGACTGAAATAGTTGAAAATACCTTTTTTCGACTGTTTTTGTATGTTAAAAAAGGCCATTTTTGGCGTAGTGTGCACAATTGTCATCATCATCACTTGACTCGCTATCACCCTCAACCCCGTCTTGATTCTCTTCTTTATCGCGAGTGATATAACCCCTTCGTCTAGTATAGATATCTTCTACTTCTCTAGCACCTAAGTCTAGAGAATTATCAATTTCTTCCCACTCTATAGAAATAGAGTCCTCCCCTTCGCCATCAACATAGAGTTCACAATCCATATTCACGATAGTATTTGACTCTATCATAAAAAAACAAAAATATGAGAAGAAATTAATTCACATAAAATCAATGAAAGTGTGAGAGACAAAGAAAGTATGTGAAACAGTCTACAAAGAATGAGAATCACGAGATAGTGAACGAAACAGTCGTAAGCCATTACAAAAAACACCTAATTTGTTAGTGAAAATTTATTTCGACACAAAACTGTAAATATTTGATTCTAACATACAAGAACCAGATAAGCTCGTGCTACATACCTCTCAAAAGGGTTTGAGTCTATGTTATGAAGACATTCATATTCCTCTTAAATGAGTTTGCGTTTGTGCGATGAAGAAAAAGGAGCGAAGAAAATAATCGGCGCAGATAGACATGAACATGGTATCCCAAAAAAACCTTAAGTAGTCTCATATGACTAATTAAAGATGGTATGTTAACGTTAGGTTGCGGGAAAGTCTTAAAAATAAAAAAAAACCTTAAGTAGTCTCATAGTCTCATATTGCGGAAACCTTAACTACTGTTCCCACTAATAGTACAATAGTATATGTGTTCCTTTACCCTTGAGTGGAACTTCATAGCAAGATTATTTAAACAAAGATTACCTCTTCCATTATCCAAGTGAATTTAATATTCAATTAATTTTTATTTTAGTATCCCTGTGTCTTCTACTACTCTGTCCATAGTATCAATCCAGGACTAATTATTTTCTTCCAAAACCTATCGAAATATCACAACCTTATGCTGCTTTTCTGGACAACTTCTTAATCTCTTCAAATTTATCATCTTGTTTATTTTAGTTACTTAAATATGTATGAGTTACTGTAATTAATTGGTAACTAATTCATCACCGTGTATGTTTACATACATTGTTTTAATATGTAATTTATTGTAATTTCTATATTTTTGCAGATTTTTATATAATTTTATTTGAAGGCACTCCATATTATCTTGAGCTATAATTATCATGTCTAACTTCAATAATTATACTCATGTTCATGTCATATATATGCTTGCCCCTCCCAAAAAAATCATGTGTCCGCCGCTATAAGCAAATTTAGCAGTGACTTGCATAATAATGTTACATAATTTTATGTTTAAATGGTGCTCTAGAGAATGTATTATCGAGTCAAACTAGACGATAAAGTATTTTCAAATCATATTTATCACAAGAAGCTGAAGATAATTTGACACTCTAAACTCATGATAAACAATGCAAAATGCTAATCACTACTAAATAATATATAGCGCAACAAAAGTAGTCTAACGTCATAAATGAAGATAATATGCATTGAAACTTCTCATTTTGTTACTTTGATAAACTTTGTAGATCAGTTATGATTGTAATTTATTCATGTTTTTCTATTAATGATTTCATTTGCTTATTTTAATTTTTTATATTTTGATGAAGAAACTATGTCACGGGGCTTGAACGTGGACCTGTGGATCCAAGTTCACAACCTGAAGCCTGCCTACCAGCCCATACAGGACTACGGGAACCTGCCAGTGCGGCCGACCTGCCAGCCAGGAAGAGTAACAGTCGAAAAATTAATGTGTTGTTTAATTATGTATTTAATTTTGTATTAATGTTGTAATTAATTAGTCATAATTATCGGTAGCGGTTACGATCTGTATATGCCGATAAAAGGCAAGTTGTAATTCAAATTAAGGGAAGCACTTTCTATATGCTATTTCTGGCAACTAAACCTCTTGTGCAACTTTCCATATTCGTGCTTTCTAATTCTTGCTTGAGTGTTCTTACGTAGCTTTCCTAAAAGCCTACGGGCGTCCTATTTTGGACCAACACGTTGTATAAGACGTCACATTGTTTGAGGGCAATTGAGAGCTAATAAAACCTATTTAAACCTTCTAAGATTTTATAGAATTCTATACCATACAATTATATTAATTATTAATTATAATAATAGATTTGAAAAGATATTAAACATTCAACAAAAAGTTAGAAGTTAACGTATAAATACAAAATTAAATTCCTAAAAAACTAGAAATTGAAAAACAAAATCTATAAACAAACGAAGTACGATATTAAATAATTAGACAACTTTGCTAAACAACAAAATGAATATTTTCAATATATGTGCTCTTCATTGGTAAAATCAGTCCATATATTATTATTCTTTGAATGAAATTCCATATTTGTTGAGAAATGTTACTTCAAAAAAAACAACTCAAAGTGTACCCTTGGAGATCCCTTGTCGTACAGCAGAGGTGCCTTGCGACAACCAACGAATGGATGAGGGAGAAGACGTCTCAACTCTCAAGATGTGGTCCTCCAAAATCTGCCGCCGTTGATTTTTTGATTGGACGACCCTAATAAGTCCGGTACCTTACCTTGGAGCAAGACCCTCTAATTTTTTGGAGGTTCTAGATTTGTATCCCTGCAAAGTATGAAACGGATAGCAAATGAACTTACGGATACAATCATTTTGCAAGTAAAATATAAATGCATCATTTGGTGAAGCATGCGGTGCAAAGTAAATGCATTGTTTGGCTCAAAAAATAAGTTCATGTGTAAAGTTCCAATTAAAAGTCAATACTACCCTTTTAAACATTACAACTTGAAGTTCAAAATACTAACAATAATCTGCAACTACTTCATATTTGTTAACAATAATTTTAATGTCTATTAATGCATGCCAAAATCCATAACTTTATTTTAATGTCTATTAATAGTAAATTTTAAAAAAACTGCCTGAAATTCAAAATTAGAAATACAATTCCTAACCTCTAGAAATCCCTAAACAATTCATGGGTATATATGAGAGCAATATTACGAAGCAAATTGAATGTATAGTACTGGATGACTAATTGCGCACTGAAGTATGATGATGACACAAGAAAAGCACTGATGCGGAAGTTACTACCAAGGCTCCAATCGAAATGATTTTGGCGAAGGTTTCATGTGAAAAAGGTTAACATCGTGAAAAATTAATTTGATGTACTTTATATTAAGAATGTAAAATACTTTACGACCCCCACGTAAAGGGTTTTACATTATACAATATAAAATGTTTAAAAATAGTGTCTTATAGTTTATATAAATAATAATATCAAACAGTGTAAATTATTTGCATCTCTACGCTTTACACATAAAATAATTACTTTCGTAACAAACGCCCCCATATTTGTTATGATTAAAAACCAAGTCATTTTATAAAGAGAAAAGTGTCAAATTGGTCCTTCTATTTCGTACAGAAAGTCAATTAAGCCCTCGTACTTTAAATTTCTTCAATTATGTCCTCCTACTTTGAAAATTTCGTCAAATCTGATTATTAGCAGGTAACCCGCCAGTCAGCAGGTTACCGGATGACATGGTGCACACGTGGCATGACGGGGCACAAACGTGGCAGACCACGTCACCTTTTTACTTTACATTTTTTTCTTTTTCCTTTTCCTTTACCTTTTTTTCTTTTCTTCTCCAGGTAACCTATCTTCTTCTTCCTTCTTCTGTGCATGATATCACCGGTGTACATGAGTGGCCAAAATGAAGAATTCTCAAAAAATTAAATTAAAAATATGAGAAGGTGCGGCCAGAGCCGTGCTTCCTTTGAGGCCGATGAGGCATAGGCCTCGGGGTCCAAAAATGTTTAAAATTTAAGGGCCCACAATTTACAATTTCTTTATATTATACATATATATTTAAATTATTAATTTAGTTGACCATTTTAAATTTGCCGCATGCTACGCTTGAAAACCCACAAATAGGGAAACGCCTGACCAACTCAATGAAGTGGAATAGTTGAACACATTGAAGATTTGAGAAGGGCCTTGAAATTCTAGACTGAAAAATCTACCAATAGAAATATTATAAATAGTTTATCCTTTTCTGTCTAGCTTATTCTAAGTTCCTAATTTTTTTCAGATTTTTAATTGGTTGATTCCTTTTCATTTCTACATATAAATACACTCTAAAAAAACAATTAAACCAGTTAAAATACTAAAATCTCGATCTGGTTGTAATTAAATTGTGATCTCAATATGTGATATTGTTTTTTGTTGGTTTGAATTTTGCTCCACTCACACTTTTAGCTTTTGAACTCACAAATTAAAGTCATTCATCATTTCATGTATATTATAAATAAGGCATGAAAGTCACAGAGCTTTTGGGCTTAATTTGAATTGGATTTGCAGAATAAAAAACTCTAATTTGTCTTAATTCTTAAATATTTTAATTTTTAGATATTTAAATTTTATTTGGTACGTTAGTTTTACTAATGTTAGCATAACATGATTCCAATAAATTAGTTACTTTAACAAATTTGGTTTTGTAATACTGTAATATAATAATTTTATTTAATTATATTTTTTTTGTGGTGTTTAATCTTTAACTTCAAAAACATATTACACTATGAACTAATGAAAGGTTACAATTTATAGCGTTATAGGGCGTATTTACAAAATTCGGCTCGGGCATGATTATATTCTGTTTTTTTATTCCAATCCATAAAACTGCCGGAAAACATGCCGGAGTAGTCCGAAAAAAGAGGAGCACCGGCAAGCTACAAACCAACCCCCAAAACTCGTTTCAGCAGCTCAAAATTGATATGGAGCTTCGTACCTTCACATCGAACTCGAAGCTAGTCTCCAAAGTAAAACAAACCACCACCCACAGTTGAGTTATGAACAAACATTACTCTCCGAATGAACAATGTTTTTTGCCCCTTGCCGGTCGTTGACAGAGAAAGGAAGAGAGGGGAACGAGAAATAGAATAAAAGGAAGGAAGAAAGAAGGTGGCAACAAGATTCCATGGACGGTTTGCGGAATTGCAGGTCTGGCCGGAGGAAGAAGATGACCTGCGAAAGGGAGAATGGGGGAAAAAGGAAAGAAAAGGGGAAAAAAGAAAAGAAAAAGGGAAAAATGAAAGAAAAAGGAAAAATAAAATAAATAAGTGATGTGGGCTGCCACGTTTCGCAAATTATATCGTGGGATCGGCCCACCATGAGCATGGTGTGCCGATCCCAAAACGATGTTGTTTTATTAATTGCAAAAGAGAGAAACTCGGCCGAAAGAGAGAAAACGTGAGCTCTAATCTAGCGAATAGCGATCGCCGTCCCTGGGAGCTTCTTTGCTCGTGCTGCTGCGCCATCATCAGGAGTTGAAGATGCCGGTTCCAATCGATCTTCGAGCCACCCCTGTACATAGATGTCCGTCTTTGGTGTTTGGCCGACACTCATCTACCCGACAAAACTGAAAAACATTCAAGCAAATTAATTCATACATATACGGAGCATTTAAAGAGAAAGATTCTTGTTTGTAAATCTTATGCAGTAATGGAAAATTGATAGAACAGGTGATTAGATTTTCATGTATGTGATTTACATTTTCATATTTGTGAGTTACACATATACATGATTCATGAAGTTATATTTGAGTTACACCTTCTCACGCGCGAGTTACATATTCTTATGTTTGAGTTACATTATTTTATAAGCGAGTTACATCTTGTGAAGTGCAAGTTACATTTGTCATCAACGCGAATTACATTTCTAATAACATGAGTTAATAAAAAAATAACCCTCTGCTATTGAAACAAAAAAATGATTTTTTTGGAATCCTTGTGATGGTCATGATATTAAAAACAAAACATATTCACGATTTACGTAAAGTAATTATGTAGTTAGACTTTTTTTAATTGTTTGCTTTGAAATCAATGTTTTATTTCTTATAGTATGGACTTAATGAGTTACATTTCTAATAGACTTGAATTACATTGATCAATAACGTGAGTTACATATCTTTACACACGAGTTACATCATTCATACTACTGGGACAAAAAAACAGTTATTGTACACACGTGTACTGTTCACGCGTCACTATTCACGCGATTTTCTTTAAAAGTTATGCAAAACTACGTCGTTTTGGGTGTGGGAGCACGGTGCTCACCGTGGGGTGATACTACGGTATACGAACTGGCCACGTTTGTGCCCCGTCATGCCACGTGTGCGCCATGTCAACAGGTAACCTGCTGACCGGCGGGTTACCTGCTAATAATCGGATTTGACAAAATTTTCAAAGTAGTAGGGCATAATCGAAGAAACTTAAAGTACGATGGCTTAATTGACTTTCCGTCCGAAGTAGGAGGGCCAATTTGACACTTTTCTCTTTCATAAATAAATCATAATATACCAATATAGATATCGAGCTAAGGGTCGGATTGGTACTCAAAGTTGCATAAAAAGTGTTAAATAAGTCCTTATATAAGAGGCTCTGTCTGGCCGTCGTCATTTGGGGCGGTTCCCGGTTGAATTTTTTGACGAAATGTTTTGAGCATCTTATTCATTAAGTCTAGTTTACGCATATCAAATTTCAGCTAAGAATTCAACCGGGAAGGCATTCAAATGAGTTCTTAAAAGTGCAATTATCTTCAAGAATTCATTGGAATGCCTTACCGATGTTCAAAAAATTTGGTATGAGTACACTAGACTTAATGAATAAGATGCTCAAAAAATTTCGTCAAAAAATTTCATCGGGAACCGCCTGAAATGGGGACGGCCGGACAAGAAGGACTTATTTGACACTTTTTATGCAATCTCTATAGATATTTGATTTAGATTTTCAAAAGAATCAATAACCACAATAACCGGCCACTCTGCAACCAACAGGCAAAAACGTAAAATGAGGGGATATCTTTTGTGATCGGTTGCTGGATTTCTCGCTTCTCGGATCGGTTCTTTCCCTGGGTCCCTTGCTAGGGCACAATGGAGTGTGAAACTATGCGAAGGAATGATGTCATTTGAAGAATTTCAGTTTCGATTTCTTCTGTAGGAAAAGTTGACATTACATTCGAATTTATCGATGGCATCTGGGAAGGGATTTTCAAGCGCAGCCAGCAACCAGAGGAACAGGGGCAGTGGATCTAGATTCCCCGTTATGGCTCTCATTTTCTGCTCTTGCATTTGTTCTTTTATTTTCATCTTAGGTCGCGGCCTCTGCGCATCTGCTGCAATTGGTTAGTATTTTACTGCTGATCCATATAGACTTGACACATTCAGTTGTTCCGTGTTAGAATCATATTGGTGGTGTCAATCACATTGAAAATGGCTGGTTGAGTTGGTTCTTGGAAGTAGAGAGTGCAATAAAGGGAATTATTCATTTGTGTGCTTTGTTGGAGACGCATTGGATTAGACAGGTCTTAGGTTAGAGGTCAGAAAGAACTATAGTCAATAGCATTGCTGTCCGGATGAAATTGTTTGATGAAAGTTTGTGAGTATGTTTTTCATTAAATCGGGAAATCTGTTAAATAAATTACTGAAAAACAGTGCGCTTTATGTATGTTTAAATATCGCAATGTTTTTTTTATAATTTATTTAACTAACTTCTTAATTGAATTAGAAATTGAAATTTTGTGTAAATAATTTAATCTTTATGAAGAACATGCTCACAAAATTTTATTAAAAAAATTTGACCAAATCATTTTGTCAAGTGCGCCTGACCAAACCATTTCCTTATACTCTAAATCTCTAAATACTCCGTAAAAGATACCCCTCAATCCTCACATCCGTAGACTGAGCCACAACGGCAGAGCTACATACGAAACACAACTAGATGACTTTCTACCTTCCTCACAAAAGCCGAGAATTAAAAATTAAAATTTTCTTTTAACAATGCCTAAAGAATTGTTTTGTATGGCTTATGATACCAAGTATTTTTAGGAACAAAAACATTTACTTGTGTAATGAATTTTATTTTTGACTTGAAGCTTTTGTAATACATTTCTATAATGTACGGAGTATATAATTAGGGGCCTATTTTTTGTCTTTTGTCCAGGGCCTATAAATTGTCAGGACCGGCCCTGGGTGCAATTTCTTATTTTTGTCAACTAAATAGATATCTGAGCAGTAATCTTGCAGCCTTTTGGGGATGAAACATTTTCCTGTAAAGTTAAAATCGCTTTGTTTAGACTAATTCGATATATACTTAATATGTGGGTTGCTTTGTTTGCCTTGTTGACTGATCTTGTAAACAACACATAAATGTTAACTCTTTATATTACTTTGCAGATAATAATCATTTTTCAACTACTCCTGATCACATGGTATCCTTCTTCATTCTATCCATACGACCTTATCCTAAGATTACTAACAATGGTTTAATAGTAAAACAATGTTGCAATATAGGATCTCGATTGGAGAGAGAGGCTAGCGTTGCAACATATTAAACCTGTATTGACAAGAGAGGCATGTTCGGATTTCTTCATGTTTGTTCTTTGAGCTATTCTATGCATTGTCATATTGTGATCCTCATTTGTAAAATGTCTTACTTTGACCTCTACAGGCACTTTCTGTAATCCAGAACAGTATACATGATTTAGGGCCACTAAGTGTTGATTCTCTTAGAAAGAACAATTTATCAGCTTCATGGAAGTTTGTTGGGCAAGTAAGCTCTGCCAAGAATACAAGCACTTTTCCAGAGGTCAGGATGGTATTAAGGCTTAAGATTGAATACCTAGATCTAATAAACTGGTGAATAAAGTCAATGAAATGCCATGTAACTTAAAGCCTACTAATTAATTTTTATGTTTGGGTGTGTGATTATCAGTCAACCAGAAAAAGTGCTTTGATGACACAAGAAACCTCAAGAAGGAAGGACAAGTCTCTACATGGTAGTTGCTTGTTTTTCTGCGTAATCAAATCAGAGATATTTAATCCAAAAATACACACATGTATTATATGTTATACATATATGAAGCAATTGTATAACACATATAGTTTCTTTATTGTGCAGAAGTTCATTCTCAATCTATGGATACACCTGAAAAAATGGCCCGCAGAGTAAGTATGACTGTATTGTTTTTTGAAAACTACGCTGATGTGTTTTTCTCTGGGGGAGGGGGGATTTTTTTATTGCGCTTCATTTGAAGATTAAAATAGGCATACAGAATGAGGTTTATATGTACACTTTTTGTGCTCATACATTTGTTCAGTCATGCATGATTTTGCATCTTTTCCTTTTCTGATTCCTTTTACCACACATCATTTAGTATGTATATCTGTTATGTGACTGCAGCAATTGAGACAGAAAAGACGTGAAAAACGTGCTGCGGATTTGGTGAAACAGGATGATGAAGTTACTATAAAGCTTGAAAATGCAGCCATTGAACGCACGAAGTCTGTTGACTCAGCAGTTTTGGGGAAGTACAGTATATGGAGGAGAGAAAATGATAATGATAATACTGATTCAACAGTACGCTTGATGCGAGATCAAGTGATCATGGCTAGGGTGTATTTAAGCATTGCAGGGATGAAGAAGAGGGCTGATTTGGCAGCAGAGTTACTGCAACGGATTAAAGAAAGTCAGCGTGCTCTGGGAGAAGCAAGTTCTGATTCTGATCTTCCTCGCAGGTAATATGATGCTTGTGGTAGGAATATTCATTGGTCCAAGACTGAGAAAAAAATCTTGGGCCAAACACAAGGCTGAACCAAAAATACACGGTGCTCGACTGGACTAGAAAAACCAAATCAGATTGGACCGAAATCGCATAAAAGCACGTTATAAATTTAAGAAAGACACCTGTATTTAAGTAATTTTAATTACAATTTTATTAAATCATTGATGATATTAAATATTAAAACTAAGCTCCACACTAATTTTATGTAATCAAGGATTTTTTGCTAAGATGCACATTACTTTATTTAAATACAAGATTTTTTCATAAACAAAACAATGGTTACTGTGTTTCCGGTCCCATCACCCAGGCCAAAAAATTCCAATCCTGGACGGACTGAATACCAAAACTCAAGTTTTCTGGACGGAGGACAGATTGAGATCTACTAGGTCCAGCCTCGGTCCAGTCCAAATGGTCCGGGTTCCATTTCCTAGAACGGACCAAAATATGAACACCACTACTTGTTGGTATTCTACATTCATACCATTTAGATATTGCCTTGCGCGTATGATACTATGATAGTATGATGCCATGTATCTTCTACTCAACAGCGCACATGACAAAATTAAGGCTATGGGCCAAATACTATCCAAATCAAGAGAACAACTCTATGACTGTAAGCTGGTTACTGGAAAGCTAAGAGCAATGTTGCAAACAGCTGATGAGGAAGTTAGGAGTTTGAAGAGACAGAGCACATTTTTGAGCCAATTAGCTGCCAAGACAATTCCAAATGGGATCCATTGCTTATCGATGCGCTTAACAATAGATTATTATCTTCTACATCCAGAAAAAAGAAAATTTCCAAGTTCGGAGAATTTTGAAAATCCACATCTTTACCATTATGCACTGTTTTCTGACAATGTCTTGGCTGCTTCCGTTGTTGTCAATTCCACTGTCATGAATGCTAAGGTAATGGACTTTCTTTTTCCCCCTTTCATATATTTGCTTGTTGCTCATGCATCTTCATTTCTGTTCCAATTTTTTCTTCTTTCTTTTAGTTTTTATCAAGGTTCTAGAACTCGCTAAGGCTAGTCGGGCAGCTGAGAGGTGCCTATCGCCTTGGCCAATTTTTTTGGCCGACTAGTCCTCCACAATTATCTAGCGCCTAGTGCCTAGGCGCCGATTAATCGGATTGACTAGGCCGGTGAATCAAACCGACTAGGCCGATTTATAGAACATTTTTTTTTATATTACATAAGAGTCACTTGAGTGAAGAATTGAATCCTTTACGAAGACCATTTTTTTGTCTAACTTGAACACCTGTATTCCACGTATGGAAGTATTTAGATGAAATAAGTGTGCAAGTATTTAGACGTTATTATTGTGCTACATTATTTTTGTCAGTTCATATGCTATAAAATATTGATCTGCAAAAATTATCTGTTGTTTACATTGATGCTGTGGTCAATGATTTTCTTAATGATAGGAAATAATTCGAGATTCTTAAAGCCCGTTAGGGTAAGGCCTAAAATGTCATTTGATAAAATAATGGGTGAAAATGCTGAATCATTCAATATAAACTATAAAATCATTTTTTTTAAATTAATTTTAAGAAACTAATATTAGAAACTGATATAGAAAACTTGTTTTCTTGAATTTCAGTCATTACTAACCAATTCAATCATTTCAAAGAATTGAGTAAGTGCTAAGGTGAAAAGGATATACCACACAGTCACTTAGTTACTATATTTTTAATAACTGGAAATTCTTCTCGGGGTGTTTTGCAGGAGCCAGAGAAACACGTGTTTCATCTTGTTACAGATAAGCTGAACTTTGGAGCTATGAACATGTGGTTCTTGTTGAACCCTCCTGGGAAAGCTACCATACACGTGGAGAATGTTGATGAGTTTAAGTGGCTTAACTCTTCGTATTGCGTTGTTCTCCGACAGCTAGAGTCTGCAGCAATGAAGGAGTATTATTTCAAGTCTGCTCATCCCACCACACTATCTGCCGGTTCCTCCAATTTGAAGTACAGAAATCCAAAGTATCTATCAATGCTTAATCACCTTCGGTTTTATCTTCCCGAGGTTTACCCCAAGCTGGATAAAATCCTCTTTCTAGATGATGACATTGTTGTTCAGAAGGACTTGACCAGGTTGTGGTCGGTTGATCTTCATGGGAAAGTGAATGGTGCAGTTGAAACTTGTGGGCAAAGCTTTCACCGTTTTGATAAGTACTTGAATTTCTCAAACCCTCACATTGCCAGAAATTTTGACCCCAATGCTTGTGGGTGGGCTTATGGGATGAACATGTTTGATCTCAAGGAGTGGAAGAAGAAGGATATCACTGGAATTTACCACAAATGGCAAAATATGGTAACACTTCTTTTCGTTTTTTTCATTCGTTTTCACTTCATGGTCCTCATCTTCTTTTTCATTCGTTATTTCATGAAAATTTGCAGAACCATTTTTTATGTGAAATGCTAAGTGAGGAAAAGATATTGGGTTAATTTGTAAGGAAATAAATGTGAGGGGAAATAATAGACTTGTTCAAATTCAATTTTTTAATTTTGATTTTGATTTTGGTTTAAATCATCTTATTTGGCTAGTCCTATTTTTTAATGACTAGCCCCCGTTCTGTAGAAGTTATTTGGCTGAAATGATGAATGAATGGCTGAATCTGCTGGGTTTCCTGAATGAAAAAACATTTGTTGTGATCAATTTCAGCCAAATGAAAGTCAAGGGCTACATATTATGCTTATGAGTACATAAGCAGAATAATACTACCACGAGAACTATGAAATCTAAATATATGAAAACATATTTTACAAGTTAATCATATTTTATTTTCTTTCCCTTTTCTGTTGATAGACAGCGCACTTAAATAATCTTCCATAACATTATGTTTCTCCTATCCAAACATGCCCTAAATGCATTTGTACATTCATCTTTGCGCAGAATGAAGATAGAGCTCTGTGGAAGCTTGGGACTTTGCCTCCCGGGCTGATAACTTTCTATGGGCTCACACATCCGCTTGAGAAGTCATGGCACGTCCTTGGGCTGGGTTATAACCCCAGCATTGACCGGGCAGAGATTGAGAACGCTGCAGTCATACACTATAATGGGAATATGAAACCTTGGCTAGAATTGGCAATGGCAAAGTACAAGCCTTTTTGGAGCAAGTATATAAAGTTTGATCATCCTTATATTCAGAGCTGTAAAGTAAGTGAATAATAATAAAGTTGAAATTCTTTCTGGTCCCACAAATTAACTGTGCCACCATTGGCTTAGGTTTATTTTGGATGTATGGAACGGTTAGAGGTAATGTATTCTTTGAACAGCTTAACATTGTATTTTTTGCTAAAATTTGGGTCTCCGGGGGTGGGGTTGATGTACGTATGACTTAACCATCACATCTTTTGTAATAGAAAAAAGAGTGACCCTGCAAATTGCTAAATCTTTCTCAAGAACAAATGTCCATTGTTGATCCACTCGTTTTTTTTACTCCCTCCGTCTCAAAAAGGTTGGCCAAATTTTCTTTTTTGGGTGTCCCAAAAAGATTTGCCATTTCCATTTAGAGTAAAGAATATGTGACTGAAGTTTATTCTCTCTCATCTACACAAATTTCAATCGCACAGTTTTTACTTTATTAATCCACCTGAAAGTCAACTTTGGCTAATCTTTCTAGGACGGAGGGAGTATTTGAATGTTGATTCACTAGTTTGTAACTTTCGGTCCTATTGAAGTATTGATTACTTATTTTTAAAAGGTCCATTTAATCACTAATGGCTACTTTTTGTACATTTTTTATTGATTTTTCCTCGTTTAAGTGATATTCCGTAGTTCAGAAGGAACAAAAAGTGGAATATTTTCATTCAGAATTGATTAGTGGTTAGAAGACATCCAGCTAACTATTCTTCCTGATGAATGGAAAGTTTTCCTTATGGTCCATTTGGTGTTTTACTGGATGCAAATATGGAATGAATGTAGGTTATGTAGCCATTAGCCAACCTTGACGACTTGCGGTAGAAGTAGGGGTGGGAAAGTATGTTTCCAGTTCCCACAACATATAAACTTTAACCTGAATTGGTAATTGGTAATCCCAGCCCAAGTCCTGATTCCGATATAATCTGATGGTTACTCATCCGTTTGAAGTTTGAACTTTCTTGGCTTAAACGTAATACTTCTGTTATAGGACTCATGAAAAAGTCAAAAAGATTAAGTACTTCGGTTGAACTCTTGTAGGATTTATAATATGAAAGTCTTTCTCAAAGTTGAATCTTCTCAAACAAAGTAGGGCTTATACCAGATTCGGTACATTTTATTACATACTTCGTAGTAGTTAACTTTGTCATGAGAAAATGACATACATTAAACATGTACTTTTATGTCTAAGTTTTATTATTACAGCCTAAAGGTGAAAAGTAAACATAAATACAAAGCATTTTAATAAATATCAAACATTGTTTGGTTTAGTTTACGGTTATTCGGGTTAAAATTAACCCAAATCAAACCATCGATCCTGCTCCGCAAATTATTATCAAAACGCTTACCTAATTAAAGAAAAGCAAAGTACCAATTTTTGGAGTATCAAAGCGGACTTTATTTTCATATCCTGAAATCTTACCATTTTCTTATGGACTTGCGGAGTAATTAAAATGGATTTACGAAGTAATACAACTGTTAAACATAATAACTACATAGGTACATACACGGTTGGATTTGGGCTGGCCCGGTCCGGAACCGGATTCGGCACTGTTTGGGACTGGACCAGGTCTAGAATTTCTGATTTTTGGCCTTGTCCGCCCAACTGCCCAAGTAGGGTAACCGGTCCCAGTTCACCTATTTGGGGATCGAACTGGGCGGTTCTGGTCCGGAGTCCGGACTGACGTTTTTTAAGCCTTTGAAATGGGCAAAACCAAAAAGATAAATAGAACGGTACTGGAACGTCCGGGTACCTGAAATCGGCCCAAACTCGGATATAACCATTAACCAAGTCGATCCGGGCTTCTCTAACCAGTAACCAATGAGCAGGACTTGCCAGTCATGGACCGGAATCGGGATGACACCGGGACTGAGTCCATATATATAATAAGTATCACGATTCGTTGATAAATAAATAATGTGTGTTGATTTTTGTTTCAGGCGCGTTTTTGTAAATGGCGCTAGTTTTTTCTATTTTATTTGTTTGCACTTTTTTTAGTTTGTTTTGCTTTGGATCTTTTGATGGTCTAAAATACTAGTATATGGGATTGATAATTTGATAACCATTAGTTGTTGTTTATTAGTCTTATAATCTATTTTTTTTATTGGACACACAATTCTAAATTACACATGATGAATTGTGCAATAATTAAATAATTAAAGTTAGAATTACTTTTCTGATTTAATTAATTGAGTTTTCTGTTCAAGATCAAATCCGCTATATTTTCATATATATTTTCTAAATATTATGAATAAAATATATTTAAAATATACTAACTTAGCATATTCAGCTAATTGTCCACTTGAGTCATAACTTCATCCGCTATATTTTCATATATATTTTCTAAATATTATGAATAAAATATATTTAAAATATACTAACTTAGCAGATTCAGCTAATTGTCCACTTGAGTCATAATTTCAACCGATTAAGATGATTTTTTCAATTTCATTATTACCAAACGGACTCTTATATATACTTCTATGGTATTTGTATTTTTCAATCTAGCATATGCTAAGGAAGATATGGAAGGATGAACTGAATCCCTTCCGTAACAATTAACAATACCATTTTTTCAATCTAACATATGCCAAGGAAGATATCAGAGAATGAACTGGTATATCCCTCAAGTAATTTCGATCAAATAAACAAAAAAAATGAAGTAAAAAAGAGAAATTCAACGATGCTAAATGAAGCATTTACAATCAATAATGTTGAACTACTATAACATTACTATAACATTCTAAAGAATACGATTTAATATACTTCGTTATAAATACGGAGTATTTGTTAGTTCATGTAATTTTAGAAAACAACTTAAACCCCATATTGAATTTGAGAATTGAAGTTTTAATTTAGAAACTCTAAATTTGATGTTTATTTTTCAAGTTTAATAAAAAACAATATTTTTTCTGACATCGAAATTGATACAAAAGTTAGTTTTACCTTTTAATTACTAAATGGGCTGTTATTTTAATCCTATATTAAAATGAGGAATTAATGAATACTACGTATAAGGCAATTCTTTCCAATAATTAATTCATATCTCACGTAGAACACTTCCTTCTTCACCGAGCAGAACACGTTCTTCTTCACCAACTCATATTTTCGACTTCCTAGTAAATCATTTTATTGAAGCATTAGCAATGGATTCCGTCAGCGTTAGTTACCTGTTGTCACACAAACTCAATATTTTTTTACATATTCTTCATATGTGCATGACCAAATTCGTACAATATATCATTAACGTAGGACAACATCTTTAAAACAACACAAATAATCATTCCGCCAACAACAAGATGTTTGTATAACACATGTGCCTTATTAGGGTACATATACTCGCTACTTTCCCACTTTTTTAAAAATCTTCAAATGCCAAACCAGGCCATACCTTATTTTCCATACATATCATACTCGTTCACTGCTTGTGTAATTCTATCATGTACCTTTAGTTAACTTAATGCCTATGTAATCTTTTTAATTCATTATCATTGTAATGCCTGTAATTAACTTGCTGCCTCTGTATTTGCCACACACACAAAACTTACTGCCTCTGTATTCGCCAAAAGAAACTTCTTGCTTCTGTATTTCAAATAGTGCTCTTATTTTACTCAATCAGCTTATTGCCCTCATTTTTTCGTTCTACAGAAAGATAGATCATGTTTGAGTTACTGCCTACCTACTGCAGTACTGCCCTTACTACCCATTCTCTACCTCATACACAATTAGACTCCCTTGTACTTGCTGCCCAAAGTAACTTTTTATACATATCATTTCCTATCTATTACCCACGTTAAACTACTGGCCTACTCCCATAACTCTTTGGACACTGCAGACCAATGTCCGACATTAAAGGCCAGTATGGTTGCAGGATTTCGGAGGGGAGGGAAGGGGAGGATTGATTTTTTATTTTATTAATTTATCTGAATTTTTTAGTTTTAAACTCCAAATAACTATATAATTAGTTAAATCATGTATTTTTATATACTATTATGTCTTCACTTTATTTGAATTTTTTTAAATGGAAAAAATATTTTAAATTTAAATATGACTCCTCCCCTTCCCTCCCCTCCGAAATCCCCCAACCATACTGGCCCTAAAAGTTCCACATTTCATTCCAATCCGCATCTATTTCGACCACAATGCCGTAATACTGTCCCTATACTTCTGCTTAGTGTGTGCTCGCATGGAAACCCAACCCTATGCAGACTTAAATCCAATTGTTCACTGTAATTATGTTGCTAGCCGTCGTTGAAGACCTGGTTTCCTTCGTCTTTTTTGCATCCACCACTCCTCCAGGCTCCATCCCCTTTCTCCGCTATTGCTTGCTTTCTTTCTTTCAATTCACTAGCTTCTTCCTCAAGTTAACGCCTCCTTTGAATTGCCTATGTAGAAGGTGTTTCCTTCTCCTGTACCGCACACAATAAATGTTGAGTGTTGTCACACGCCTATAAAATTGTTTGGTTTCCGTTTATTAATAAAATTACTTTTCAGTTTAATCTCTATGGAAGACGAACATTTCAGGGCAATGAGGTCATTTTGTTTCATTTTAAATACACAGATACTCATGAACAGTTACATTTAGTCATATTGCTGACTTTTGAGTTTTTAAGTCATATTTTGAGAAATTGTTTGTGTTTTAGTATTATTGCGGTATTTTCCCCAAATCTACCAATTACCATTCAACAGCATAACTAGATTTACCATTACATTACCAAATATACCATTGCCATTCAGTTACATTTACCTGGAACGCAACCGTAAATCTAACAAAAGCATATGCTACACATTACCATTCAACAGTCTATTGCCAACAAAAAATCTATACAACAAAGGTAATAGTGGCTACACCAAATCACCAAGGTTGACCTTTCCCTGTCATGCGCCTTGCCAATTGGAAATCGCTCTTCACTGAGCAATAAAGACAGGAAAAATGAGTGTGTTAGAGCAATCATTTCATTTTTGGTTTACAATATAACTACAATGGCTGAACTTGATACCAAACACTTTGCTATATCTACATCCAGTATGGAGAAACAAATCCCATATTTCCATATTATTAGAACTTCATAAGTTAGGTTATAAAAACTGCAATAAGCTCATGGAGTGGGGGGTGATCATACTAAGTGTGACACGCTTGGCGTGAATAGCACACAGCTGCGCATGTCCTAAGAGTTCCATCAAATACGACTCAGAAGCCTGCAAAATCAAAGCCCAGCAAACAAATAAGGCACTTGATGAAGTATAGAAGGATTACTGAGGGGTGGGAAAAGAGCCAAAGTAGCTTGGGGTGACATTTGCAAACCCAAAAATGAAGGGGACTTAAGGCTAAGAGAACCTAAAGCCTGGAACGCAGCTTTACTTTCCAAAACATTATGGAATATACATGCCAAAAGAGACTCCCTATGGATCAAACAGTTCCATGGGGTCTACTTGAAAAATGTTACCATTTTCCCAATGGGAGGGCTTCTTCTCTGCTCAAACAACTGGACAGATTCAAGGATTCACTTCTAGACCACTTTGGTAGCCAGGAGGCTTTGATAGCAAGGCTGTGATTTTTATGATTTCTTATGGCTCACAGGTGTGACTAAAGCCTGGATGAGTTTTATCTGGAAGAGTTACACCCTCACCCCTAGGTTCCTCTTTACTTTATGGCTGAGCATCAGGAATGAATCACATACTGCAAGAAATTTTTGGTTTTCGATGGAGATCGATCCTTCAGCTTATGTTATGGCCACCTGGAAACTGTCTAGGATTCGTCTTTCAGGTGTCAGGCGAGTACAATAGTGAAGGAGATATGCAAGTGGAATGATAATAGAAGTCTGCTCTCAACAGTGCAATGAAATGTTTTAAGAAGTATTTCAGAGGAACAAGTCTAGGGAGTCAAACGGTGAGACAACCATTAAGCTGCACTGTCTATAGTCTATACTATCTGGAAAACAAGGAATTCTGAACTTTTTGGAGGTAATAGAGTCAATGTTGAAGTTATTACACAAATGAAGGTGATTGTGTATACAATTTTAGATAGGTTATACCATCATCCCCCGGAGACGACTAGTTGATTACTAACCTATTTTACCCTTGTAGGTACTGGTATGGCTTAAAAGCAACTGATAGTGGGGGGTGACATCTGGCTGCATCAGTGTGTGGGCTAGTTGGTTAGTTTGTTTAAATATTTGTGTTGTGGTTGAGCCATGTACCTAATAAGAGGCACTAGCGTGCTAAATTTTTATTATACTCAATATACTGGGGACATACCCCGGTGATCATGTTAACTTCCTAGTGTATATATATAAATTTATGTATATAAATGTACATGTGTGTGTATGTATGTATATGTATATATGTATGTATATATATATATATATATATATATATATATGGTTAAAGGGTCAAATAGGCCCTTGAACTGACTTAAAGTGTTCAATGAGTCCCTTATATAGGAGGTTCTGGCCGGGCGTCGCTAATTGGGGCGGTTCCCGGTGGAATTTTTTGATGAAATTTTTTGAGCGTCTTCTTCATTAAGTCTAGTTTACCCATACCAAATTTCAGCTAAAAATTCAACCGGGAAGGCAGTCAAATGATTTTCCGAAATGTATTGCGCTGTTTAACTTTGCAGTTACCTTAAAAATCATTTGACTGCCTTCCTTGTTGAATTTTTAGCTGAAATTTGGTATGAGTAAAAACTAGACTTAATGAAGAAGATGCTAAAAACATTTCATTAAAAAATTCCACCGGGAACCGCCCCAATTAGCGACGGCCGGGGCAGAACCTCCTATATAAGGGACTAATTGAACACTTTAAGTCAGTTCAAGGGCATATTTGACCCTTTAGCCTATTTATATATATAGTTTTATAGGTTATTAACAAAATGAAATACAGAAAGAATTAAGTTTCACTTCACATCTGTTGAATGTAGAGGATCCAGTTGTTTGATGCACATAAAAGGTAATCACAAATAATAACAAAAACACCTGTACACAGTACTGTCATACCTCCTGAAGTGCATAAAGAGCATCTGCTTGCCAGCGCTTCATATCCGGTGAATAAAATGTGCTGAACTCCCTAGTCTGCCATAATTAAGAATAAATTGAACTCTATTTTAAGGAAATGAAAAACATCATAGTGAGAAAAACAGTCACAAATCAGTACAAAAGTCATAGAGCATTGCTTTTTGTTGATTGATAGTGACATGCAAATACTCAAGAACTCCAAATTTAGCATTCTCAAAGTGTTGTAAATCTTGCTATGGCATCACATATGCACAGATGCAATTTTTAAATAGGCTAACATACTAAAATAAAAAATGAATAATTCATTTGACGTAGTTTACACAGCATTCGAGCTTTCAAATTAAATATACGACGGCACACAACCAGCTCAGGTTCTAATTGAGAAACACAATAAAATCACATTAACAGTACAGTGCGCCATAGTTTCATATGGTGTTTTGGTCTAACTTAGATTTGAAGTAAATGAATGATTGTGGATGTGAGCCATTTAGTAAGATGAACAGCCCACATAATTTCACCCAAATTTTGACTTGATCTATGAGAACGAGTCATGAATTAATTTACAAAACACACTAAGATAATGCATGAGCCATTAACTATTTAATTAACTATTTAATGGCCACTGAGAAGTATATCTATGCCTGATGTCCTTACATTCTTAAGACTTGGTTCATATCTAGAGGAGTTATCCAACGACCCATTCTGGTAGATTGTCTTTAACTCCTAAATGTAAGCATATCAAGATAAAATGAACTCTCCCCATCCCACCCGCCCAAAGTTAACATGGGGATCTTGAAGATGTAAAGGGACATCACTCTAATCTATCACTTTATTTAATAGAAAGACAGCAAATTCAATACAGCTTGGACTCCCACTCATGTTCTTCTCAGGAGAAAGTCAAAAAATGTTTTGGCATGCTAAGCCACTTTGACATTTCCCTAGTTATCCAATTTGGAAATCATCTTATTCACAAGGTTAAAGAGTATATATACTAATCAAACGATATACTTTAAGAGTAAAGCTTAGGGAAAAAGCAGAACTGATACAACGTACAAGCCTGACAAACGGGGCTTTAGGAATAAGAAGATTGCATGATTTCTGGGCCTTCCGGATCTCCCGGAGAGCAACAGTTCCGGGCTTAAAGCGACGAGGCTTCCGTGTTGAAGCTTCACTAGGAGCAGAACCAGGTTTGGAATCTAGTAAACGAAACAAGCCAAACTGTCAAATATTTAATTTCACCGCCCAAAAAGAAAATATTTAAAGCTACTCCAAAAATAAAGAAGGAAATGCTAAAAAAAACACAATTTCTATATGGCCTTACTTTTTGTGGGCTTACCCTTCCTCCGCTTGCCCTTCGTCGGCTTACCCTTCGTCTGCGGCACCTATATCCACGAAAAGAGAACACAACATTACAATGCGCGGGTCTAAGCATACAAAAAACACAAATATACAGACGTACTCGCTTCGTGGAAGCGGATGCTCCGGCACCTGAAAACGAAGAAGATAGTAAATTAGGGTCCAGGAGATCAACGAATTTCTTTTCTGAAGCAATAGAAAACAAGAAGTTTTATCTACAGAAAAACAAGTTGACTGAAGTCGAGACCTTTCTTCTTAGTTGCTGTTTGCTTGACTCTTGCCATGGTATTCCGAGGATGGTTGGTTTTTCTCTCCGGCTCTTTTTGAATCGGTCGAGGTCGGTACTTGGGTTTTTTTTTTATTTTGAATTTGAAATGAGAGCATTTACGTATTTACATGCTAGATATTTTCTAACTTTAAAAAAAATGCTAGATATTTTCTAAAGATCCCACCTAAACGACGATAAAAAAAAGTCTTATACACATGTGGCATGAGAGAAATACACACAAGAGTTTGATTTTATGACATTTTTTATTTTTCTCTCCGTCTTTCCACGATCTTATGTATTTTTGGTAAGTTTTTCTCTGCAATGTCAATCACAATGTCTACATCTAGACATTGTGCTTGACGCTATGAAGAAAAACTTACCAAAATGATATAATATCCTTCAAATAAGGAGAGAGATATTTCATTTATTGTTTTCTGATTGGCTATCTCGCATGCCACACGTATGCACCATTAACGTTTTAGCATTGGAGATGCTCTAAACTCTGATATACTCGTATGTGTAATTATAGATCTGTCCCCGGTTCGAAACCGAACCAGAACTGAACAGGCGGTTCACGGTCAGTTCAAGGCGGTTCCGAACCGCCGGTTCCGGTTCGAAACCGGTTCGATTTCGGGTTCCATTTTTATTTTTATTTTTATGTTTTAAATATTAAAGTTTAGTATTTTTAAATAAATTAATAAAAGAGTTACCAAAAATTACAATAAAAATCTCTTATTGTTAAAACTATGTACAAAAATGGGATAGTTAATATATAGCTATGTAGTTGCAAGAATAAGTATCTCTCATTAATAATTTAGTATTGTTATATAATTTAATTATCAATAAATAATGGATACTTATAAATAATAATTTTAATCCGAAACAATATTCACTAGTATAGCAATAAGTAATAATTAAGGAGTACTAACTAGTAACTTTATAATGTTTAATACAATTAATGCAAATAATATTATAATTTCTATCATTATTAATAACATTAATAGTATTATAAATAAATATTTAATAAAAAAAAGAGGTTCAGAAACGGAACCATTTGGTTCCGGTTCAACATTTTTGGGGAAACTGAACCGGTTTAGTAAACCTCCGGTTCCAAACTGGAAGTACTATGCGGTTCCGGTTCAAAAACCGACGGTTCCGGTTCTGGTTTAACCGGAAACCGCGAACATGTCTATGTAATTATGTCGAATTTCTTCCGCTATTAGTCCTTGTAGTCCACCACAATCTACTAATGAGTAATGACACTATCTATCTTCCGTCTAGGTGGCGACTGTCGAGCATTCCTAAGAAGAAAAATTCTTACTAAGAACGTGTTTACTTCGCTACTAAAGTTATGATTAGGTTAATAAAACAAGTGATATAAACACACGGGTTGTTTAAAAAGTTGTTTACTACTAGTCGAAAGAAGTGCTTGAAGTATTAATTAAGCGACACCCACGTGTATTAATTAAGTGTCACTTTAAACTTTTTCAGTTTCCGAATTTACCCTTACCTTTATCCTTGCCTTTTACCTCTTACTCTCACCCCTACCTAACCTCTATCCTTACCTTGTCCCTACCCCCGCCCTACCTTACCCAGACCACACCCCCACCCACCCCTTGACCAGGCCCCACTCCCACCCACTCCTACCTCTAACCCCTAATCGTAGACTGCTACCGGGGGCAGGGGTATCGGTACACGTATGGGGGTGGTAATAGGGGAGTAGGGGTAAGGTAGGGGTGGTCCCACATATTATATTATATGCTTGTGTACATGAATGTTTGTGTGTCTATATATGTATAATGTTATTTTGGACATTTTGTAATGTTAAACGGTGTTTTAAATCATGTGAAGTAAACATGAGCTTATATCATTGTTTATTTTACGCGTTGCTTATTAACGCATGTCTTAATGAGCACCGTTTAGTGACCTGTGAAGTAAATATGTCCTGAGTTTTTACTTGGGCGGGTTTTCGTTCCGGATCATAACAGACTAAAACAGATCAGACCAAATGAGATCAGCCATAAGGGCAATTCTATTCATATCCCCCCAAATTGCTATTAACAGCTACTTAATTAAACAAATATCTAAATTATCCTTGTTGAACGAGAAAAGCAGCCAAGCTAAGCACAGGGATGGAGGCCTTCAGAAGACAAGCAGTTAAAAAGCTACTTTGGAACAAATTTTGAGAAGTGATCGATCAATTTATCTCTTCCAGTAGGCTTTTGTTTCTTAAAGAAGTTTGCAGAAAGTCCAATCATGCCATACCTAATCAAATCAAGCTTCCTTTTAATTATGCAAATGCTTAAATTGAAAGAGAATACATTCACATAGAACCAGAGTTTAATCTCATGTGTTTGTTTTTCTTTCATTCTTCATCGTACTTAGAAGACTCAGTCTCCCAGCAATTGCTATTAGCCTTCTTCTCGATAGCTTGTTCTAATCGAGAAAATATTTACCGATTTTTAGCGTTTGACTTCTCAACAACTTTAGTTTCTCTCTTATAAGCGAATAGAAAAAAATCGAGTACTCCAAATTATTTGAAACGTTTTTCCAAAGTAATTTGGAGGATCCGGCAAATGGCAAACAACGACGATCCTAATTAGTAATTACCAGAACACCTGAGGCCTAACATGGATTTCCATTTAAAGCCGGCTGAGGGGATGTTAGAAACAATTGAATGAGTGATATCTTTGATGAACACTTCCAGGAGAGAGGGGAGACAGAGCCGGTTGTTTTTCTTATCGGAAAAAGGGTAGTTTAGATATTTAAAATTTTATTTGGTTGTGAATAGCAATTTGGGGGCTGTGAATAGAATTATCCCAGCCATAAACAAACTAGATCATGATAAACCCTGATCGGGCATTTACCATATCGGGCCAGACCAGTTCACACCAGACCGGATTAGACTTAAATATGTCAGACCAGCAAAGTAAATACGATAGTACATCTTATAACGTTATTTGTCATACATTTTTAATGACAATGTTGTCATTTTTTGTACTCCCTCCGTCCCTGAATGTTGTTCCGATTGCGGATTACGAAGGTTGACCGACGATAAAGTTAAATGATCCCTGTGAAAACTCGGATTATTTTTAGTAAATAAAATTTACATATTCAGAAACTACATTAAACCCGCTACAAAGCCTGCACAAAAAAAATCAATTTTCATAAAGTTTTGATACAAAAAGTAAGAGTTTAAGAGTAATTTAAGTTGACTCTCGAAAAGCGAAATGGAAGTAAATTTAGGGACAGATGGAGTATTAACTATGGATAAGAAACTCGTCTCGAGATGACAAATATGCTGCTCCGTGATACATATGTAACAAATTCGTTGTCACTAAAAGTCACCAATGATGATGACAAAGTGTTTAAGTAATTAAGTGTCATAAATAAGTGAATTATAATGTGACGAATCCAAAATAGTCGTGTACTCGTGTATACCTTTTACCAAAAAGTTTTAACGGCCAAAAGTGAAGTTTTCATGATAGAATATTTTCATCATATTTTAGAACCTTGTAATGCAGGGGCGGATTCAAGAATCTGAGATGCCCTGGACTGAATAGGAATTATACTAGGCATGAATATTAGCGGGGTGGGCTAAATATGAAAAATGAAAAAAATTACACTAAAAAAATTGAAAATTTTCTAATTTGTCCTGGGCTTCAGACTACCATAGCCCGTACATAGATCCTTCCATGTTGTAATGGCAAGATGCTTTGGAGTCTCGATAAGAATATAGTATATATAGAGCTCGTTTGGTAACACTAAAATTGACTGAATTGGCTGATTCTGCTAGAATTTATGAAGTTCTGACTGAAGTGGGCTCTATTGGCTGATTCTGCTGATTCATGAAAAAAAAAATTAAAATATTTGTTATTAATAAATTAAATAAAAATTATATGAAAAATAGCTAAAATGATCCTCTACAGTAACTTCAGTCAATACAGTCAGAAAAGTAACTTCAACCTTACTTTTTCTGGTTATTACAAAATTCAGTGCGCGAAATCAAAAGTTACGTGCTTGGTGAAAAAGCTGGCTGATAAGCCTGATAAGCCGAAAAAGGGAGTCATCAAACGGGCTCATAATTATATAAAAGTAAAATTGTCAAATAAGCTCTGGCAGTACTATGCATACTAAATTATCACTCAATCAAATCCTTAAGTTTTAAAAACGCTCAAATCAAACTATTGCACGTTCAACAACCGATTAGCAAGTCAAATTATGAGCCCGTTTGGAGAACTCTGTTTTCGGCTTATCAGGCTTATCAGCCAGCTTTTTCACCAAACACGTAACTTTTACTTTCGCGCGCTGAATTGTGTAATAAGCCGAAAAAGTAAGGTTGGAGTTACTTTTCTGGCTGTATTGGCTGAAGTTACTGTAGAGGACCATTTTAGCTATTTTTACATATAATTTTTTCTTTAATTTATTAATAAAATATATTTTTAAAATATTTTTTTCTTAAATCAGCAGAATCAGCCAAAACAGCCACTCCAGCCAGAATATCATAAATTTCAGCAGAATCAGCCAAAACAGCCGATTTTGGTGCTACCAAACGGGCTCTATACATGCGCAGTGGCACTCCATGTGGCTTCTTTATCTTGGCAACTCCTTTATCTTTCCTTTTGATTCTCAGTCTTCTCTTCCTCCCTCTCCCTTATCTCCTCAAGCTCCAAACCCACATGACCCACATTTGTATGTTTCGTACACAAACTCCTCTCTCCCATATATATACACTTCGTATATATTATGGGGTTTTTTTCTCCGATGACACCCTATTTTAGAGGGCACCAATGCACCACTTTCCAATAATGACATGTGTACAAATATGGCCATGTGTGCTGGTCATATAGTCAACACTTACGTCTGTAATAAAATTGCACAAGCAGTCCCTCTAACTCCTGGCCTATGTCGTTAACATACGTCCGTCAGGTCTGGACCGAGACTCCTCTCCCGTTAACAAACATCCGCTCTCCTCTAAGTGAGATAAAAGAATACTCTGTATTTTTTTCAATTTGCAAATCTTATCTGTTCCTCACCGCGCGGACATAGTTTTTTGGGAAAACTATCAAATAAGCCCCCGTACTATGCCGAAAAAGTCGATTAGGCCCTCGTACTTTACAAACACTCAATTAAGTCCTCGAACTATTAAAAAACGTTCAATTAAGCCCTTTCGGTCAGTAAGTAACCGGTTTCCCGGTTAACGGCGACGACGGCGACGATGTGCTCGAACCCCAGCAACGGCGGCTGCCAGGAAACATGTTACATTTAACCGGGAAACCGGTTACTTACCGATCGAAAGGGCTTAATTGAACGTTTTTAATAGTTCGAGGACTTAATTGAGTGTTTGTAAAGTACGAGGGCCTAATCAACTTTTTCGGTATAGTACGGGGGCTTATTTGATAGTTTTCCCTAGTTTTTTTTTGAGTTCACAGCATAGCTTCCACCTACGACTCCCTCCCTGGTAATCGGATTGAACTATTGGTAGGTCACTCTGGGCAGCCTAACGGAGCCTCCTGGACGGTACTCGTGGGCGGTGGCCTCAGGACGCCATTTGATCTTCCGTCTTCCGGTCGGGGGCATCGATTCTGGCCATCAATGTCCAATGACAGAGTAGCTCAGGTAGTCAGGTATGATATTTTTAATTTGATTTCCTTTTATTTTTTAATTTTTTTTGGGTAATCTTAAGAAATAATTACATGAATATGATCAAAATAAAGATGGTTTACAAAAATATGACTAGTTACTAGAGTAGTAATGAAATCATAGTAATTCATGTTCAAGTTTTGAACTTAAGTTACTACAACACCACGTTGTAGTAATGAATAGTCATATTTATGTAAATAAGTTTTATTTTAGTAATATTCTTGTAAAAAATCCTAATCTTAATCAAGTTTTTTTGTACTTGTATACTCAGTATAATCCTTATTTGCTTTGGTTTACAATATTTTTATCATAATTTTCTATATTGACTGTGTTTATTTTTTCCTAATTTCAGCCTAATAAATTAATAACAACACATCATCCGGCCAGTAGCTATTTGTTGCAAGCTCTTACATACGTAGTGCATTGGTGTTCGGGCTGGAAGTCTGACTGTAATTAGTAGTTTAGGAACTGCCAATACATGGACTGAATGTACAATTTTAATCATAAAGATGTGGAATGTTATTAAAATTTGGTCAATCTAACCAATTAAGCCTCTTGAGTTGTACTATATTGCTTCAGACCACCCTATAATTGTGTCTTTCAATTCTAGCTTTATAATTGTGAGAGATGAAAACTAATGTCTGATGAAATTTGTTAAATGAGAAACTACAAGGATTAAAAAAAAGCAATTGATTCATGATAGGGAACATTTATTTTTAATTGATTCACGAGTAAGCAAATATATGGAGCCACATCTGAGGAAACGGTTACCACATGATTTCATTCTTTCTTTAACCTTCAACTTCTGGGCATACACAACATTCTCATTTGCTAATCTGGACGTCTCTGCTAGTAATGTTGCAAATGTATGTCTTAACTGCAACTGGAAAAATAATTACTATATAAAAATTGTCATCTTTTTTATCATCAAGTACTGGTTGAGTGTAATTACTATATAAATCTCAGTTTATCACTCAAGACACTTGCCTTCCGACTGATATAATCTGAATACACAACTAGAAATCTACAGCAAATCCCAGCAGAACAAAAGAAGACATAGCATGGTCACTAGATCACAATCGAAGCAATTCCCTTGGGCTTAGCTATATTTATTTTTATTTTTTACTTTCCTTGTTTCTTTTCCTTGTCCTTTTCCTTTGGCACTTCTTTTTTCTGCTTTCTCTCATATTCACGCACTGTATACCTCCCTTCATTTCTCAATAAAATTTTCCTTTCACAAAAAAAAAAAAGAAAAAAACGTAATTGTTCGAGCATGCATCAAGAAATTATCATATGTCACCCAGATTGAACTTCCTATCTTCCTCACTTTATTCTTAAGTTAAGGTTATACTCAACCAAAAGGTGGGATCCCTCTCCTAAGTGACTCCATAAAAAGTTTAATGCTCATGTTCAAGTCATTACAATACCCATACAATGTTATTCTTAATGATTTATATTTCCAGTTTTCAACCCTTGAAAACTATTAATTAATTTAGGGAAATTGATGTCACAAGGGGGGAGGGGGGCTAATCCTTTAATCCTGGATGCGTTTAATATAGAGGGCGAACCTGTGCAAGATCTCGGAAGGAAGAGTGCGGGTGGGAGGACTCACGGTGAGTAGCAGAGGCTCTAATTGTCCGGGCGGCCAAACACTGAGACGGTGAAGAGGAAAACGAGTATTGCGTTATCCACCTCCTGTGAACTGCGAAGGTCGGAAAATATACATTGAATGTGGCCGACATCTTAATGCCGTTCTTTCTGTTCGGATTCAATCAGTGCAATGTGGACCGTTTGTTTGGTTAAGAACTCTCGGTCCAGACCTGACGGACGTATGTTAACGGCATAGGTTGGGGAGTTAGAGGGACTGCTTGTGCAATTTTATTACATACGTAAGTGTTGACTATATGACCAGCACACATGGCCATATTTGTACACATGTCAATCTCTGGAAAGTGGTGCATCGGTGCCCTCTAAAATGGGGTGGCATCGGAGAAAAACCCATATTATGGAGCCCCAAAAATCATGTGGGCAATGAGCGATGGGAATTGGGATGGCGATTGGTAAGGACACGAGACAAGTCACAGGAAAACAAGGGGTCAAGGAGTGAATTCATCAGAAAGCCATGTACAAAAATGGACTTCCCTTTGGGATAAAAAATTGCAAGAGAATCATGAAGAAAAAGAAAGATAAAAAAGAAAGAGAAGAAAACAACATGAAAATGGTGAGTATTAGATTGGATTTGTCGTGTCTATCTGTCATCCATGTCTTCAGCATCGATCTTCTACTTCGGTCTCTAGCGCTGTCATGGCGTCGCAGACATTTTATTGGCGCCACATGGACATTTTAACGGGAAAATCTTTTAGTTAATGATTAAATTTCTTATTTGAATATTTTTAACAAGTTTGGGGATCTAATCGGGTGATTTTAAAGTATAAAGACCTGATTGACTTTTTTGGACATAGTATGATGCCTTATTTAACATTTTCCCCATATATAAATAGCTAACAAATTTGTATTCATGAAATTGATAAAGCTAAGGAATTACTCTTCAAAGTTATTAGTTCAACAACCGTTATTAGTACAAATGACTCCCGCCCTTGACATCCATTATACTCACTATCGTAGACAAGGAGCTTTTATTCATTGCCGGATCAAAGAAAGATGCTCAAAGTTTTTATTCATGAAATTATTATAAGAGTTTATACAAAACCAAAGCAAATCTTATGGGTACATTTTTTTAAACATTTACTGTAAAAAAATTGAAACAGTTCTATGCCTTCTAACTCATTTTTGTACGTGTTTGAATTTCATAGGATCATAACGAGCTAGAATGGTTGGACACTCATTTGGATAGAGACTTTATGCACAAGGTTTTAAATTAATGTATTTGGAATACAACCTTTATTTCCAGATTTCCATCCACTTTCCAGTAAGGGCTTTAATGGATTTATTGTTTATCATTTTACTCTTTTAGGCTTTAAACTTTAGGCTTTCCACTATATTAGTACGTAGTAATATACTAATATACTAATATAATTATAATTATGTTTACTTCTGATTGGAGTGAGCCATTGGCCATTTTTAACATATATTATTGATGTGATTTGTGATTCATTTTGAATTCATTTTTTTACCATTGGCATTCAAAAGAGAAATCTTTGTCAAAGTGCTATTAATGGCCATATCGTGTGCAAAATCATGCATATGATCTCTCTGGAAAGGAAGCTCTCATTCTGTACATTAGAAATTGTCCAAAGTTTATCAATCTTAGGTACCCATGATATATTCAGTTTTTTTACAGTGAAAATGCCATAAAGTGGGCGAGACAAGCTACCTTTAGGCCATCTCCAACAAGCACCATTTTGAACACCAAAATGGTGTATTTGGCAAAAAAATGCTCCAACAATGGCACCAAACATTACACCATTACACCAAAATGGGGGAGGGAGGATGGCTTCACACCATATATGGCGTACACCATATATCACACCATCCAACTTTTTGGCTTTCTTTTCCTTTTAAATGTGACCTTCAAGTTTTAATTATTATAGTTTTGACCCATTTTTAAAACAACAAATTAGGATGTTTTACTTGGACTAATATTTTCCTTTTAAAATTAGTATTTGTGAAATATTGATTATTGTATTTTAATTAGTGAAATGCGTGAAAATACATATTAAAATTATGTATTTTAGTTTGTATGTGTGAAATAATGTGTGAAATATCAAAATATTAAATGAGGGGCTAATGTATAAATATATGATAGTTAGATACTTAAATAGAAGAATGGTAAAAAGTTAGTAAAAAGAATAAAAAGAGAATATTCCTTTTTGGTGATGAAAATGGTGTAAACTGTTGGAGATAAAATACTGTTTGATGTGATGTTTACACCATTTTGGTGTAAAAAATGGTGTTAACTGTTGGAGATGGCCTTACACAGGAGCCTCTTTTCCTTGAACATTACTTGACGTTGCGAAAGACATAAGAAGAGGTCAAGCAGTAGTGGCCACTTAACACGTTCTAGTGTCGGCTCTTATTTTCTCTGTCACGGCCTATGTTCTTTTATCTGCCTGTCAATGAAGAAAAAATCTATTTAGCTGAACTTAGGTATTCAAAAAGAAAGGATTTCTTGCTGGCTATCCATAGACGGTAGATCTAACCCAATGATTCTTTTTTAGGTAGATATGCTTTCTGTAAGTCAAAAATTCAAAATATGAAGAAAGAGTAGCCCGCCCCACATGACTAATCCACTTTACAGAGGGATAGAAAGGAAGGACCGGGGGCCAGATTGGGATGAAGAGAATAAGAAAGTCTGCCCAAGGCATGCACCAAATATTTCACATACCCCCACCAGGTCTCTGGCTCCGCAAAGAAACTAGCTAAAAGTCTAAAACAGAGCTTGCATGAGTCTACATAAGGTGCTTTGAGTTCTAAGAGTTGTCTTTCACTTATAGATTCCAGCGAGGAGCTATTCAAATATAGGGAAGGAGCGTTGTTGTTTGCGAGGTCTCGATCATTTACGTGGACCCATTTTTCATTCCATTTGTGGGAATTTGATGATTATAAACCGTCCCTAACGAACGATCGGCTCTTGTTTGAGCATGATGAATCACTTTGTGCTGTCCATACTAAGCTAAGTCTGCCCTTTCTATTAGCTGCTAGTAGGCTAGTAGCTCTCCTCTCTTCTTGTAGCTCGGTAGTTGGATGTTTCATAATTCCTTTATGGTTAGAGCACGCTACGATAGAAGAATAAATGACTTTGTATCTTTCTTTGGAAAAAATAATTCTTTGATCCTGGCAATTTACTACTATTGAATGAGAATAACAAGAAGGAATGATTTCTTAAACCAAAGTCTTAGCTCTGTTAGAGCTGAAAGAACCCACAAATCTCACTGCACTGACCATAGTAAACTCCTTCTCGTTGTACCGAAATAGAGGTCTGATTTAAACGACCAGGTCTCTTTACACATATGATATGGAGATCTAGTACGGTGAACAAGTAAGGTATGGACTCTTGCCCTATCTTACATCCCTCCCTGCTCCATCTTTTCTAGAACGACCTTCACTCCATTTTTTCAAGAACAACCTGTGCTCCTTCATCTTGTACAAGAAGGATACATGCTACTCTCCTCTTTGTTTCTTTCCCGTGGTAGACTGATAAACTGTTAATTTATCAAGGCTTAACCCAGGAACTTGTTTTTTATTCAATATTTTAACTTAAGATGTTTTAATCATTAATAGCATTGTATGTTTTGTTCATGAAACTAAGGAATATTTCCCAGTAATTTAGGATTTAAGAATGTTAAGATGTTTGCAACTTTGAATGGCTTATATCATACTTTATTAATGTGTATGTCATGTAATTATATGCTTGTAGTTAATTATGTATTATACTTGAAAGTAGTCTGAATAGCGGTCATCCCGCTATCCGCTATACCGCTATAGCGTTTTCAGGGTTGACCGCTATGCCCCGCTATCCCAGATTGACAACACTGCTCTGAATACATACTTCATAAACATTTGATTTACAATGGCTGGGGATCATAGCTCCTGGTTGCGAGCATTGACGCAGATCTCTCCCTACACCTTTTCAGTTTCAGCCAGTGGCGGAGCCACCCTTTGGCCAGTGGTGTCAATTGACACCACTGGATTTTTTTTCCCATATGTAGGTATATAAAAACAAATTTAAAATTTAAAATTGACACCACTGAAAAATAAAAATTCTCTATATAAGTATAGATCATCTTTCATAAATTATAAATTGACACTATCCAACATTAAAAAAAAATGGGGCTCAATTTAAAAATTTTAAAAGTTGGAACACCAAATTGAAAAGTCAGCAAAGGAGAATTGAAAAGTCTGTGCCCAAATCGCTGATTGAACTCTAACTCTCGCAGCAAAAAAAACTATTGAGCGCCGTAAGTCGCAGTCCCAATTTCCAAATTGCTGAAATCGAAAACCCTCAGTCGCAGTCTGTGCCCAATGGGATATTCTCTTTGGTGAAATTTCTTCTTTTTGTGAAAAGAATAAAATTTCAATTCCAAGTATGAATGATTTTTATGTACCTCATGGGAGAGTCCGTCGCAAAGTCATCCAAATCACAAACTTACATCGTTACAAAGTGGACTTGTTTGATGTTGTGGTGGATAGACAACGCGAGGAGTTGAACAATCGATTCACAAAGATTTCTACAGAATTGCTTCTTTGGTGGCTTGCCTTAGTCCTAAAGACACTTTTTCATCTTTTGACAAGGACAAGTTGATTCGCATGGCTCGATTATATCCTTTTGACTTTTCACTGGTAGATGTTCTTGCTCTTGACAGTCAACTTGAAACTTTTATTCTTGATGTGCGCTCCAACTTTGCATTTATAGATATTATAGAAGTTGGTTCTCTTGCTCAAAAATTGGTGCAGACAAAGAAACATATTGTGTATCCATTAGTTTTTTTACTTGTGAAATTAGCTTTGCTTTTACTGGTGGACACTGCAACTGTGGAAAGAGCTTTCTCTGCCATAAAGTTCATGAAGAACAGGTTGCGCAATCGAATGGGGGATACTATGATGAATGATGCCTTAGTTACTTTTATTGAAAAAGATATATTCAAAAAGATATATTGAAAAAATTGTACAACGTTTTCAAAATATGAAAACGCGTCGTGGACAGTTTTGAATTAGTACTTTAATTTTACCAATGACAATATTTGCTTTTTTGCTTTATATATGTACACATTATTATATAATATTGTTTTGCTAAATACGAACTCCTGGCTCCGCCACTATTTTCAGCTATCGGTATTGCCATCTCCATGGCGTTTCAGTATTAGGAGCTGCTTGGTAAATGTCATCTTCTATTTCGCCCTTCTGATTCACTAAAATGCCGAGTTTCAGATGCTGCCCTCTTCTCAGTACTTATTTGAATTTCAATTTCAACTAGGGGGATCTATATAACCGGAAGTAGCTTGATTGGCGCTGCCATCAAAGCTCCTCGCATTACCTCCAAAAATCTCATCAGGTAAGTTTATTTCTGTATCTCTTTTGATGTTTGCACTATGTTTCCCCTCGTAAGAATTTTGCGTTAGAAACGCTTTGGTTTTTAGATCGACTGCGGTACCTTGTATACCCACTTCAGAAGCACATCTAATTGTTGTTCTTACATTTAATTACCTTTCTATTGCAATATCTGGGAATAGTTTCAGAGGATCCTTGTGAACTTTCTCACTAAGTTCTCACAAGGAACACCTTTTTTAAATAGTTACTTTCTATTTCAATTAATTCACCTTCATGAGCACTGAAAACTGCGAATATCACATTGGAAAATGTCGACCCCGAATGGAATAACTATCACAATCCTAAATGGTTGTAATCAATGTTCTAAAAGGCGCTAGGCGCTAGTCGGGCGTCCGCCTAGCGCCTATGCGGCTAGACGGGCGCCTAGTCGGGGACTAATCGGAGACATATAAATTGCATTTATATATATATTTTTACATAAATATGATATATAATATTGTATTTTTGTGTGTATAAAATACATATATACATATACATTAACCAACATGAAAGACATAATTCTCACATTTAATCATACGTATGATATGATAACTAATCACTTAACTTCATTATGGTATAAATATAAATAATGAAAAAATTTAGGTATATATACAAACATATATAGTTTTATCTTAATTTACAACTTCATTTCTTTATATCCATGACTAAAGTTAAAGTGCGTATATCGCTTAGAAAATTAAAATTAAAAAGTAAAGTAATGTTCGGCGAATCTAGACGGTCTAGGCGGCCGAGTAGGCGCAATAGGCGGGCAACTAGGCGTCATAGGCGGCTGACTAATTCACCTAGACGGAAAACCAATTAGTCGGAGTGCCTAGACGAAAATCGGGGCGCCCTGACCACTGCCTAGTGCCTAGGTGGGGGCTAGTCGGGCGGCTAGAACGATTTTTAGAATAGAGGTTATAATTAGTTTTTGTTAAAAAGAGAAGTATGTGGGGGAACCATTGTAGGTTGGGACATCTTGTTAAATATTCTAGATAGCTCAGCACTCATCATCATTAATGCCGGCTTACAGTGGGACCAGTGGTAGATTTACTGAGTGGAAACAAGAAATAGAAGCTGTTTAGTTCAACATGGATGAATGGAACTGAAGCCTAAGTTCATTATTGCAGTTTTCACTTTTCACCTACATAGATTTAATATCTCATCTTAATTCATTGACCATTCATTATGTTTTTTTTCTACGCAATCCCAAATTTATTTTAGCTAAGGAACTGTGAAATTTCAATGCAAGTATAAATTAACTATTGAATGCAGTTTCGAGTTTTGGTGATGGTTAAAACATAAAACAGTCTCCCAACCTAGATTAAATAATTGGTTTTGCCTTCAAATTGGACTATAGTAAGATTTCTAGCGCATTGGAAGGACTTATTTGGGGTTTAAAGTGTATACTAATTGATGATATTTCCAGTGTGATTGCAAATCTTATTAGCTTATGAAGCTATATTCTACTCTTTTCAGTGTAATTTTTTGTGAGGCAGTTGCTATATATGGTGTCATTGTGGCTATCATATTCCAAACAAAGCTTGAGAGTGTCCCTGCCTCCCAGATCCATGCACCAGAGTCCATTGCAGCTGGCTATGCAATTTTCGCTTCAGGGATAATTGTTGGGTTTGCCAATCTTGTGTGCGGGTAAGTTTAAATGTATTTTTGCCTTTTCATTTATATTATGCACTCTTACTATTCATTTTCTGATTGTCTTACGGACTCTTACCACTTGTTCTAACAAAGGATATGCGTTGGAGTGATTGGAAGCAGTTGTGCTTTATCTGATGCACAAAACTCTACACTTTTTGTTAAGATTCTGGTGATTGAGATATTCGGTAGTGCATTGGGGCTCTTTGGAGTTATAGTAGGAATAATCATGTCGGCTCAAGCAACTTGGCCATCCAAGGCTTAGTGAGTTGTACTTGACGTTGCATTAAAGAGCATTTTACTTCATATCTTCTTCTGTGTTCTACTGTTCTGTATCATATTGGTCTTGATGAATTTTAGAATCTTTAATTTACTTTTCGTCTGAAAGAATTGCAATAATAAATTTTGTGTTTTTTCTTCTCTTTCCTTTGGATGTTCGATTTTAAAAAGTTTATTGCTTTGATTTGTGCTGCATTTATCGGACCCGGGCCGGGCCCGGCCGGGCATTTTTTTTGGGAAGAACCGGAACCGGCCCGGGCCGGGCCCGGCCGGGCATTTTTTTTTGGGAAGAACCGGAACCGGCCCGGGCCGGGCCGGTTCATGTTATTTTATTTTTAAATTTCTTTTGCTTTTGTAATTAACCCTCGACCCCCCCCCACCCCCCACACCCCAAACCCCCCAAAAACACCCAGACCAACCCGGGAGAAACCAAAAAAATTGAAAAAACCAAAAAGAAAAAAGAAATAGACCGGGCCAGTTCCGGGCCCAAATCGGGCCGGTTCCACTTTTAGGAGGCCCGAGCCCGGCCTGATTAATTCCGGGCTCGGGTGGCCCGGACTGGTCATATAACCGGGTACCGGGCCGGGCCCAAACAGTACCGGTTCCGGGCCGGGCTGCCCGACCCGAGTCCATGACTAATTTATCCCATGCTGCCAGATGTGCACAAGCAAGAAATACTAAACCAGACAGTCATATGGAATAAGAATAGGTTTGTGGCGTGCCGGTGAAGATCTTCTAGTCCAAATTTTGTTCCATTCTCTTTGCTAGGCATGGAGCCGGTTCGGGCCACCCGGCCCGGTCATTCGAACCGGTACTGGGTGTTGACCCAAACCGGAGGGGAAAACGGGGGCGGGCTCGGGTAGGCTGAATCGTGAACCGGCCGGGCCCGGTTCGGGCCTGTTTATTATTTTTTTTCTTTTTTTGATTGGGCTGGGTTTAAATGGGCTGGGCTGGGGGTTTTCCGATGGGTTTGGGAGATGGGGGGAGATAGGGGGTGTAGGGGGGTAGGAGATGAAATAATCAAGAAATCCAAAAAAAAAAAAAAAGAACCGGACCCGGCCCGGCACCGGTGGATACCCGGGCCGGTTCCGGGCCTACCCCCAAACCCCTAAAGCCCGACTGGGCCTTGGCCCGGCCCGAGTCCAAGCCTTCTTTGTGCCACTCTTTGTTGTTGGTTAGATAAAATGTGAAAATAAAGTACATGTTTGATGGTTAGTGAAGTGAAAAATACGGTGGTCGCTTAGCAATTCACACTAGGACTGGACTCGGGCCGGGCGGCCCGACCCGGAACCGGCCCGCCCATTGTAGCAACCGGCCCGGCCCGGTGGCCCGGTCCACCGGCGGTTCGGGTCGAACCGGCCCGGTGAATACCGGTTCCGGGCCCGGGCCCTCCATTTGGTGAACCGGCCCGGCCGGTTCGGGCCCGGTCTGGGCCGGAATTATTATTTTTTATTTTTTTTTTGAATTTTTTTTAATTTTTGGGTTGGATTAGGTATTTTGGACAATTTGAGGTGGTTTGGGGTGGTTTGGGGTTGAGGGGGAGGGGTAGGGGGTTAAATAAGGGAACCCAAAAAAATTAAATAGGGCGGGTGAACCGGCCCGGAACTGGCCCGGTCTGGCCCGGAACCGGCCCGGAACCCGCCTGGTCTGGCCTGGAACCGGCCCGGAACCGGTCACCGCCGGTTCGGGTCCGGGCCCTCCTTTTGGTGAACCGAGGCCCGAACCGGGCCCGGCCCGAACCGAGTCCAGCCCTAATTCACACCACTTCTTTAAATATTGGTGTTTCAGAGTCTGATCAATAGTGTTTGTATCAAGTCTAGACGGTGCTTCAGGATCCAAGCCAAGAATGGTATATTCAATCAAATCAGGGTATATTCTTTAAAGATAGGTGTTTCAGAGTCTGATCAATAGTGTTTGTATCAAGTCTAGACGGTGCTTCAGGATCCAAGCCAAGAATGGTATATTCAATCAAATCAGGGTTGCTAATAGGAAAATTAATAGCATTTAGAGAGTCAATCAATAGTTTAATTTCCGGGAGATATGATCTATGGACCGAGAGACTCTTTCTTCTTAATGTGAGATAGCTTCCGCTTAAGTTCCATAGGCCGAGCAAGTCAGGCAGACATAAACCGGGTTTGAAGACGTTCCGAAATGCGTGCAGAGAATTTGAGGTCACAACAAATTTAATTCGAGTTGAATATTTTCGTCACAACAAAAATCTCAAACATAACCATTCTATCTAATTCATCTAATTTTCGGCCGTAAGGAGTATCGATCAATGGACAAGCTATTCATAGAATACGAAAACATATACTGCGTATGTAAATCAATCAACTAAAGTAAACGGAGAAACAAATAAAATCAAACAAATTCTTTAATGAAAGTGACGATGGCCGCAGCCCTTCGAGGGTCAATCATTTCAATGCCATGAAACCCAACATCGTCAAACCGAGCCTCCACCTTCGCACCATTCATCACCAACATCTGCACAAACTCTTGTTGCCGGTCAATCAAAGTGTCTCCTCCGAATCCGATCACCAGAAACCTCCCCAGCCGCCGCAGCTTCGCCATGCTCGCCTGGTCCACCATCGGGTTGCAGAACCTATGGTCCCGGTCCGATCCCGGTGGAAGCGCCAGCTCCCATAGCACGTCGATCACCGGCAACGGGAAGTACGGGTCCGCCGCCATCTTCAGCTCCGACCGCGTCCGCTTCTTCCCGCCGAACAAGGGTTGGTTTAGTATCACCCCGGCTAGGGTTACGCCATCCAGGTCGAGATCGAGACACCGCAACGCCGCGTTGTATGCAATGTTTGCCCCGCAGCTGGACCCGTAGAGGTAGCACCGTGAGAAGTCTCCGTAGCGGCGGAGCCACTCGTCTCCGCCGTCGCGGTTCGTGGATTGTTCGTCGACCCATTTGATGGCGTCGATTGCGTCCTCGTACTGCGATGGGAGGCGATGCTCCGGGGCGTTACGGTAGTCGACCGCGACGACGATAGCCGGGACCTGGGCGGAGACCTTGTTGCAGCCCTCGTGGACGATGGAGTTCGCCACGCTGAACGTGATCCAACTGCCGTTCCGAAAATATATCATGATGGGCAGTTTTTCGTTGCCGTCGGCCCGCGGCCGGTATATTCTCATCCAAGTTTTCTTTTCTTCGGATAATGTGACGTCCTTGCTGAGGACGGCGTGGCCGGAAGCAGATTCACCGGTCGCCGGAGTTGTCGGGAGGTTGAGGAGGCGGGTGAGGGTTCCGTCTTTGTTGAGGATCACCTTTAGGTGCTCGTAGGGATCGAAGTGTGACATGATTAATTATTAATTGGTAATGAATTTGAGAACGCCTTTTAATTAATATGCTCGTGAAAGAAATTAAGACTTTGAAAGCTAAGCAAGCGTCTAGCTAGATGTGAAAAAGTGTATATGCGGCATATAAATAACGAAGACTTTGATCTAAACAATGGCCGGGCATGATAATCGGTTGGTCAAAATGTTTGATACACACAAGATATATGTGGCTAGCGTACGCCACAAATTGTATATAATTGTGGTTAACAATGTAACGATGTGAAAATCAGCTGCCCGCTTTAGCATAGAAAATAAATATTCGTAGATAAGAATCGAACCAATAAATGATGTATAGAAAATGTCATTTTTATTTTTTAGAATGGGAAGAAAGAGTAAAGCCCGAAAGAAAGATGCCCTGTTATATGGTTAATTGGTTATCTAAAAGTTTTATCTCATAAAGTCATGAATGGAAAATAGAGATGAGCAATTAACGCTATTTAAATAGTACTCCGATCCGTAATAAATTAAATATTTTCCGCGCAATGACGCTAGTCAACTTGAGGGTGGTAATAGCTAGTTTACTAGTTTATTGAGTTCCATTTTAGAAGCTTAGCTTGATAGATATTCTTGTAGCAAAACCACTACTACATTATTATTTCGAATCCAATCCCACAGTCGCACCATTTTTATCCCGACTCATGCTTAAAAGGGTTCTCCCGCCGATTTTTGCAACTTTCCTTCCTACGATAGTTCGTGCGACTTTTCTTCTATAGACCTCTAGCTAGAGTAGTAGAGTGCAAATGTGCAATGGATTCAGATTGTTGGTTCTTTGGATTTGGGATTTGGCTTTAGGAAACGAAACAAAGGTTCAAGAAAAGGATATTAGGAGGGCGAAGGGTTGGTTTTTGGCCGATCAATATGGGTGGAGGTAGTGGTGGAGGCGACACGGGCGACAGCAAACAAGGAGCGGTGAAGGACTAAGTACGGAAGAAGACATATCGGCAGTCCGCCCACCACCTGAACCGCAGCCTTGGATCAACCGAGGTGTCAATGTTCGGAAGATGATATCAGGGGTCCTTAGCTCATTCACCGAGGCTTACAAGAAAACTGGTTGGGAGTTTGGAGTATTTATCATTTTCATCATTTTCATTTACCCCAATGCTGCAAAGGCTCCCACCTACGGTGGGGTAGGGGGGGGGGTCGGATGTACGTAGTCTTACCCCTGTACTAAAATACGGAGAGACTGTTTCTGGATGACCCATAGTGAAAATCGCGTCCAAAATTGCATGAACTCACTGCTGCTTCATAACAAAGAAGCACAAACAGTTTAGTGAACCATTTGCTTTAATCCATCATACTCTCAAGCCAAAAAATAATGAATCTTTGGCTCCATTGCAAATGATGGAAAAGTTTGGAGTATTTATAAGTTACTTTATTTTTTATGATTTTATTTTCTCATTATATTTGTTTACGTTGCTCTGTTTTTTGTTGCCGTCTTTCGTTTTAAGTCTACACTAATGATTGACAATTCTGCTAGGTATTATGTCGTTATAAAGATCTATATGACCATTGATTGTTGTGTCACATGCGTTGATGACTAGCGATTTATATTACCCTTTCAGAGGTGATCGTTTATAAACTTAGTCATATGATACAGTTGATTAGTTTATAAACTTAGTCGTACGGTTGATTATGCATCTTTGTTATGAGTGTTGGTCTATTTGAACTTATGGTAACTATTTGAATCTTAATTATATGAATATAAACAGTTTTTTCTTTCAAAAAGTAGTACTCCGTAATAGATCCAGGTTAGAAACTATCTACATGCTTGGCAACAATTGGGACGTGGACTTTCTAGCTATGAAAACCCCGTACGCTGGTGATCGAATAAATATTCACAACTTATTAGAATAAAAAAACAAGCAATTGTTGAGTAGCTAACGACTTGCTAAATTCATCTCGAGTTTGGTTGAAAGAAGAAAAACAACGGAACAATCTATGTACGTCAATGTTGCTTCGTGGAATATATCACTCTCTCAATATGGCAATAGCTGACTTAGGATGTTTTCTTTTGGACCGTTTTCAGTCCGGCCTAGACCAGACCCGACTTAAACAGACCAGACCAGACCAAAATTTCTTAATTATAAAATACACAGAGACCAGACGTTTACCAGGCCAGACCAGACTAATTCAGATCAGACCAGACCCTCAAATTTCAGTCCAAAACAAAACATTCTTACTATGTCACAGAACAAAAATAGGGCTTGGCAACTAGCTAGCTAGGAGCCTAAGACCTCTAAATTAGCAAAAAGACAAAGCAACCATTGTATTTCACCAAAAGATGGAACTTATGGAAGAGTGATGGCTAATGAGGGGTATTTGGTCTAAAAAAGAACGCCAAACTCATGATATCTTAAATCGCTAAGATATCATAGTGACCCCTTTAAATACGCAAGACATTTTGTGCAGCTATAGATTGACATATGAGCATTTGTGATTTGTCATATGTATGAACATTTGTGACGAAAATGAGGAACCCTTTTGCGCTAAATATTGTAAACAAAAAGAATCCAAAATACTACTAGCTTATAATAAGAAATGTTGTACTCAAGTTATATTTTGCACCATAAAGAACAAAAATACCATAGGGACGGTATAACACCAATAGTTGTGAACGTATAGCTAGACAAATAGCGATTATCCAATGACCATAATATTTAGTGAAATAGAATACATTGCAATTACCAATTAGTGCGTTCCTAGGCATACAAGAAAAATATTCAATGCATACACTCACTGCATTCAAATGTTACATTTAGTTAGTAACAGAGCCGAAATTTTAGTACTCCGCAAGAAATATTGGTTTGATATAATTAACCTCGATCTAGTCTAGGAAATGTGTATTTTAATAATATTTCATGAGTCTCATATAATACGATTTGATATGATCCAATCAAATTTGATATATTAAGTGGTAAGTAATACTCCAAAAAGGTTTGTTTAGTTTCCTTATACATCATACAAAATATTTTTATAAAAGTATAAAACTTATATGTTATATACAAATATAATAATTAAAATCAGTATTCAAAGTATTTTGTCAATGATCAAGAAAACTTAGAGCCCATTTGTTGGCCATATTTTTCAACTTATTAGGTGTATAAGTCAATTTTTCACCAAACACGCAACTTTTGATTTACGCGAGTTGAATTGTGTAATAATAAAAAAAAGTAAGGTTGATGTTACTTTTCTGACTGTATTAGTTGAAATTACTTGATCATTTTAGCTAATTTTCATGTAATTTCTATTTTATTTTATTAATAAAACATATTATAAATATGATTTTTTTATAATTTAGCAGAATCAACCAATAGAGTCAATGCAGACAGAGATTCATAAATTTCAGCAGAATTAACCGATTTGAGTATTACCTAATGGACTCTTGATATACCAAAACTTATATATATTCAAGACGAAGTTAGTGAAATTATTATTCGATTAAGATTTAATCAAATGTAAAATCGATTGAACTTTAATTCAAAACATTGTACAAGCTTTGGACATAAAAAAGGATACAACACATTTAATTACATTGCAGACCTTACTACAGCTTTGCCTCCATCGCAACCGTAAATGAAATTCCCGATGGCACCATACAATTCTTCGGCGCTCCTGGGATCAAACACTTCCACCCCATGATGCCCCGTATCCAGAAACTGCGGTACCACCCTAACCCCGTGCACCCTCAACCACTTCGCCAGCTCCTTCTGCCGATCCACCAGTGGGTCCCCTGCGTATCCTCTCACCAAACTCCTCGGCAGCCGTCCGATCTTCTCCCCCAGCTGGGGCCCATCAGTGAACGGGTTAGAAAACCCGTGGTCACGATCCGCCCCCTTCGGCAACGCCAGGGCCCACATCAGGTCGTTGACATGCAACGGAACGACCTTATCGTTGACCAGTCTTCTCTCAGATTCCGTTCTCTGGACCCCACCGAAGTACGGCTGGTTCATTATCAGCCCTTCGATCTTCACCGGAGAGAGATCGGTGTCGAGCGCACGCAATGCCGCGTGGTACACGATATTCCCCCCGGCGCTACTGCCCATCAGGAAAGTTCTAGAGAAGTCCACCAGCTCAGCCATCCACGGATCGCAGTTCCCGCCGCTCCCGGCGGCAATCGCCTGATCTTTGGCCCACAGGAGAGCATCCGCGGCGTCATCGTACGCGGCAGGGAGGCGGTGCTCCGGGGCAAGACGGTACTCGACGGATGCGATGACGGCGGGAAGTAGAGCTGCCATTCTGTTACAGGATTCGTGGTAAATGATGGATGTGACACTGAACAGTATGAATCCGCCTCCATGGAAGTAGATGAGTAGAGGGAGCTTGGACGGCGACGGAGAATTTGAATCAGACGGAGGCGGCGGGGGGCGGAAGAGGCGGATGAAGGTGGCCGAGGAGGGGTTGAGAGGAATGTCTTTGGAGAGGGGAAATTGGGGATCTGATGGGTTGGAGGGTGAGACCGGAACTGATTTTAGCCTGGTGAGGGAGCCATCAGGGTTGGGGACACTCTTGAGGAATTTGTAGGCTTCTTCTTCCCTTTTCTTGGAGTCCATGGATCGGAGTTTGACAAGGGTGATGGCCTTTGGTCACTCATGGTTAGTTAATGGGTAAGAAGGACCTGATTGGAGTTGTTGGTTGCATTGATGTAATATTTATTGCATTTACAATAATAATCAGAGTAGGGCATGCATGCATGGTGGGGTTAACTAATTTAGCATGTGTCCATAAACAGGCAGTGCCTATACTGTGAAACCGGGAGCACCATGCACCCATGGTTATATGAGATGTAAGTCGTGTGATTCGAGATGTAACTTCAAGTTAATCAAAATGTAAATTGCACTCATTCACATGTAACTCGTTAAAGTGTAAATTCTTTTTATTGAAATGTAATTTGGGGGACAAATTAGATGTAATTTGGGACATGTAACTTTAGGCTATTGAAATGTAAAACGTTTTTACAGAGATATAACTCCATATATATAATTATTTATATATATTATATACACTCACAAATGAATATATTGGGGCATGGTCTCGACCTGTGATTGCGTGAGGCAGCTGGGGTTGTGGTGGTGTGATGCGGTAGTTGCAGGGATTTCACAAGGGGTTGTGGTTGTGGGATGGTGTTGGGCAACAATTCTGCAGGTGAATGGGCGAGGTGCTGGGCGCTGTGAAGGTTTGGGGCGGCTAGGTGGCGATGGCAGGTGGGCAGGGGATGAGAGAGCGCTGTTGGTTTAGGCAAAAGTAGTTGGAGAGGGAGGAACGATCGCCGTTTTGCGACCGGGCACACCATCCTCATGGTGCGCCGGTCGCACGGTATAATCTGCGTAAATAGGGAGGTATTGCGTTTGTTAGCCTTTTCCTTTCAAATTGAGTTGCAAATTTTGTGTTTTTTTTAGTCAGACTATTTTAGTTTATTTACTTAATTACGATGTGTTTCAAAGTTTAATTAGATTCTAATTCGAAGTTTGAAACTTTGATTAGGTTTTAATAAAATTTATGAATATGTAAATTTTAATTATTAAAAATTGAATTAATTATATATATGAAGTATTGACTTTTATTATTGGTTGCCGAAAAAATGTTGACTTTGCAAAATAATTTGGGAGAGTGAGTTTTACTCCTCGTAAAACAGACTTATATTACTCACATTTTTAGGATTTGGTTTTCAATTTTTCTACTTATTATTATTATTACTATTACTATTACTATTACTATTACTATTACTATTACTATTACTATTACTATTACTATTACTATTACTATTACTATTACTATTACTATTACTATTACTATTACTATTACTATTACTATTACTATTACTATTACTATTACTATTACTATTACTATTACTATTACTATTACTATTACTATTACTATTACTATTACTATTACTATTACTATTACTATTACTATTACTATTACTATTACTATTACTATTACTATTACTATTACTATTACTATTACTATTACTATTACTATTACTATTACTATTACTATTACTATTACTATTACTATTACTATTACTATTACTATTACTATTACTATTACTATTACTATTACTATTACTATTACTATTACTATTACTATTACTATTATTATTGTTATTATTATTATTATTATTATTATTATTATTATTATTATTATTTCCTATTAGAGACACTTTTTATCCTCGTCCTTAAATGTTCTTATATTTAGTTTATTGGGTATTATCAAATTGACATTTTTCTTTATTTCAACATGATTTTGACACAACAAATGAAGGATTAATTGACAAAAAATATCATTATTATAACATTTGCAGGATAAAAAATGTCACTTTCATGAAAGTAGAAAGACTAAATAAGAAAGTATTTAAAATGGTATCAAATTTGAGTATTAGCAAAATTGATCGTAAGAATAAAAGTGTCAAAAACTGGTAAAACATGTCATTGCAAAATCATGCATATAATTAATCCATGTTTAACACATGTATGTGTGTGTATATAAAACATAAACGAGGAGAAATTGATTTTGCATTTCATTTTAAATTTCTTAGTAAAATTTGATTTCGCACTCTTCTAAAAAGAAGTTAATGTGTGCAATTTAATAATCATGACATGAGGAGTGAAATTTACTTTTTTTAATTAAAAAGTTGATCGAGTTACCCTAATTTAAAAAAAAAAAATGAGTGCCAATTTTGAATTAAACGGATGTGTTTCCCCACATTTTCAACCAGATTAATCATCAGGATGATTATTGTTGGAGCTGAGGTTATTCTTAAATGGTCTACCCATCAACGTTTTTTTAATAGCTTAATGTGGGTTAACTTGGTAAATGATTTATTAGAACAAACAATTATATTTAGCTTGTTTATTCGAAAAACATTACAAATAGAAAAGCAGCGTTGATTTCTTAGATTTTTATTAACGGATTTTTAATTTATTGTTTTTAAAATCAAATTTACCCTCAGATTATACTTTTTTCAATAAATATTTAATTAGTTCACAAATTTTATTTAATAAATTGAAATGAAATAAAAATGTAATAACAATAATAAGGAATGTCATAAAATACTGTCACCTTTTATAATACGTAGAATTATTTTAACACTAATAAAATAAAATATTTAAAATGAAGCAATTAATAATAAAATAAATGAATGCAGTGGGTGAACGCATGCGGCATGCATGCACGGGCGCAAACACATAATATTACTATCATAGTGATTAAATACATAATAATTCATATGATTCTAAAAAAGCTCACAATAAACTTATGTGTAGGTAAACATATATGTGTCACCACTCACTAATAATGTGGAAAGTATGCGGACCATCAAATGGGTACGTAGAGATGAGTACGACTAATTTTTACCCGGAGGCCGTCCCTAAAATATGATTGCATATTGGCCTGCAAGGGTAGCGGAGCCTGTGGGGTACGAGATGTTTTGGAATTTTCAAACCTTTTTAGTCATATTTCGGATAATATTCTCGATGTTTTATCGTGGTTAAAGTTCAAGGCTGGATAAATGTCAAAGTTGGAGACGGATTCGTTAATGGTTGTCTCAAGCTTTATAACGGGGAGGATTCATATTTTGATACAATCACTGATGATAGAAGACATAATCTTCGGATTGAAGCTAGTATTTAAGGGATTCAATGTATGTTGCCCGCAAATGTAGTAGCTCATAAGTAGCTAGGATTGCTCTTTCTTTATCGGATAGTCGATGTAGTTCTTTTAATATTCCTCTTGACTGTGTTGTTAGTAGGGGTGGACAAAAATACCGAACCGACCTGATAGCCAGTGGTGGAACTAGTCAACTAGAAAATATTTCAAGCGGGGGCACAATCACATAGCTTAAACCATCACATGATAATATTTACCGAAAACAACTATAATTAATTTAAACTATTTTAAATTCATAATTTCATACCAATAATAAATTAATACGTAATCATTAAATTTAATTCAAACTATTTTGCACTACATATACTCCCTCCGTAACATAAAGATCTTCCCATTTTGACTTTTCACGGTCTTCTAAGTTGAACTTTGACTGCAAATATCAACATATCTATATTTATAAAATTCATAATAAATTAACATTCAAATAATATGTTTTACAATGAGTTATATAAAATAAATTTTTAATCATAACATAATGTGAGTTTTGAATAAATAATGGTCAAAATTCATAAAGTTTGACCCAAAAAAGTCAACCGGGAAGATTCTAGCGTTACGGAGGTAGTATGTTGGAAAGTTATTGAGAAATATAGCTCCAAAGTTCGACTCGTATGATACTTACACATTATTTCAATTACAAAATGAGAATTCTGAAATTACTTTTTAAATTGAAATTTATATTATTGTTATACAAAGATCAAAACAATTTTACTTCTCGTGTGAAATTGTGGTGTTCTTGCTTTTAAGTATACGGAGTATTTCATAATAATAATAAAGGTTATTGCTTTTATGGATAATAAAGTATTCTTTCATTTAATTTGGCCTTCTTGTCTTCTTGCGCACTGCGTATGCGAGCATAGCCGCATAATACATTTGGGCGTTGTTCTCGGGGTGGTTATGCTGGGCTGTTGAGTATTGGGCCTGCCTTGGCCCGATCACTCTTTACTCTATTTTTTCCCTTGGACTCCAAACTACGTCGTTTTGTCCTCTAAACTTAAAAAAAGTCGCTCAGTGATGCTCAATCGATCGTCCCTGTCTGCGTAACTGCTCGGTGCTTCCAAGCTCGCCGGAAAAAATGGAACGGACCAGTCCAACGCCCCAACCTATCTATACCCTATATTTTACGGCCGAAGCAGGGGCACCAGCCCCCCTTGCAGATCCGCCCCTGCTGGCACCGAACCGAAAAACGGGGTTTGAAACGGATCTCAATTTCTTTGTCCCGAACCGGACCGTACCGCTTCTAAACAATGTCATAACCGGTTCTCATAATAAAAGGATATTTCGATAATGTATTCACATTTAAAGAAATTTGGAGTACGAAGAGTAGTTTAGATGTTAAATTAGATGTTTCATCACTAGTAAACAATTGGATCAAGTATGGTTGAAAGTGAAACTAATTTGGCTTCTTTAATATTTTACTTTGTTTTATTAATTTTATATTAATTAAAAATTTTAAGGTAGGAACCTCATGACTCTGTTTTTTTGGGTCCGTCACTGAAGATCGTTCAAATACATATATGTTTGAGAATGGCAAGAGGTGTGGAAATTAAATAATTTTTTAATTAAAAAGATGATCAAGTTACCCAGATGGCCAGATTTCAAATAATTAAATGGGGTGACATTTTAATCAAACGGACGAGTTCCCCGCATTTTCAAACGGATTAAATGTGAGGTGATTGTTTTACGGTCTATTATTGGAGGCGATTGTTTTTTATCATCATTGGAGGTGATTGTTTTACGGTCTATTAACATCTTTTAATTAGCTTTATGGATTAATTTGGTAAATGATTTATTATTGAAAAATGACAACAATATTACTCCGAGTCTTTTCGATTCCAAAAAGAAAAAATGGCCCGGAAATTACAAATGGAGTTTTGGTTTCCCAAACTATTACCACTTTTTAATTTTCCAAAATTATGACCTTATCTCATTAATTGCACCCTAATCTGATTTTAAATCCAGCTTCCTAATTTTGGCCGCCTTCTTTCTGCCATTTTCCCCTCGCATTAACTATATTCGTTTTTCGAGAAAAACTTCCACCGGTTACTTTCATCTCTTCTTCTCTCACAGTTTAAGTACCTCCTATGCTAACAGAAATCATCTGTCCTTCTACCACTGAAGCTACGTCTCTGTCTCGTCTTGCATGTCTCCGGAACTGATTCTCGGTCGTGTGTTAGTCGCTCGCTCTAACTGGTAAAATCTCTAATAAGTTTTCCTCGAACTTCACATTTTTTAACGTTTTCTACTTCTCCTTTCGATTTCAATTTCTTCCAAATTCAGAAAACCTAATGTAGAACTCTTGTATTGACCGATTAACGCTGAGAAATTGAATATCAGTCTATATTTGAATACTTGTCCAATTTCGATTTCATTGTGTTGCATGTTGTTTTTTGAATTTGTTTTGATTCACTTACCTGTGTTTTTGTTCTTCGAGGAATGAACGTTGTTCAAATGTGTAGCACAATTGATTTGTAATTAAGATACTACACACTTTGCATGCACTGATATGTACGGAATTGAAAAATATCCTGCATACACTCCATCACTAGACACAAATTTGCCATGATAATCTATAGTCACTTGTATAGATGAAATCTCTATCCAATTTGTTAGTTCAAGCATGAACCTAATTTCATACCGTTATTAAACGAAGTTGAAACAAGCCATCTTCTGCTGCTACTTTCATTATCTGGGTCAAACTAAACGTGAAACTAAGGGTGAAATCAAAGGCGAAACTGAAGGTGAAACCAAAGGTGGGTGGTGACAATTCAAATGCGGTAAACTTATATATCTACATAGACCAATCAATAGTTCAGGTCACACACTCCTATAATCCATTTTATCATAAAGTAAACTAAACTGTTGGCCTAATCTGAAAAATACCATCTGATTTCAAAGTAGCACGATCTATCATTTTTGCCACTATGTTTGGTGTTTGGTTTAAAATCTCTATTATTTATTCATGTTTGACTCTAAGTATTTTCTGTTTTCTATCATATTTGTTCTGGGATTGATCCTAGTGTATTAATTGTTACTAGTGACTATGTAGTAGTAACTGTTGTACTCTAGTGTTCTATGTTTTAATTGTTCTCTTGTACTTTCTATTGTATTACTAATGGATTAAATATCATTGGTCTTTCATTTTTTTTTCATAAAAGAAGCCTAAGAAGCCTCATTACAGAAATTAAACATAACCAAGTCATACATTCACTCAGTTCGCACACAGCCCATTGCAGATTAACAATCGGTCAAAATGTGCTAGGAAAATTTTCTAATAAAGAAACTAAAATTCGTGCTATACGATAAGAAAAAACACAAAATAAAAATAAGACAATACAAGCCTTGAAGCAATCCAAAAGTTTGAGTTCAACCTAAGACGTTGCTGCTAATCTAGGAAGTTGGCTTTTGCTTCTTGGGCATCCTGTAACCGCCAACAACACAAGCATGATCACGCTCAAACGGTTCAAGGGTAACCTGTTCACTTGGCTTGAATTGATCTGCTTGCAGCTTCTTAACCTCTTGTGCAAATACAGCCTCAGCAGGTACAGTGCTATCAATGCAATTAGCCTTTATGGATATGACAAAATGCCCTTCTGCTTTCAAAAAGTAGGAGGCATTCAGTGCTAGAATCCTTGCCTGATCAGGCTGAGCAACATCAGAAAATATGATATCAACCATTCCAACTAACATCCTGTATTTAGTAGGATGTCGGGCATCTTCAATAATGGGAATAACATTAGTACGTTTCTTTGCCATGTTCACTAAATCTCTACCACTTCTGTTTGAAAACTCAACTGCATAGACAACACCAGTAGGGCCAATAAGGTCAGAAACATGTGAGACAGTTGTTCCAGACGCAACACCAAGATAAAGAACACGTGCGCCGGGTTTAATCCAAATTTCATCAACGCCTCCAAGAATTGCAGCGGCCAGCTTAGAACGGAAAGGATTTCCATACTCTGTACTCAACCTTGGTTACATCCACTGGCGGATCTAGCTACTATATTTTGGGTGTTCTACATTAAACTAAAAGAAAACTAAAATTAAAATTATTACACTAATCACGTGTAAAATTATTCACGACTTGTACTGCCAGATACTGAGATAGCATTCATTAAATGAGCCTGCTGCCACATTATTAAAGCAAAACACCTACGGCTTATCACACTTTCAGATTTTCATAATATAAATTCAACAATACTTGAACAGAGAAAATGTAAACATTATAGATATAAATTGTTGAGTTTACGTTGGTTTTATAGGCTTCTTAAACATTGTATTGTGTTGGGTCTCCTTGTTATTGGGCCTGGGCAGTGTGGCCCATTTATTTTGTGCATCTGGTTTCCCCTTATCTTTTGAACTCTATTCTGTATTTGTTTAATCAGAGAGTTATGTAGAATAAGTTTTCTAGGGTTCTTGCTCTCAATACATCATTCTAGGTTATTCTCTAAAATCATATGGTATCAGAGACAGGTTGGCTTAGGTACTGAGAGCGAGCTGGTTCTTCCACTCCATTTAATGTTCCTCTGCCCTGTTCAAGAAAGATGGACAGCAACAAAGTCATTTCAGTTCCGATTACTCTCAAGGGAGGAAGCAACTACTTGCTGTGGTCTAGACTGGTGAAGACTGCGATTGGAAGACTAGGGCTATGGAGTCACATCACAGATGAGGCTCAGAAAAAACCAATGAACAAAGAAGATGAAGACATGAAAGCAAAGGAGCAAGCTTTAACTGAGTACAAAAGGTGGGTACAGGATGACCTGATGGTGCTATCCGTGCCACAAGGTTCTCTTGAAGTTCCCCTCCTTGAAGCCTACAGCTACTGTGAGACTCCTAAACATCTATGGGCGACACTCCAGAAGACGTTTGGTAATGAAAACAACCTTAGCCGAGTGTTTGAGTTGAAAGGGGCTATCAACTCTCTTGCGCAGGATGGTGAAGAGTTCACCAAACATTTGGGAAAGTATAGATCTTTATGGTCTGAACATGAAAGCCTCAGACCCAACACCATCGATCCAGAGGTCCTTGCTGAAAGGAGAGAACAAGATCAGGTTTTTGGGTTATTGTTGACCTTGGATCCGTCATACAAGGATGTGATTGCACACCTTCTGAGGTCCTCAAAATTACCAATTATGGAGGAAGTTTGTGCACAACTTCAAAAGGAAGAAGGATCCATGGGTCTCTTTGGCAGGAAAAAGGAGATTGCCATGGCACATAAGGCTGAGGAGGTTAATGCTAACCGAGCTATGTACAAAGGGGGAGAAAGGAAGTACGGTGAAAGGTTTGCGGGTGAGTGTGATCATTGTAAGAAACCAGGACACAAGAAGAGCCAATGCTGGATACTTCATCCTCACCTCAAGCCGCCAAAGTTCAACAAAGATAGGGAGGCAAGAGCTCATCTTTCTGCTGAAGCAAGTGGAACTGGTTCATCCAGAACTAGTTCAAATGCTCAAGTGGGTGAAAGTGAAGGAAGAGCTTTGACCTCACACCACTTGGGAGGGAAGAACATGGAGAGTGAGATGATCAGGAGGTCTGACATTGAATCCCTCATCAAAGCTCTTAAGGAGCATGGTAACCCTCTCAGAAACACCCTTGGATACTCTTATACTGCTCATGGGATGTCTAGTAACTCTACCAGGTTACTTGATATGCTTGAAAGCTTGTGCATTAGAAATGAATCACCTAGGTCTCATATTGCTCATGAATTAACAGGACCCTTGATCATTGACTCTGGTGCTTCTCATCACATGATTAGTGATGCCAAACTTATTAGAGATATAGAACCTGCTCATGGTCATGTTATGATTGCTAATGGTGATAGAATTCCTATTAAAGGAATTGGGAAATTGAAATTGTTTAATAAGGATTCTAAAGCTTTTTACATGCCTGAGTTTACCTCTAATCTTTTATCTGTTAAGAAATGCACCACTGATCTACATTGCAATGTTATTTTCAGTCCTAATGATGTGAAATTTCAGGATATTGAAAGCAGTAACTTGATTGGGCAAGGAGTGACCAGGGGAGACCTCTATTTGCTTGAAGACATTGTCCCTAGATCTAACTCTTGTTACTCTTTTAATTCTGTTTCCTCTTTGAATAAAGATGCTTTATGGCATGCTAGGCTTGGACATCCTCATGTTAGAGCCTTAGGTTTAATGCTACCTGGTGTCAATTTTAAAAATAATGAATGTGAGGCATGTATTTTGGGAAAGCATTGCAAGACTGTCTTTGAAAGATCTTCTACTGTTTATGAGAAGTGTTTTGACTTAGTTCACTCTGATGTTTGGACTGCTCCTTGTTTATCTAGAGATAACTACAAATATTATGTCACATTCATTGATGAGAAATCTAAATACACCTGGCTAACTCTCATTAAAACTAAGGATAGGGTGCTTGATGCTTTTAAAAATTTTCAAGATTATGTGACTAACCATTACAATGCCAAGATAAAGATTTTCAGATCTGATAATGGTGGAGAGTACACAAGTAATGCCTTTGAACAACACCTTTCTCTACATGGGATTTTGCATCAGACAAGCTGCCCCTACACCCCTCAACAGAATGGAGTGGCTGAGAGGAAGAACAGACATCTGATGGAAGTCGCCAGGTCCATGATGTTCCAAACCAATGTTCCAAAAAGGCATTGGAGTGATGCTGTTGTGGCTGCGTGCTATCTAATCAATAGGATACCAACAAGGATACTAGATGATCAGTCTCCTTTTGAGGTTCTGAATAAGAACAAACCTGTCCTGGATCACTTGAGAGTATTTGGATGTGTTTGCTATGTTATGGTGCCAAGTGAGATGAGGAACAAGCTTGAAGCAAAGAGTACCAAGGCTATGTTCATTGGGTACTCTACAACACAGAAGGGGTATAAGTGCTTTGATCCGGATACTAGCAAAGTATTAGTATCCAGAGAGGTGAAGTTCATGGAAGAAAAGGGATTTTATGAAGGACAGAATTGGGAAGATCTGGAGGACCTATCTCGACCATCAGATAAAGCTGCTAGTCTGAAGATTATACTTGAAGGACTTGGGATTGGAATGTCCCAAGATCAGAGAAGGCATCCTCCACCTAGTATACATATAACTGAAGAACCAACACACTTCGATCATGAGGGAGGAGAAGAACCTGAGGTTGGAGGTCAAGAAGATCAAAGCTTAATCAACACTGAACCTGATCAAAGTAGGGATAAAGAAGTTGCTACTGAATCTATTGAGGAACCAGAACAAGTTGAACCTGAACCGATTGTGGAATCAGGAAGTTCTGAACCTGAACCACCTGAACCGATTGTTCCCTTGAGAAGAAGCACACGGGTAAGGAATCCTTCCAAGTGGGTGAACACGAGAGTGTACTACAATGCTCAGGCTGTGGAACATCCCTCTCAAGCTGTATGCTCTTTTGCTAAGTATCCTAAAGATCATTGTACTTTCATGATAAGCTTAGACGAGAACTGGGTTCCGCGGTCTTATGAAGAGGCTATGATGCATGAGGAGTGGAGAGAGTCTGTTAGAGATGAATCTAATGCTATGATAAAGAATGACACTTGGTATGAGAGTGAATTACCAGAAGGGAAGAAGGCAGTGACGAGTAGATGGATATTCACCATCAAATACTTACCTAATGGAAAGGTGGATAGATGCAAGACAAGACTTGTGGCAAGAGGATATACCCAGACATATGGAGAGGACTACATTGACACATTTGCTCCTGTTGCCAAGTTGCACACAATCAGAATTGTCCTATCTCTTGCTGTGAATCTTGAGTGGGAACTTTGGCAGATGGATGTGAAGAATGCTTTCCTTCAAGGTGAACTAGAAGATGAAGTATATATGCATCCCTCACCAGGTTTAGAAAGTCTAGTGAAGCCAGGAAATGTCTTGAGACTAAGGAAAGCCATCTATGGCCTAAAGCAATCTCCCAGAGCTTGGTACAACAAATTGAGCACAACTTTGAATGGGCGGGGTTTCAGGAAGTCTGAGTTAGATCACACTCTCTTCACTCTCACCACTCCCTCAGGTATTATCTGTCTACTTGTTTATGTTGATGATATCATCATAACAGGTAATGATAATGATGGATAGTCTACCCGGGGGGTATCTTATCCGAGGGGTTATTGCGGAAATAACTAGAGAGAAGTCAGAGCAAAATAGGAGGAGAGAGAGTCGATTTATTAAATGAACTCGAGATGTGGAGTTGAGATGTCGCTCCTGTCCATTACAAGGAGAAATGGGCTGCTATTTATAGCAGCAATAAATGCGATGAGAGGACACGTGTCAGTAATCCAACGGCCGAAGGGTCACATCAGCTTAGTGGCACCGGCAGTGGTACGTCCACCGCATTGATTGCGGTTGGTGGATGTGACGTGGCATTAAATGCGGTGGTTGGCTGTCTCTAAAAGGAATCTTCGATGATTGAGCTTGTTCAGCCGAAGGTTCCTCGTGTAGCCGAGGGCTCCTTGTGCAGCCGAGGCTCCTTGTGCGGCCGAGGGATCCTTGTATAGCCGAGGGCTCCTTGCGTAGCCGAAGGCTTCCCCTGACGCCGAGGGCATGAGAATGCCGAAGGCTCATGTCTTCACCCGTTTTCTCCCAGCAGCTTCTTATGCCAGAGAAGGCTGTCCTGTGAGTGTTGGAGCCTCCGGCCAAGGAGGCCGAAGGCACCCCAGTGTGTATTCTGGGCTACTTTGAAGCTTGGGCCGTTGTATTTGGGCCTGAGTTGTTCTCTGGGCTCATCGGACTTGGGTAGGAGAAGTAGGAGTCTATGGGCCGGGGGTTCCCGGGCCATATACTCCATCAGGAGTCCCTCACTCCTTTTGCCGAAAGGTACTTGAGGGAAAAGGAGTAGATGTGTTGATTCTCCCGAAAGCTCCATTGCTTTGTTGGGTGCCTTTGACTGATCACTTATCTTCTGCTGTTAGCCGAAGGCTTCCCTCAGTCCCTCACATGTCGAGGGCTTTCTGAGGGCAGTATAACACCTGTGTGAATGCTGAAGGCTTTCCTCAGTCCCTCACATGTCGAGGGTTTTCTGAGGAAAGCATAGGTGAACTGCCTGCACGTGTCGTGACGAGGGCTGCTCCATTTCCGCAAGTGACTTGGGGAAAACTTGTGATATCTTGCCTCTGCCGAAGGGGCTCCACTTCGATGTTTGTCCGGAGGCTGCACGCGTCAATTGTAAATTGTTTGTATGAAGATATTTTCGTTCTGTATGATTCCCGAGGGGTATACCCCAGTCCCCCACTCCTTTAGGCCGAAGGCTAGTTCGGGCTGAAGGAGTTATAGTGTGTTGTTGGGTTCCTCGAGGGGTGACAATATTGATAAGCCGAAGGCATATGCTGCTACGGGCCCGAAGGCGTTTGGTGGAATTCGCTGCCTGAAGGCTGCGGTGAGTGATAGCCGGAGGCTATCATTCGAGGGCACTCCAGTGCTTCTGAAATATAGCCGTTGCAATATAGCCGTTGGAGGAGGGGTTGACGTGGCGTCTCCTCACTGGCTGAAGGGGGCGGCAGTCATCCATTGGTCGAACCGGCGGCCTGTAATTATGGGCTCTCGAGTTGAGGCCCAGTTCTCGAGGCCCATCTGCCTATAAATACCCCAAGGCAGAGCTCAGTCCTCCTTGTGCGTTCATAAATTCTAGCGAAGCTCTGCCGAATTTTCTAGAGAGAGAAACCTTTGCCTTCGATCAAACGCAACTCTTGAGGTCAGTTCTTCTTCTGTTCTTCGCCTACTTAGTAAGTTTTGCTTCGTAGCCTTAGATCCACTGTTAGGGCCTGTAGTAGCCTTCGGCTGGAATTCCTGACTAGTGTTTTCCCTTCAAACCATCCAACGCCCTACTTGAGTAAGATGTCTTCTCAAAGCGATTCGCAAGACATTTCGAGGGAGCCGTCGGTAGGGACCGAGAGCCACTCTGAGGTGGAGTCATCGAGCGACCAGCCTTCGATAAATAATGACCTCGCCATAGCCGAGGAGGTGCAGAGCGACCTTCGGGTAGAAATGGAGGCAGAGGAATTTGAGCAAGTGGCGGAGGATGAAGAGATGGCCATCGCCCTCCAAGTGGCTGAAGAGGAGGAGGAGAAGGAGCGCCGTCGGGTAACGGTTGCCGTCATGCCCTCACGGGGAGTTGGTGAGGCGAGCACCTCTCGGCCGTTGGATGTTCAACCCCTCCGGGTAGCCGAGGGCAGAAAGAAGAAGAAGGCGAGGGCTGCCCCAAAGAAGAAGCAAGCAGCCGCCGACGCGGGACGGCCGGTTGGGATTCCCGAGGGCCACTCCTATTTGGACACCTCTGCCCTCGAGGTGAAGACCACAGCTTCGAGTGCTGATTATAATGCTCTCCAGATCCTGGTGGGGCCTTCGGCGCAGGTGGTGGAGCCGGGGCCTGATGCCTTGCTTTCCCATCCGCCTGAGGGGTGTTTCTCAGTGCATATGCTATCGGTGGAGCTTGGGCTCAGATTCCCGCTCCATCCCTTCGTCCTGGAGTACCTGAGTGTAAGGAATAAATGTAATTAGATTTTGATGATGCTATAGGATTAGAATTTTTAAAGTACCCCTAATTAGATTTTATGTATTAGAATTTTCAATTGTAAGTATTAGTGTAGTCGACGATCAGAGTTGCTCTGTTTTGGATCAGATCAGAAGTGCATCAGAATTGCTCTACCAGACTTGCTCTATAAGAACTGCTCCATCAGAGTTCTCTTAGCAGAAGTCCATCAGAGTTGCACTATGAGAGTTGCTGATAACCCTGGACATCTGATGACCGATGAGAACTACAGATCAGAGGTACTCATCAGCGAACCTATCAGAGTCAGAGTTCAGTCAGATATCAGAACTCCATCATAACTCAACTCATCAGAAAGCCATCAGAATCCAACACATCAGAAGAGCCTGATCAGAGCCCGACGAACACTTAGAAAATTTCAAGTAACATCCAACAGCTCTGAATCCAACGGGTAAAAACATCCAACGGCTACAAGACAGTGCATGAAAGGAAAGCATTTAATGCACATTAAATGAGCCTGATACGCTGAAGGATTGATTGCAAATGATTGACCAAAGAATCCGGGAAGATATATTATAAAAATAGAAACCTTCCAAAACGACGGTCAAGTCAACAGTACGCGCATTCAATGCAGTTGTCTCCTCCTCCAACGGGCAGACAACCCCAGTATATAAGCTACACACCGAAGAACAGAAAAATAACTTTGCCACAACTTTTGGTCATCATAACTCAAGCTCTCTTGAGATTCAAATTCTACAACCTTCAACAAAACGAGCTTACGTTGGGAAGATTCAAACTCCAAATCTCTCATCCCCAACAAACGAGCAAAGTTCATCCGGTTCTTCAACTCTTCAAGAACTTCATCAAACATCATTTGTGACGAAGCAAGTTGGAGGAAAAACTTTGTTTTTCAAAGGATCTTCTGAAAAGAAGGGCGTCCAAGTAACTGCAGTAGTGAAGTGGTGATACTTCCGGGAAGCTGAGTGAAAGGACCAGCCATCAGGACGTGGAACTGCATCCTGGGTGGCAGCTAGACTTGAAGAAGGCGTGAAGAACTTCTTAAGTGCTAGGGACTAAGCTTTGTAACCGATCTACTTCAAAGCTAGTGGAACAGTGGACTAGAGGAACGAGTTGTTCCTTGAACCACTATAAAAATATCCGGTGTCATTTACTTTACTGCAATTTACATTTCTACACTTAGGATATTAACTGTTAACTCTAAGACTTGGAATCTGTGTTCAGCAGATCTTGTTTTCAGAGTTATCAGAAAGGCATTTGCCTTAGTGTTTCTGAGGCTACCCGGACAGATCAGAATCCGCTGCCAAGGCCAGTTCTGATATCAGAACCAGCCTTTCTCTGTCACCAGAATCAGACCTTCTCTGATAAGTCACTTTGGACTTAGAGAAAATTTGAAAAACCAATCAGTCTATTCACCCCCCCCCCCCTCTAGACTGATTACCATATTAAACGGGACCAACAAGTGGTATCAGAGCCTCCTTGTTCGTGTAATCTTTTAGGTTACTCTCTGAACAAAGATCCACTTGTTCTTAGCCTCCTTATTTATTATAATGGATAACTCTCTTGCCAAGCATCTAATGTTCACAGATCAGAAGTATGATGATTGGAAGATCAGAATGAAGGCACATCTATGTGCCCTTCATGATGAAATGTGGGAAGTCTTGGAAAATGGACCTTTTATCCAATTCATGAAGATCAACCCTGCCCATACCTTAGACAACAATCTGCCTCAGATGATTGAGAAGGCCAGGTCTGAATGGACCAAGGAAGAGAAAAGGCAGTACAACCTAGATAATATAGCCAAGGACATTCTTTACAAGGCTATTGATGAAAGATACTTCAACAGAATCAAGAAGTGCAGAACTGCCAAAGAAATCTGGGATAAGCTGGATGAGATTGGAGCAGGAGATGAACAAGAAAGAGACAACAAGCTGACCATTGCAATGAAGAAGTTTGATGACTTCAAACTCCTACCAGAAGAATGCATTGCTAAGATGCATGAGAGACTGCTGATTCTCATCAGTGAGATTTCTGAGCTTGGGAAGGAGCTCACCATCAAAGAGGTCAACATGAAGATCCTAAGGGGACTGCCTTCAGCTTGGAAGATGAAGGTGATTGCAGTCCAGGAAAGCAAGAACATCAAGACTTATGCCACTGAGAAACTCATCTCTGATCTCAAGGCTTATGAGTTTGAGATGCATGAAGAGAAGGAAGAAGTTCCTGATGAAAGGACCACCACTGCTCTCACTGCCAGTACCTCAAAGGTAAGTGACTTTGACCCTTCTACTCTTTTATCTGACGAGTATATGGCTGCTTTTGCCAGAAAGTTTAAGAAGTTTATGAAGAAAGATGGAAGGAGTTCATCTTCCATCAGAAGACCTCATCAGAAGACCAAATCTTCTGAAAGCAATGGAGAGTACCTCTGCTACAACTGCAGACAGCCTGGGCACTTCAAAGCAAACTGCCCCTATCCAAGAGTGTCCAAGAAGCAAGGACATGAAGAAGAAAAGAAACCAGATGATCAACACAGAAGAAGAAGAGCATTCGTCTCAGAACAAGCTGAGAGAGATCCACTCTCTGAATCAGAGTCCAGTTCAGACTCCGACTCTGATGAAGCATTCTGCTGCTTGGATGCAGAGACTGAAGATCTTTGCCTCATGGCACAAACAGATGATGAGGTATGCTCTACTTCTGATTCTATTTCTTCTTCGGTAGGCACAGCCTTAAATGATGATCCAATGTCATCATTTTGGGAAGAGTTCCAAACTATCCAAGCTACTTATTCTTTTGTTAAAGATGAGAACAGTAGGCTGAAAGTTGATATCTCTGACCTAAGAAAAGAGACTGAGTGTAAACTTAATCTCTTAACTGAGGAAAGAGATAGACTGAAAGCTGAAAATGAGTCTCTTCTGAAAAGAATAAGAGACATTGAGGAACTTGAGAGTAAATATAATAGCCTTCTGAAGATGCAATCTTCCATGAAGAATATTGGTGACTCTCATAACTTCACCTCTGGTCTTGGATATGTTGAACCAGAGTCTGGTGAGCCTTCTGTAAGGCCTAGCACCAAAGTTGCTAAGGCTAAAAAGGTCATAGTGCCACAGACTCTGAGCCCCAATTGTCATGCTAGTACTTCAGGTACTAAAATTGTTCATGAGAAGGTCATACCAGAGAAACAAACTCTAAAGGCCAAACCAAGACAAAGTTTGAAAACTAATGAATCTGGCAGAAACTCTAACAAAAGGAAAAGCTTTCAGAAAAATAATAATCAAAGGCCTAACCCTATCAGACTATCTCATGACAATAGTATCAGAAACTGCTATCAGAAAGGCAGATATCAAGAGAAGATTAACTATAGGCAGAAGAGGTTGTCTGGTCAACCTCAGAAGCCTAAAGTTAAGCGCTCCTCTGATCTTGATAGTATATGGGACTTCTTTCCAACAAAGAAGGCTATGCAGAAGTATGCAAACAGAAAGCATGATCCTCACAAGCATCTGCCCAAAGTGAATCATACATCTGTTTACTACAACTACCAGGTGGACAATGGGTACCATCCACCAAGGTTTCAGTTGATGAGACCAAAATGGTACCAACTACCAAGACTGCATTACCCCCCAGGACCCAACATTGCTTGGGTACCTAAATCTTCCTTTTAATCTTGCAGGAACTGTGTGCTGGAGCCATCTCAGAACAAGAATGGTATATTGACAGTGGATGCTCCAGGCACATGACAGGTGACAAGAGTTGCCTATCAGAGTTCCAGAAAATCAATGGACCCAGAGTCACTTTCGGTGGAAATGACAAGGAAGGGCAAACAAAAGGAAGAGGGAAGCTGATCAAGAACCAGATAATCATTGAAGATGTCTCATATGTCAAAGGTCTGAAGTTCAACTTGCTGAGTGCTAGCCAATTCTGTGACAAAGGCTACACAGTTGAATTCACTAAGACCTTATGCTATGTCAAGCATGAGACAACCAAAGAAGTAGTTCTTACAGCCAAGAGAAGAAAGAACATCTATGTTGTTGACTGGCAAACAGCAAAAGATGGAACTTGCCTGATAGCTAAAGACAATTCAAAGCTAAGCTGGGACTGGCACAAGAAGCTTAGCCATCTGAATTTCAAAACCATCAACAAACTGGCAAGGGAACACATTGTAGATGGTCTGCCTGACATTGTCTACAGAAAGGAGACTCTCTGCAGTGCTTGTCAAAAAGGAAAACAAGTGAAGACCTCATTCAAACCCATAGCTGGAGATCTTTCTACTTGTCCTCTAAATCTGATCCACATGGATTTATTTGGACCAGTTGAAACTCCCAGTGTTGGTGGAAAAAGATATACTCTTGTTATGGTTGATGATTACTCAAGATATACTTGGACTGTGTTTCTGACTAAGAAGAATGAAACTCTTCAGAAGTTGCCATCTCTGCTAAAGCAACTCCAAACTGAGAAGAATATGAAGGTCAGAACAATCAGATCTGACAGAGGAACTGAATTTGTCAACAAAGTGATCAAAGACTTCTGTGATCAGAATGGTACATTCCATCAACTTTCTGCTGCCAGAACACCCCAACAAAATGGTGTTGCAGAAAGAAGGAACAGAACACTGAAGGAAGCTGCAAGAACTATGATTGCAGAATCAGGATTGCCCATCAGATACTGGGCTGAAGCAATCAACACTGCATGCTACACTCAGAATAGGAGCATGATCCACAAGAATCATCAGAAGACCCTCTACGAGCTGTGGAAAGGAAGAAAGCCAAACATCAGCTACTTCCATGTGTTTGGATGCAAGTGTTACATTCTAAACAATGGAAAGGAGAATCTGAAGGTATTTCAAGAAAAAGCTGATGAAGGTGTATTCTTAGGCTACTCAAGCTCAAGCAAAGCCTATAGAATACTTAACAGGAGAACTCTACAAGTTGAAGAATCCATTCATGTCAAATTTGATGATAGTACCTCTGCAGAAGAATTATCAGAGACCCTGCAGAAAATCAGTCTTGAAGATAGGGTTTCAGACCTATCAGAAGAGGTTACTATCAATCCAGTATTCTCAACTCCTCCTGCCAATCCAATTCTGATAGACAAAGATGAAGATGAAGATGATGTATCAGAAGATGAACCATCAGAGTTGCCTAGACAGCAATTGTCAGAACCTGATCTAACTTGGTTAAGAGATCATCCTCCTAATCAAGTGATAGGTCAAGTCACCAGTGGTGTTAGAACCAGATCTGCATCTAGAAGAGAAGCCATGTTCACCTGCTGCATATCTCAAATGGAACCAATGTGTGTGGAAGAAGCTCTAGAAGATTCAGACTGGATCAATGCAATGCAAGAAGAGCTGACACAGTTTGAAAGGAATGAAGTATGGAAACTTGTTCCCAGACCAAAGCATCAGAATGTCATTGGAACCAAGTGGGTATTCAAGAACAAAGCAGATGAAGAAGGCAACATTGTAAGGAATAAAGCAAGGCTTGTAGCAAAGGGATACTGTCAAGAAGAAGGCATAGATTTTGATGAGACCTTTGCACCTGTAGCAAGACTGGAAGCAATCAGGATATTTCTAGCCTATGCTGCTTACAACAACATCAAAGTATACCAGATGGATGTCAAGAGTGCATTTCTGAATGGAGAACTTGAAGAGGAAGTTTATGTTGAACAACCTCCAGGTTTTGTCATTCCTACTCAATCTTCTTGTGTCTACAAGCTTAGAAAGGCCCTTTATGGTCTTAAGCAAGCTCCCAGAGCTTGGTATGACACATTGTCCCTATTCTTGGTGAACCATGGGTTTACTAAAGGAAAGGTTGACAGAACTCTATTTCAAATTTCTGTTGCTAATCATATTCTGTTAGTGCAAATTTATGTTGATGACATTATATTTGGAAGCACTAATCCAGAATTATGCAAGAAATTTTCTCAAGTTATGCAGAAGAAGTTTGAAATGAGCATGATGGGAGAACTCAGTTACTTTCTTGGTTTACAAGTCAAACAAGTACCAGAAGGCATCTTTATCAACCAAGGAAAGTACACCAGAGATCTTATCAAGAAGTTTGGAGTAGATGGAAAATCTTCAGTCAAAATTCCAATGAATGCCTCTCAAGGAATTGGACCAGATGATGAAGGAAAGGATGTTGATGCTACAACATATAGAGGAATTATTGGATCTCTCCTCTATCTGACTGCAAGCAGACCAGACATAGCTTTTGCAGTAGGAATCTGTGCCAGATACCAATCAAAGCCCAAGGAGAGCCATCTAGTTGCTGCTAAGAAGATTATCAGATACATCAAAGGAAATCCAAACGCAGGACTATGGTATCCCAAGGGAGGTAATTTTGAACTAATTGGCTATTCTGATTCAGATTTTGCAGGTTGCAGATTGGACAGGAAGAGCACTTCTGGTCACTGTCAATTGCTAGGTGGGAGACTTGTCTCATGGTTTAGCAAGAAGCAGAATTCAATCTCAACTAGCACTGCTGAAGCTGAGTATATTGCTGCTGGAAGCTGTTGTGCTCAATTACTCTGGATGAAGCAACAACTCAAGGATTATGGAGTGCAAGCAAAGGAGATCAAGTTGCTGTGTGATAACACAAGTGCTATTGCCATCACTCAGAATCCTGTGCTGCATTCAAGGACAAAGCATATCGAGATCAGACATCACTTCATCAGAGATCATGTGGAGAAGAAGCACATCTCAATTGAGCATGTCCCAACTGAAGACCAGCTTGCAGATATCTTAACCAAACCTCTCTCAGAGGCAAGGTTTAACAAGCTAAGGGAAGAATTGGGAATGATGGATGATCTTCCCAGAGATACATGAATCAGAGTTGCAGGAGTATCAGATGTGGATTCCTCAGAATACCCCATCTCTGATAACCAAGCTCTTATCCATCAGAAGCTTGAATCAGAAGTGAGAAGGATCAGACTTGCAAAAGTCAGAGTTGCAGGAAGGATCAGACTTGGTATTCATCAGAGGTCCTTATATCAGAACATCCCTATCTCTGATACAAGGGCTAATACTTATCAGAGTGGCTGTGGACTTAGAAAAATTTTTTTTTTTCTAAATTTCGGACGAGGCTATTCAATAAACCGGAAGTTACTATTTTACCCCCGGTAGTTATTACCATATTTGGAAAACGGCTTTCCGCCCACAATCCATTTAATGCTACCTCGAAACCGTAAATTATATCAAACGTCCACTAACCCAAATTCATATATACTCGTTCTGAAAACCTAAATTGCTACTGCAATTTTATTCCTCGTCTTCAAGCTTTATCTCTCTAAACTCTCAATCTTCAGAACTCTCAAACTCCTCACTAAACTGAAAATGAAGTTCATCAACATCACCGATCTTTCTGAATCTGAAGCTAAGACCCTAGTGAGCAACATTGTCACAGGGATGAAGGTAGATATGTCCTCACTACCGCTGTTGGCAACAAATCAGAAGATCATGAACGAAGTGATCCAGGGAATGAGTGATTCCCAGTTGAACAAGATCGTTGCTCATCCCTATGAGCATTTCAGCAACATTGATGTCGCGGAATTCTACCTCAACGCACATATCTCCAACAATACTATCCATTCACAGGTTCAAGGTCAGAACCTCAAAATTGATGCTGATGCTCTCAACGAGTTCTTTGGCATCACTCTGGAGCCTCAAGAGGAGGGCACCACTGACTTCATCGAACTTGATGATGTGAACATCACAGTTCAAAACTTCGTAGCAACCTACTGCCGAGAGGATGCAACAGGCGTAGAAACCCTGTATATGAAAAAGAATGTTCTCAAGAAGGACTTTGAGAGGCTGATGAGCATTATGCATCGGTGCTTGTGGTGCAAAACAAGTTCAACTGATCAGATGAATCACACCAACTCCAAAGCCCTATATGCTGTTCACAGGGGGATGAACATCAACTGGGGTAAAGTGCTGTTCCAATCCATTTCTGAATCCATCTCCAAGAAGGACAAAAAGACTGGTATGTTCTCTACAAAGATGGGACATGGACTTCTGATCTCCAGGCTAATCTCTAATTCCAAGATAGCTCTCAGAGAAGCCACCTCTGTGGACCACACAAAGACCATCTTCCTCACTATCTCTCCCAAAGTAAATGTGGCCATTGCTGCTGAACTGAAGAAATCCAACAAGCTTGAACAAAACAGGGAGAAACAGGCTATCAAACCTGTGGCTGTTGCTGCCCCACCCAAAATCACTCCTGTCAAGAAGTTGAGCCAGAAAAAGAGAAGAAAGGCAATCATTCAGAGTGATTCTGATAGCTCCACATCTCCTATCAGAGTGGCAAAGAAGAAGAAGAAGATTCTCTCACCCCCCAAGGAGTCAGAACCTCAGGGGGAACCAGCACCAGAGCTGGCTACTGCACTGGTGATCTCTGATGCTCAGGGGGAACCTGAATCAGAGATCCAGCCCATCTCTGAATCAGCACTGCAAGTCACCATCTCTCCACCAGAGCACCCAACCTCCTCAACTGGGATTCCTGAGGTAGATCCCATCTCTGCTCTTGAGAGACAATTTCAAAGGGTGCTAACATGGAGAAAGTGGAGAATGGGACCTCTGCAACAGATTCTTGCTCAGGCTGCTACTTTTGAATCAGAGGAAGAGGAAGTCCTCAAGTGGGCAGGTATAGATGACATCTCTCTCTGCTTCGATATTCAATTCCTACATTCTGTCTTGGAGAAGAAGAAGGAAAGCTTAAAAGGAAAAGAGAAACTGACTGCTCCACCATCAGAAGAGCATGTCAAGCCTCTATCAGAGAGTGAGATTCCCATCTTTGATGCATGGCTGATGGAGAAGAAAAGAAGGGAGTCTCTCATCAAGATGAAGCCCCTTCCAGGTGCAGAGGGTGAACCCTCTACTGCAAATGATATGTCTCTAGCCATGATGAATCTGATCAGAGAATGGAGAGAATCTCCAGTTGAAGAAACAGTCTTAGAGGCAATACCAGTATCTCCCCCTCACTCACCTCCCAAATCCCCTTCACCCAAACCAGTCACACCAACCACAACTCCACCCCCATCTCCTTCTCAACCTCAGCAAATCCCATCTCCATCACCCAAGAAATCGCTCACACCTAAACAACCATCACCCTGCCATCAGATAACCCCCATCAGAAGCCGATCACCCTCACCTCCTCCTCCATCACAACCTCAGAGAACCCCTATCCCTCAAATTTCACCTCATCAGAGCCCCAACCATCAGAAATCCAAATCTCCCTCTCCTCAGCAGAAGCCTACATCTAAATGTCCTTCCCCTCAGCATTCTGCAGCCTCCACTCAAAAGAAAGAACCAGTTGTAAGGATTCCTTCCTCAACTGAAGATAATGATGGGTTCCTTACTTCCTCTCTGGCTTGTGACCTCCAATCTAACAAGAGGAAGACCCCTACTCCTCCTCTATCTCCTGACCAACCTCAACCTCAACCTCAACCCCAAATCAATGAGGTACCTCAGCAAAAGCCTCCAAAAGAAGTTCTTATACCGTTTCAAGAGTTTGTGGAGTCAGCCGAAGAATTTGGAGACCAAATGATTGCTGGGATCAACAAAATGCTTGTACTGAATCAGAAGCATGATGCTCATCTGGATTTGGTTCAGTACAACATTGAGTCAGAGCTTGCCAAGATATCCAATACACTCTCCACTTTGGCCACTACCTTCCTGAGCTACATGAAGACATCTAATGCTAAAGCAGACAATATAGCCTCAGAGGTAGCAAGCATTCACACTGTCCTCTACTCTCAATCTCTGACTCTCTCTGCTCAAGACAAGGCTATTCAAGACCTATCTGATGCTGTGGATGCTCTTCAATGGTCCTCTGATAAGCATGCTGAACAACTCACAGATGTAGAGGACATCTGCAAAACCTTGAAGGAATTTGACATCAAATTGATAAACAGTGGAAAGGACAGAGATCACAAGTTGACTCTCCTTGAAGCTACTACCAAGGATATTCAGTCCGCTGTGGGCAAGCAAAAGGAGCTAATAGAAGGACTGGCTTCTGTTACTCAAACTATCCCAGGAGCTCTCGAAGCAATCAAGGAAAACAATGCTACAGAGTTCTCGAAAATTGGACTCCTACTTGGTGATCTTGTTGATGCCAAAAAGGGGGAAGATAGCAGAGAACCTGTCAAAACCATCAGAGCTACAGAAGGCACAAGCACCAGAGCCCTGACCCCTATTTCTGGTAAGCCTGATCCTTCTATATACTTTGAGAGAGCCAGGCAGAAGCAAATTGCTGCTGGTATTCAAAGACCTCCTCCTCCTCGACCCAAGAGAGGAAAGAAGGCAACTTTCACCCTTGCTCAATGGCTTAAAAGTGATCTAGCTAAACCGGATGCTGCTCAGTTTCAAGAAATGAAGAAGCACATGACACCTCTCCAACAGGAAAATCTTATTCTAGATAGAGATGGGACAATCATCATTAACCATGGTGGCTCTATGCAAGAAGCAGAAGACTGGTGGCGAATGAAAGTGATCCCTGGCAAGGACTTTTCAGAAGCCATCAGAAATTACCTGGATTGCAAGCTTGAACCCGCTTGGTCAGAATATCAGAATCCCAGGAATCTTGCTACAATCAGAGCTAGGGTCAATGCTGATCTGAAAGAAATTGAAGCAAAGGAAGCTGATCTAGAAGAGGAAGATATCTAAACTCTATCCTCTTGTTGCTCTAAATATCCTTCATTAATAAGATAACCAGCTTGCCTCTATTTTTGCATGGCAATTTCAAATTATTTCTATATTGCATTCTGATTATTTATGCTCTGATACCTTATGCTATTTCTTATTTTGATTATTTGTTTGATTGTATCTTACTCTTCCTATTTTCCTATGCCAAGTGCCCACCAAGACTTTAAATGAAAGTTTATTTTTAACTTATTTTCTTTATGGTGAAAGGCACTTCTCTGGAAATAGTTTAAGGGTTTTGGCATCATCAAAAAGGGGGAAATTGTAAGGAATAAATGTAATTAGATTTTGATGATGCTATAGGATTAGAACTTTTAAAGTACCCCTAATTAGATTTTATGTATTAGAATTTTCAATTGTAAGTATTAGTGTAGTCGACGATCAGAGTTGCTCTGTTTTGGATCAGATCAGAAGTGCATCAGAATTGCTCTACCAGACTTGCTCTATAAGAACTGCTCCATCAGAGTTCTCTTAGCAGAAGTCCATCAGAGTTGCACTATGAGAGTTGCTGATAACCCTGGACATCTGATGACCGATGAGAACTACAGATCAGAGGTACTCATCAGCGAACCTATCAGAGTCAGAGTTCAGTCAGATATCAGAACTCCATCATAACTCAACTCATCAGAAAGCCATCAGAATCCAACACATCAGAAGAGCCTGATCAGAGCCCGACGAACACTTAGAAAATTTCAAGTAACATCCAACAGCTCTGAATCCAACGGGTAAAAACATCCAACGGCTACAAGACAGTGCATGAAAGGAAAGCATTTAATGCACATTAAATGAGCCTGATACGCTGAAGGATTGATTGCAAATGATTGACCAAAGAATCCGGGAAGATATATTATAAAAATAGAAACCTTCCAAAACGACGGTCAAGTCAACAGTACGCGCATTCAATGCAGTTGTCTCCTCCTCCAACGGGCAGACAACCCCAGTATATAAGCTACACACCGAAGAACAGAAAAATAACTTTGCCACAACTTTTGGTCATCATAACTCAAGCTCTCTTGAGATTCAAATTCTACAACCTTCAACAAAACGAGCTTACGTTGGGAAGATTCAAACTCCAAATCTCTCATCCCCAACAAACGAGCAAAGTTCATCCTGTTCTTCAACTCTTCAAGAACTTCATCAAACATCATTTGTGACGAAGCAAGTTGGAGGAAAAACTTTGTTTTTCAAAGGATCTTCTGAAAAGAAGGGCGTCCAAGTAACTGCAGTAGTGAAGTGGTGATACTTCCGGGAAGCTGAGTGAAAGGACCAGCCATCAGGACGTGGAACTGCATCCTGGGTGGCAGCTAGACTTGAAGAAGGCGTGAAGAACTTCTTAAGTGCTAGGGACTAAGCTTTGTAACCGATCTACTTCAAAGCTAGTGGAACAGTGGACTAGAGGAACGAGTTGTTCCTTGAACCACTATAAAAATATCCGGTGTCATTTACTTTACTGCAATTTACATTTCTACACTTAGGATATTAACTGTTAACTCTAAGACTTGGAATCTGTGTTCAGCAGATCTTGTTTTCAGAGTTATCAGAAAGGCATTTGCCTTAGTGTTTCTGAGGCTACCCGGACAGATCAGAATCCGCTGCCAAGGCCAGTTCTGATATCAGAATTAGCCTTTCTCTGTCACCAGAATCAGACCTTCTCTGATAAGTCACTTTGGACTTAGAGAAAATTTGAAAAACCAATCAGTCTATTCACCCCCCCCCCCTCTAGACTGATTACCATATTAAACGGGACCAACAAGTGGTATCAGAGCCTCCTTGTTCGTGTAATCTTTTAGGTTACTCTCTGAACAAAGATCCACTTGTTCTTAGCCTCCTTATTTATTATAATGGATAACTCTCTTGCCAAGCATCTAATGTTCACAGATCAGAAGTATGATGATTGGAAGATCAGAATGAAGGCACATCTATGTGCCCTTCATGATGAAATGTGGGAAGTCTTGGAAAATGGACCTTTTATCCAATTCATGAAGATCAACCCTGCCCATACCTTAGACAACAATCTGCCTCAGATGATTGAGAAGGCCAGGTCTGAATGGACCAAGGAAGAGAAAAGGCAGTACAACCTAGATAATATAGCCAAGGACATTCTTTACAAGGCTATTGATGAAAGATACTTCAACAGAATCAAGAAGTGCAGAACTGCCAAAGAAATCTGGGATAAGCTGGATGAGATTGGAGCAGGAGATGAACAAGAAAGAGACAACAAGCTGACCATTGCAATGAAGAAGTTTGATGACTTCAAACTCCTACCAGAAGAATGCATTGCTAAGATGCATGAGAGACTGCTGATTCTCATCAGTGAGATTTCTGAGCTTGGGAAGGAGCTCACCATCAAAGAGGTCAACATGAAGATCCTAAGGGGACTGCCTTCAGCTTGGAAGATGAAGGTGATTGCAGTCCAGGAAAGCAAGAACATCAAGACTTATGCCACTGAGAAACTCATCTCTGATCTCAAGGCTTATGAGTTTGAGATGCATGAAGAGAAGGAAGAAGTTCCTGATGAAAGGACCACCACTGCTCTCACTGCCAGTACCTCAAAGGTAAGTGACTTTGACCCTTCTACTCTTTTATCTGACGAGTATATGGCTGCTTTTGCCAGAAAGTTTAAGAAGTTTATGAAGAAAGATGGAAGGAGTTCATCTTCCATCAGAAGACCTCATCAGAAGACCAAATCTTCTGAAAGCAATGGAGAGTACCTCTGCTACAACTGCAGACAGCCTGGGCACTTCAAAGCAAACTGCCCCTATCCAAGAGTGTCCAAGAAGCAAGGACATGAAGAAGAAAAGAAACCAGATGATCAACACAGAAGAAGAAGAGCATTCGTCTCAGAACAAGCTGAGAGAGATCCACTCTCTGAATCAGAGTCCAGTTCAGACTCCGACTCTGATGAAGCATTCTGCTGCTTGGATGCAGAGACTGAAGATCTTTGCCTCATGGCACAAACAGATGATGAGGTATGCTCTACTTCTGATTCTATTTCTTCTTCGGTAGGCACAGCCTTAAATGATGATCCAATGTCATCATTTTGGGAAGAGTTCCAAACTATCCAAGCTACTTATTCTTTTGTTAAAGATGAGAACAGTAGGCTGAAAGTTGATATCTCTGACCTAAGAAAAGAGACTGAGTGTAAACTTAATCTCTTAACTGAGGAAAGAGATAGACTGAAAGCTGAAAATGAGTCTCTTCTGAAAAGAATAAGAGACATTGAGGAACTTGAGAGTAAATATAATAGCCTTCTGAAGATGCAATCTTCCATGAAGAATATTGGTGACTCTCATAACTTCACCTCTGGTCTTGGATATGTTGAACCAGAGTCTGGTGAGCCTTCTGTAAGGCCTAGCACCAAAGTTGCTAAGGCTAAAAAGGTCATAGTGCCACAGACTCTGAGCCCCAATTGTCATGCTAGTACTTCAGGTACTAAAATTGTTCATGAGAAGGTCATACCAGAGAAACAAACTCTAAAGGCCAAACCAAGACAAAGTTTGAAAACTAATGAATCTGGCAGAAACTCTAACAAAAGGAAAAGCTTTCAGAAAAATAATAATCAAAGGCCTAACCCTATCAGACTATCTCATGACAATAGTATCAGAAACTGCTATCAGAAAGGCAGATATCAAGAGAAGATTAACTATAGGCAGAAGAGGTTGTCTGGTCAACCTCAGAAGCCTAAAGTTAAGCGCTCCTCTGATCTTGATAGTATATGGGACTTCTTTCCAACAAAGAAGGCTATGCAGAAGTATGCAAACAGAAAGCATGATCCTCACAAGCATCTGCCCAAAGTGAATCATACATCTGTTTACTACAACTACCAGGTGGACAATGGGTACCATCCACCAAGGTTTCAGTTGATGAGACCAAAATGGTACCAATTACCAAGACTGCATTACCCCCCAGGACCCAACATTGCTTGGGTACCTAAATCTTCCTTTTAATCTTGCAGGAACTGTGTGCTGGAGCCATCTCAGAACAAGAATGGTATATTGACAGTGGATGCTCCAGGCACATGACAGGTGACAAGAGTTGCCTATCAGAGTTCCAGAAAATCAATGGACCCAGAGTCACTTTCGGTGGAAATGACAAGGAAGGGCAAACAAAAGGAAGAGGGAAGCTGATCAAGAACCAGATAATCATTGAAGATGTCTCATATGTCAAAGGTCTGAAGTTCAACTTGCTGAGTGCTAGCCAATTCTGTGACAAAGGCTACACAGTTGAATTCACCAAGACCTTATGCTATGTCAAGCATGAGACAACCAAAGAAGTAGTTCTTACAGCCAAGAGAAGAAAGAACATCTATGTTGTTGACTGGCAAACAGCAAAAGATGGAACTTGCCTGATAGCTAAAGACAATTCAAAGCTAAGCTGGGACTGGCACAAGAAGCTTAGCCATCTGAATTTCAAAACCATCAACAAACTGGCAAGGGAACACATTGTAGATGGTCTGCCTGACATTGTCTACAGAAAGGAGACTCTCTGCAGTGCTTGTCAAAAAGGAAAACAAGTGAAGACCTCATTCAAACCCATAGCTGGAGATCTTTCTACTTGTCCTCTAAATCTGATCCACATGGATTTATTTGGACCAGTTGAAACTCCCAGTGTTGGTGGAAAAAGATATACTCTTGTTATGGTTGATGATTACTCAAGATATACTTGGACTGTGTTTCTGACTAAGAAGAATGAAACTCTTCAGAAGTTGCCATCTCTGCTAAAGCAACTCCAAACTGAGAAGAATATGAAGGTCAGAACAATCAGATCTGACAGAGGAACTGAATTTGTCAACAAAGTGATCAAAGACTTCTGTGATCAGAATGGTACATTCCATCAACTTTCTGCTGCCAGAACACCCCAACAAAATGGTGTTGCAGAAAGAAGGAACAGAACACTGAAGGAAGCTGCAAGAACTATGATTGCAGAATCAGGATTGCCCATCAGATACTGGGCTGAAGCAATCAACACTGCATGCTACACTCAGAATAGGAGCATGATCCACAAGAATCATCAGAAGACCCTCTACGAGCTGTGGAAAGGAAGAAAGCCAAACATCAGCTACTTCCATGTGTTTGGATGCAAGTGTTACATTCTAAACAATGGAAAGGAGAATCTGAAGGTATTTCAAGAAAAAGCTGATGAAGGTGTATTCTTAGGCTACTCAAGCTCAAGCAAAGCCTATAGAATACTTAACAGGAGAACTCTACAAGTTGAAGAATCCATTCATGTCAAATTTGATGATAGTACCTCTGCAGAAGAATTATCAGAGACCCTGCAGAAAATCAGTCTTGAAGATAGGGTTTCAGACCTATCAGAAGAGGTTACTATCAATCCAGTATTCTCAACTCCTCCTGCCAATCCAATTCTGATAGACAAAGATGAAGATGAAGATGATGTATCAGAAGATGAACCATCAGAGTTGCCTAGACAGCAATTGTCAGAACCTGATCTAACTTGGTTAAGAGATCATCCTCCTAATCAAGTGATAGGTCAAGTCACCAGTGGTGTTAGAACCAGATCTGCATCTAGAAGAGAAGCCATGTTCACCTGCTGCATATCTCAAATGGAGCCAATGTGTGTGGAAGAAGCTCTAGAAGATTCAGACTGGATCAATGCAATGCAAGAAGAGCTGACACAGTTTGAAAGGAATGAAGTATGGAAACTTGTTCCCAGACCAAAGCATCAGAATGTCATTGGAACCAAGTGGGTATTCAAGAACAAAGCAGATGAAGAAGGCAACATTGTAAGGAATAAAGCAAGGCTTGTAGCAAAGGGATACTGTCAAGAAGAAGGCATAGATTTTGATGAGACCTTTGCACCTGTAGCAAGACTGGAAGCAATCAGGATATTTCTAGCCTATGCTGCTTACAACAACATCAAAGTATACCAGATGGATGTCAAGAGTGCATTTCTGAATGGAGAACTTGAAGAGGAAGTTTATGTTGAACAACCTCCAGGTTTTGTCATTCCTACTCAATCTTCTTGTGTCTACAAGCTTAGAAAGGCCCTTTATGGTCTTAAGCAAGCTCCCAGAGCTTGGTATGACACATTGTCCCTATTCTTGGTGAACCATGGGTTTACTAAAGGAAAGGTTGACAGAACTCTATTTCAAATTTCTGTTGCTAATCATATTCTGTTAGTGCAAATTTATGTTGATGACATTATATTTGGAAGCACTAATCCAGAATTATGCAAGAAATTTTCTCAAGTTATGCAGAAGAAGTTTGAAATGAGCATGATGGGAGAACTCAGTTACTTTCTTGGTTTACAAGTCAAACAAGTACCAGAAGGCATCTTTATCAACCAAGGAAAGTACACCAGAGATCTTATCAAGAAGTTTGGAGTAGATGGAAAATCTTCAGTCAAAATTCCAATGAATGCCTCTCAAGGAATTGGACCAGATGATGAAGGAAAGGATGTTGATGCTACAACATATAGAGGAATTATTGGATCTCTCCTCTATCTGACTGCAAGCAGACCAGACATAGCTTTTGCAGTAGGAATCTGTGCCAGATACCAATCAAAGCCCAAGGAGAGCCATCTAGTTGCTGCTAAGAAGATTATCAGATACATCAAAGGAAATCCAAACGCAGGACTATGGTATCCCAAGGGAGGTAATTTTGAACTAATTGGCTATTCTGATTCAGATTTTGCAGGTTGCAGATTGGACAGGAAGAGCACTTCTGGTCACTGTCAATTGCTAGGTGGGAGACTTGTCTCATGGTTTAGCAAGAAGCAGAATTCAATCTCAACTAGCACTGCTGAAGCTGAGTATATTGCTGCTGGAAGCTGTTGTGCTCAATTACTCTGGATGAAGCAACAACTCAAGGATTATGGAGTGCAAGCAAAGGAGATCAAGTTGCTGTGTGATAACACAAGTGCTATTGCCATCACTCAGAATCCTGTGCTGCATTCAAGGACAAAGCATATCGAGATCAGACATCACTTCATCAGAGATCATGTGGAGAAGAAGCACATCTCAATTGAGCATGTCCCAACTGAAGACCAGCTTGCAGATATCTTAACCAAACCTCTCTCAGAGGCAAGGTTTAACAAGCTAAGGGAAGAATTGGGAATGATGGATGATCTTCCCAGAGATACATGAATCAGAGTTGCAGGAGTATCAGATGTGGATTCCTCAGAATACCCCATCTCTGATAACCAAGCTCTTATCCATCAGAAGCTTGAATCAGAAGTGAGAAGGATCAGACTTGCAAAAGTCAGAGTTGCAGGAAGGATCAGACTTGGTATTCATCAGAGGTCCTTATATCAGAACATCCCTATCTCTGATACAAGGGCTAATACTTATCAGAGTGGCTGTGGACTTAGAAAAATTTTTTTTTTTCTAAATTTCGGACGAGGCTATTCAATAAACCGGAAGTTACTATTTTACCCCCGGTAGTTATTACCATATTTGGAAAACGGCTTTCCGCCCACAATCCATTTAATGCTACCTCGAAACCGTAAATTATATCAAACGTCCACTAACCCAAATTCATATATACTCGTTCTGAAAACCTAAATTGCTACTGCAATTTTATTCCTCGTCTTCAAGCTTTATCTCTCTAAACTCTCAATCTTCAGAACTCTCAAACTCCTCACTAAACTGAAAATGAAGTTCATCAACATCACCGATCTTTCTGAATCTGAAGCTAAGACCCTAGTGAGCAACATTGTCACAGGGATGAAGGTAGATATGTCCTCACTACCGCTGTTGGCAACAAATCAGAAGATCATGAACGAAGTGATCCAGGGAATGAGTGATTCCCAGTTGAACAAGATCGTTGCTCATCCCTATGAGCATTTCAGCAACATTGATGTCGCGGAATTCTACCTCAACGCACATATCTCCAACAATACTATCCATTCACAGGTTCAAGGTCAGAACCTCAAAATTGATGCTGATGCTCTCAACGAGTTCTTTGGCATCACTCTGGAGCCTCAAGAGGAGGGCACCACTGACTTCATCGAACTTGATGATGTGAACATCACAGTTCAAAACTTCGTAGCAACCTACTGCCGAGAGGATGCAACAGGCGTAGAAACCCTGTATATGAAAAAGAATGTTCTCAAGAAGGACTTTGAGAGGCTGATGAGCATTATGCATCGGTGCTTGTGGTGCAAAACAAGTTCAACTGATCAGATGAATCACACCAACTCCAAAGCCCTATATGCTGTTCACAGGGGGATGAACATCAACTGGGGTAAAGTGCTGTTCCAATCCATTTCTGAATCCATCTCCAAGAAGGACAAAAAGACTGGTATGTTCTCTACAAAGATGGGACATGGACTTCTGATCTCCAGGCTAATCTCTAATTCCAAGATAGCTCTCAGAGAAGCCACCTCTGTGGACCACACAAAGACCATCTTCCTCACTATCTCTCCCAAAGTAAATGTGGCCATTGCTGCTGAACTGAAGAAATCCAACAAGCTTGAACAAAACAGGGAGAAACAGGCTATCAAACCTGTGGCTGTTGCTGCCCCACCCAAAATCACTCCTGTCAAGAAGTTGAGCCAGAAAAAGAGAAGAAAGGCAATCATTCAGAGTGATTCTGATAGCTCCACATCTCCTATCAGAGTGGCAAAGAAGAAGAAGAAGATTCTCTCACCCCCCAAGGAGTCAGAACCTCAGGGGGAACCAGCACCAGAGCTGGCTACTGCACTGGTGATCTCTGATGCTCAGGGGGAACCTGAATCAGAGATCCAGCCCATCTCTGAATCAGCACTGCAAGTCACCATCTCTCCACCAGAGCACCCAACCTCCTCAACTGGGATTCCTGAGGTAGATCCCATCTCTGCTCTTGAGAGACAATTTCAAAGGGTGCTAACATGGAGAAAGTGGAGAATGGGACCTCTGCAACAGATTCTTGCTCAGGCTGCTACTTTTGAATCAGAGGAAGAGGAAGTCCTCAAGTGGGCAGGTATAGATGACATCTCTCTCTGCTATCATTCAGAGTGATTCTGATAGCTCCACATCTCCTATCAGAGTGGCAAAGAAGAAGAAGAAGATTCTCTCACCCCCCAAGGAGTCAGAACCTCAGGGGGAACCAGCACCAGAGCTGGCTACTGCACTGGTGATCTCTGATGCTCAGGGGGAACCTGAATCAGAGATCCAGCCCATCTCTGAATCAGCACTGCAAGTCACCATCTCTCCACCAGAGCACCCAACCTCCTCAACTGGGATTCCTGAGGTAGATCCCATCTCTGCTCTTGAGAGACAATTTCAAAGGGTGCTAACATGGAGAAAGTGGAGAATGGGACCTCTGCAACAGATTCTTGCTCAGGCTGCTACTTTTGAATCAGAGGAAGAGGAAGTCCTCAAGTGGGCAGGTATAGATGACATCTCTCTCTGCTTCGATATTCAATTCCTACATTCTGTCTTGGAGAAGAAGAAGGAAAGCTTAAAAGGAAAAGAGAAACTGACTGCTCCACCATCAGAAGAGCATGTCAAGCCTCTATCAGAGAGTGAGATTCCCATCTTTGATGCATGGCTGATGGAGAAGAAAAGAAGGGAGTCTCTCATCAAGATGAAGCCCCTTCCAGGTGCAGAGGGTGAACCCTCTACTGCAAATGATATGTCTCTAGCCATGATGAATCTGATCAGAGAATGGAGAGAATCTCCAGTTGAAGAAACAGTCTTAGAGGCAATACCAGTATCTCCCCCTCACTCACCTCCCAAATCCCCTTCACCCAAACCAGTCACACCAACCACAACTCCACCCCCATCTCCTTCTCAACCTCAGCAAATCCCATCTCCATCACCCAAGAAATCGCTCACACCTAAACAACCATCACCCTGCCATCAGATAACCCCCATCAGAAGCCGATCACCCTCACCTCCTCCTCCATCACAACCTCAGAGAACCCCTATCCCTCAAATTTCACCTCATCAGAGCCCCAACCATCAGAAATCCAAATCTCCCTCTCCTCAGCAGAAGCCTACATCTAAATGTCCTTCCCCTCAGCATTCTGCAGCCTCCACTCAAAAGAAAGAACCAGTTGTAAGGATTCCTTCCTCAACTGAAGATAATGATGGGTTCCTTACTTCCTCTCTGGCTTGTGACCTCCAATCTAACAAGAGGAAGACCCCTACTCCTCCTCTATCTCCTGACCAACCTCAACCTCAACCTCAACCCCAAATCAATGAGGTACCTCAGCAAAAGCCTCCAAAAGAAGTTCTTATACCGTTTCAAGAGTTTGTGGAGTCAGCCGAAGAATTTGGAGACCAAATGATTGCTGGGATCAACAAAATGCTTGTACTGAATCAGAAGCATGATGCTCATCTGGATTTGGTTCAGTACAACATTGAGTCAGAGCTTGCCAAGATATCCAATACACTCTCCACTTTGGCCACTACCTTCCTGAGCTACATGAAGACATCTAATGCTAAAGCAGACAATATAGCCTCAGAGGTAGCAAGCATTCACACTGTCCTCTACTCTCAATCTCTGACTCTCTCTGCTCAAGACAAGGCTATTCAAGACCTATCTGATGCTGTGGATGCTCTTCAATGGTCCTCTGATAAGCATGCTGAACAACTCACAGATGTAGAGGACATCTGCAAAACCTTGAAGGAATTTGACATCAAATTGATAAACAGTGGAAAGGACAGAGATCACAAGTTGACTCTCCTTGAAGCTACTACCAAGGATATTCAGTCCGCTGTGGGCAAGCAAAAGGAGCTAATAGAAGGACTGGCTTCTGTTACTCAAACTATCCCAGGAGCTCTCGAAGCAATCAAGGAAAACAATGCTACAGAGTTCTCGAAAATTGGACTCCTACTTGGTGATCTTGTTGATGCCAAAAAGGGGGAAGATAGCAGAGAACCTGTCAAAACCATCAGAGCTACAGAAGGCACAAGCACCAGAGCCCTGACCCCTATTTCTGGTAAGCCTGATCCTTCTATATACTTTGAGAGAGCCAGGCAGAAGCAGATTGCTGCTGGTATTCAAAGACCTCCTCCTCCTCGACCCAAGAGAGGAAAGAAGGCAACTTTCACCCTTGCTCAATGGCTTAAAAGTGATCTAGCTAAACCGGATGCTGCTCAGTTTCAAGAAATGAAGAAGCACATGACACCTCTCCAACAGGAAAATCTTATTCTAGATAGAGATGGGACAATCATCATTAACCATGGTGGCTCTATGCAAGAAGCAGAAGACTGGTGGCGAATGAAAGTGATCCCTGGCAAGGACTTTTCAGAAGCCATCAGAAATTACCTGGATTGCAAGCTTGAACCCGCTTGGTCAGAATATCAGAATCCCAGGAATCTTGCTACAATCAGAGCTAGGGTCAATGCTGATCTGAAAGAAATTGAAGCAAAGGAAGCTGATCTAGAAGAGGAAGATATCTAAACTCTATCCTCTTGTTGCTCTAAATATCCTTCATCAATAAGATAACCAGCTTGCCTCTATTTTTGCATGGCAATTTCAAATTATTTCTATATTGCATTCTGATTATTTATGCTCTGATACCTTATGCTATTTCTTATTTTGATTATTTGTTTGATTGTATCTTACTCTTGCTATTTTCCTATGCCAAGTGCCCACCAAGACTTTAAATGAAAGTTTATTTTTAACTTATTTTCTTTATGGTGAAAGGCACTTCTCTGGAAATAGTTTAAGGGTTTTGGCATCATCAAAAAGGGGGAAATTGTAAGGAATAAATGTAATTAGATTTTGATGATGCTATAGGATTAGAACTTTTAAAGTACCCCTAATTAGATTTTATGTATTAGAATTTTCAATTGTAAGTATTAGTGTAGTCGACGATCAGAGTTGCTCTGTTTTGGATCAGATCAGAAGTGCATCAGAATTGCTCTACCAGACTTGCTCTATAAGAACTGCTCCATCAGAGTTCTCTTAGCAGAAGTCCATCAGAGTTGCACTATGAGAGTTGCTGATAACCCTGGACATCTGATGACCGATGAGAACTACAGATCAGAGGTACTCATCAGCGAACCTATCAGAGTCAGAGTTCAGTCAGATATCAGAACTCCATCATAACTCAACTCATCAGAAAGCCATCAGAATCCAACACATCAGAAGAGCCTGATCAGAGCCCGACGAACACTTAGAAAATTTCAAGTAACATCCAACAGCTCTGAATCCAACGGGTAAAAACATCCAACGGTTACAAGACAGTGCATGAAAGGAAAGCATTTAATGCACATTAAATGAGCCTGATACGCTGAAGGATTGATTGCAAATGATTGACCAAAGAATCCGGGAAGATATATTATAAAAATAGAAACCTTCCAAAACGACGGTCAAGTCAACAGTACGCGCATTCAATGCAGTTGTCTCCTCCTCCAACGGGCAGACAACCCCAGTATATAAGCTACACACCGAAGAACAGAAAAATAACTTTGCCACAACTTTTGGTCATCATAACTCAAGCTCTCTTGAGATTCAAATTCTACAACCTTCAACAAAACGAGCTTACGTTGGGAAGATTCAAACTCCAAATCTCTCATCCCCAACAAACGAGCAAAGTTCATCCTGTTCTTCAACTCTTCAAGAACTTCATCAAACATCATTTGTGACGAAGCAAGTTGGAGGAAAAACTTTGTTTTTCAAAGGATCTTCTGAAAAGAAGGGCGTCCAAGTAACTGCAGTAGTGAAGTGGTGATACTTCCGGGAAGCTGAGTGAAAGGACCAGCCATCAGGACGTGGAACTGCATCCTGGGTGGCAGCTAGACTTGAAGAAGGCGTGAAGAACTTCTTAAGTGCTAGGGACTAAGCTTTGTAACCGATCTACTTCAAAGCTAGTGGAACAGTGGACTAGAGGAACGAGTTGTTCCTTGAACCACTATAAAAATATCCGGTGTCATTTACTTTACTGCAATTTACATTTCTACACTTAGGATATTAACTGTTAACTCTAAGACTTGGAATCTGTGTTCAGCAGATCTTGTTTTCAGAGTTATCAGAAAGGCATTTGCCTTAGTGTTTCTGAGGCTACCCGGACAGATCAGAATCCGCTGCCAAGGCCAGTTCTGATATCAGAACCAGCCTTTCTCTGTCACCAGAATCAGACCTTCTCTGATAAGTCACTTTGGACTTAGAGAAAATTTGAAAAACCAATCAGTCTATTCACCCCCCCCCCCCCCCTTTAGACTGATTACCATATTAAACGGGACCAACACTGAGATACGTGAAACTGGCCCCCTGCCAGCTCACCCCGAACAGCCATTACTATCTGGCCGGGTTCCTATCTCTGTGCCGCAGCCGGAAGGTGGAGGCAACGCTGGAACAATTCTTTCTCTCTTTTAATCTGTGCCGGGGGGGGCATTCTCACGCCGGTGGATATGCCAACCTGCAGCAGGTGCCGGCTTGGAAGCTGTTTTCTGAGACCCCCCTCGTCCCATAAGGAATGGAAGGAGAAGTTCTGCTACATCCGGGTGGCCGAGAATCCTTTTCCGAGGGGCCTCAACAATTACTTCAAGAGGCATCCGAAGGTGGGTAATGCAGCTCTCGATAAGGCGGGGAGGAAGCTCACCCAGAAGCCCGAGGGGTCCAACCAAGTGATCACGATTAAGGAGGCGACATCACCTGAGGAGCTGTACCTACTGGGTTTCCGGCGATATCGTCTTCCGGGGGATGAAGACGAAAAATATCCTTTGATCGGCCGGGGATATCAAAACGCCGGAGGTTGTCGCCGAGGGCTTTGTTTTTTGGTACTTAGGAAATTTTCTCTTTCATTTGTTGTGGTTCTAACCGTTCCTTATCTTGTGTAGGTGATATTATGGATCCGAAGGCGTTCGCCAAGCTGACCAAGAAGCTGGCCAAGGAGCCAAGGAAGAAGAAGGAGGAGGGGTCCTCGGCGAACCAGCCTCTTGTTGATGAGGTGCTGAAGCAGGCAGGGGCCCCCAAGGTCCCGGAGGGTGGGGACCTCTCCCAAAAACCCGTCGCTGATACCGGTGCTGGTGCCGGAGGCTCCCAAGACGGGGAGCTAAAGAGAAAAAATGCCGGGAAAGGTGTCTTGCCCCCGGAGAAGAAGAAGAGGGGTGGGGGGGGCAAGGATGCCCCCTTAGTGATTATCGATGAACCTTCTTCGGGCAAGCCCTCGGATTCCCTCCCCCAAGTGGATCTTGACGAGGGGGCTTGGCCTCTGGAAAAGGTGCAGTTCCCAATCAAGAAGGGGACAGCCATTATGCATGGCACCCTTGACCCGAGGGAGTTCCTGAGGGGCGCCACTCCCTCGCTGGATCGATCAACCCTCGGCAAGTTCGAGGACGAGTCTCTCGAGCTCAAGGCCCTTCAAGCCTCGGTCACGGTAAGTGCCTTTCCCTCTTTTAACTTTTGTCCCGGGTTTCCCTATTTTTGCATAATTTGATCCCGAGTGCTCCTTTATCTGTCTGCAGTCGAGCATTGCCCTCGGGGAGCTAGTCAGGAGGGCGGAACAGCGCCGTGTTGAAAGGGCGAGGTCTGAGGAGGCCATGCGGAAGCTGATTGCTAACAACACCGAGGCCATCAGGCAACTGGCCGGTTTGGAGGAGGCCCTTCGGCAATCTGAGCAGAGGCTAGAGGCTGCCAAAAATAAGGCTAGGGCCGAGGGCATTGCTAATGGGAAGGCCGAAGCAGAGAAAGCTGCCGCCGAGGCCGCCCAGGCAGCCGCCGAGGAAGCTGATAAGGCCAAAGCTGATGCCGTCGCCAAAGCCAGCGAGGATGCCGTTGCTTCTTTTGTTGCCGATGGCTGGAAGGCCGAAGAGTACCAGCAGTGGGTGGCCTCGGTGGTTGAGGCTAAAGCGGATGCCTGGGTGAAGGGCCCCGGGGCAATGTGGCTTGCCCTGAAGGGGAAAAGTTTTTACGAGGGCGCCCAATATTTTACTCAGGCTATGCTGTACCGGAGGCTGGCCCGGCACCACGGCGTAGATCCGAAGGAGTTTCAGCCTGAAGCTTATGGCCTCCCCCCCTTCTGCCGGACGTGAGGGTTCCTTTGCCCGAAGGTGAAGAAAGGGTGCTGCTCGAGGACTCGGAGCTGGCCCGATGCGATTCAGATGACGACGGCGCCGAAGAAGATACCTCCTCGAAGCCGAAAGAGGACGGAGCTGAGAATGCTCAAGTTTAAAACTTGTTTAAGCACAACTTGTAATAGTTAAATAGGCTTCCGGCCCCGGCCTTATGTTGTAAACAGATATCTCTTATACTTCACTTATTTAGTCTTGAATGAATGATGTGCCTCCGGGCTTTTTGTATGAATGAATGCCTCATTTTTCTCCAAGTTTTGTTTGCCTTCGTTCCTTCTCCTTGTGAATGTATGCCTTTCGTTACTATGTATTCTTTCCTTCTTTTGCCTGCTTTCCCGAAGGCCAAAAGTTTGTGGACTTAGAAAATTTTCTAAGTGAGACCAGACCAGGACCCTTCGGCTGTAAAGTAGAATTACCGGGGGGTCGTTGCTTGTGTACTTAGAAGGTTTTCCAAGTAAAACTTGATCAGAACCCTTCGGATGTAGAGTAGAATCATCGGGGGGGTTTGTGATTGTGGATTTAGAAAATTTTCTAAGTAAGAACTTTTGTCGTGAGCCTCCGGTCGTAGTGTAGGACCAACCCCCTTCGGATGTTCGCAGTAGTAATGCCGAGGGATAGAATGAATTGGAAGCCTTCATTTAGTAGTGTAGCTTCTAGCTATTGCCAAGTAGTTTGGGAGGTCATCGGCCATGAGTCTGTAGGTGAAGAATTGCCCTCCCGAAGGGTCCACATTTGTGGACTTAGTCGTTTTTCCACAAAATTTCAATAGGTGTTGTAGTGATGAGGGAAACCCAGAGTGCAAGTATTGTGATCATCCTTCGGCTCGATGAGTGACCTCCCACGGGTGCTAATATGTGGACTTTTCCACAACTTTTTCATTGTTGAATGAGTCGGGTGCTATTCTGCCTTCGGCATGAATCCTCCGGTTTGTGCAGATATAGGTTTAGCCTGCCTTAGAACTTTGTGGAGCCCTCGGCATGTCGCATAGTTGACTTTGGTCCCGCCGAATTTCGGTGAAGTTTTGCTTAGTGAGCCTTCTTCTTGGGCCTCCGGTGGAAATCTTGTACTCCAAGGCTTCATGTAATGAAGCCTTCGGCTATGTTGCCGGGTGACTCGTTGTTGAGAAAATTCCTGTTGCCTTTGTAGGAGCCTCCGGGGAGAATAGTATCCGGGGAGTTCCTTCCCCCCTACACATCTTTTTTTTTTTTTTTTTTTTTTTTTTTTTTTTTAAGATGGTGTAGGAGAGGCATCTAGAAACTTGGTGTCTAGGAAAGGCTTGGCCTCTATGGGAGCCAACGGAACAAACCGTTGGCTCCCCCTTCGGGAATGACCTTCCGATATCCCGAAGGGTTTGAGGGTCGTTTCCTCGGCCCTCGACATCGTCTGTTGCCTGCTTCCCCTTGGGAGATAGCACGGAAAGCGCCTCGGTTTTGAAAGTCGTCCCCTCAGCCCGAGACATGGTCTGTTGCCTGCTTCCCCTTGGGGGATAGCGCGGGGAGCGTTTCGTTTGTGGAAGTCGAATCCTGGGCCCGGGACATGGTCCGTTGCCTGCCTCCCCTTGGGGGATGGCGCGGAAAGCGTTCCTGGGAAGGGTTTTATTTGTGTGTGGGACACAAATAGCCGGGGGCACTTGGTACCAGCCGGAGCCGAGGGGTGTTGCACCCCCCGTTTTTTTTTTTTTTTTTTAGGAGGATAGAATATGTATAAGTATGCATAATGTATGCATGATTGCGTCCTCGTGGGGTACGGCTTAGTGAGAAAACACTTGGTGTCTTCAAAAAGTGATGGGGGTGACCCATACGTTTGGTACTTGGTACCTAAATTGTTGTTCCCCCTCATCAGAGGGAGAGGCCTTGGGCCTATTTTGGTGGAGAGATGAGGGCTTGGCCACTCATCTTGGTGGAGAGGAGGGGGCCTTGGGCCGTTTGTACAATATGTAGGTGATGAAGGCTTGGCCTCGTGATTATTCTTCAAAAACAGATGGGGCCTTGGGCCATTGATATTTACACTTGCTGAGGATGAGGGCTTGGCCGCTCATGCCTTATTGATAGAATTTGACAAGGTGGTGCACATTCCAATGTCTGGGGACCTCCGTCCCATTGGGGCGTTTAAGCTTGTATGTTCCTGGCTTGATGATGGCTGAGACAATGTAGGGGCCTTCAAACTTGGGTGCCATTTTCCCTCCTTCGGTGGGTAGACTGGCCTCCCTTCGTCGGAGGACGTAGTCTCCCACCTGGAATTCCCGGGGGCGGACCTTGGCGTCGATGTATCCTTTGACTTGTCTCCTATAGTTTTCGGCCCTGAGGAAAGCTTGCTCTCGGCGTTCCGAGATGAGATGAAGGTCGAGGGCCATGTTGGCTTCGTTGACCTCGGGCTCATATTGTTCCACCCTTCGGGTGGGAAGGGTCACTTCTGTCGGAGCCTTAGCCTCAAAGCCATAGCATAGGGAGAAGGGTGTCTCACCTGTTGCACGCCGAGGGGTGGTGCGGTAGGCCCATAGGATGTTATGAAGCTCTTCTACCCATCCTCCCCCTTCGGCTTCCAGCTTTTTCTTCAACCCCTCGAGGAGGGTGCGGTTGGCATTTTCTACCTGCCCGTTGCCCTGAGGGTAGGCAACGGATGAAAAAGTGTGATTGATGCCCCATGCCTCCAGGAGGGCACAGAAGGGGGCTGCCTCGAATTGAGTCCCGTTGTCGGAGATGATTTGTTGGGGGACGCCAAACCTTGTGAGGATATTTTTGAGAACAAAGTGGCGGCACCGGGCCTCAGTGATACTGGCGAGGGGCTCCGCCTCCACCCATTTGGTGAAGTAGTCAATGGCCACAATGATATACCTATTGTTGGAGGTACCCCTCGGCAGAGGGCCTACTAAATCAATCCCCCATCTGGAGAAGGGTATAGCGGTGCTGATGGGAGCATAGTTGACCGCTGGTCTGCCGGGGGCCTTCTGAAAGTGTTGGCAAGCGGTGCACCTCCGGGCTAGATCCGCACAATCTCTAGCCATCGTGGGCCAGAAGTAACCTTGAACAATGAGCCTTCGGGACATGGAGAAGGGTCCCTGGTGAGCTGAGCAAGTGCCACTGTGCACTTCCTCCATGGCGACTTCGGCTTCCTCTTGATGAAGGCACCGAAGGAGGGTGCCGTTGTAAGATCTCTTGTAAAGCCTCCCGTTTTCGATGGTGTAGCTGGGAGCCCTCAGCTTTGTTAACTTTGCGCGGGCTTCATCTTGGGGCAGTCGCCCTGTGTTGATGAAGGCGATGATGTCGGAGATCCAATCCTCCGGCCTCAGGTTAATGTTCATGACGGGGCTCGCGTGGATGCTTGAGAGGCTGAGTTCCTCAATTCTTGCAATTTTTGAGAGGTGCTCGGGGGATTCATCCGAGAGCTTGGATAGAATGTCGGCCTCGGAGTTTTGAGCCCTCGGTATTTGGGTAAGAGAATGTGCCTCAAACACCTTGAGCAACTCCTTGGCAGCCTCCTTGTATTGCTTCATCCTTCCTTCCTTAGCCTCGTACTCCCCAGAAATTTGCCCCACGACCAGCTTGGAGTCACACTTGACGTGGATCATCTTGGCCTTCAGATTTGCTGCCAGCCGTAGGCCACATAGGAGGGCTTCGTACTCGGCCTCGTTGTTGGAGACCTTGAAGGAGAAGCGGATGGCATAATAGGCGCGGAAGCCCTCGGGTGTGATGAGAACTACTCCCCCTCCGCATGCTTTGGTAGCTGAGGAGCCGTCGGTATAGAGAGTCCACCACTCATCAAGGGGTGCCGTAGGCTCCTCATCCACCGCTGATCTCGCGGTGCATTCCGTTACGAAGTCCGCCAGGGCTTGGCCCTTGATGGCAGGCCTCGGGCGGATATCTATGTTGTATTGGCTGAGGAAGATGGCCCATTTCACCATCCGAGAGGAGCTAGTGGGACTCCTCATGAGGGCGCCGAGGGGTTGATGAGTGAGCACCTGGACTGGATGAGCTTGAAAGTAGTGGCCAAGCTTCTTGACGGTCCAAACGATGGCTAGCACCGTCTTCTCGACGGGAGAATACCTGAGTTCTGCCTCCCGGAGGGTTTTGCTGACGTAGAAGATTGCATGTTGGACGCCGTCTTCCTCTCGGATTAGTACTGAGCTGATAGCCGCAGGGCTAACACCGAGGTATAAGTATAAAGTCTCCCCCCCCCTTTGGTTTGGAGAGCACTGGGGGAGAAGAAAGGTACTTCTTCAGTTCGTCGAAGGCCTCTTGACACTCAGATGTCCATTGGAAGCCAGCTGTCTTCCTCATGATTTGGAAGAAGGGGAGGGCCCTCTCGGCTGACTTAGAGAGGAATCGGTTGAGGGCCGCCAGGCGACCCGTCAGCCGTTGAACTTCTTTGACGTTGCGTGGAGGCTCCATGTTGACGATGGCCTGAATCTTCTCGGGGTTGGCTTCAATACCCCTTCGGCTGACCATGTAGCCCAAGAACTTTCCTCCCTGCACGCCGAAGGTGCATTTCTTTGGATTTAGCCGGAGGTTGAATTTTTGCATGATGGCGAAGATTTCCCGGAGGTCGTCGGCGTGAGTGCCTGCCTTCTTGCTTTTGACGATCATGTCGTCAACGTAAGCCTCCATAGTGCGTCCTAGGACAGCTTGAAAGACCCTGGCCACCATTCGGGTGTAGGTGGCGCCTGAGTTTTTTAGGCCGAAGGCCATCACAAGGTAGCAGAAGATGCCCTCGGGTGTCATGAAGGCGGTTTTTTCAGCGTCCTCCTCATGCATGTAGATTTGATGATATCCGCGGAATGCATCGAGGAATGACATGATTTCACATCCCGCGGTCTCATCTACCAGTTGATCAATGTTTGGCAAGGGGAAGGGGTCCATGGGGCATGCCTTATTCAGATCCGTGTAGTCCACGCACATACGGAAGGTAGGAGGCTTCTGTGCGAGGACTACGTTCGCTAACCAAGAAGGGTATTTCACCTCCTTAATGTGTTTGATGGAGAGGAGCATAGATACCTCTTTCTTCACGAACTCCCTTCTCTCGGCCGAGAGGGGTCTTCTCCGTTGCTGTACTGGTTTGGCCGAAGGGTCTACCGCCAGGCGGTGGGTGATAACCCTTCGGTCAATTCCTGGCATATCCTCCGGCCCCCATGCAAAAACAATGGAGTAGGCGCGGAGGGCTTTGGTGATGTCAGCCTTCAGGTCTTCGGGGAGCTTGGCTCCAATCTTCAGGACTCTCTCCGGCTTGGCCGGATCGAGTACAAGGTCTTCGGTCTCCTCGGCAGGCTCAGCCCTCGGCCTACTTTCTTCTTCCTCCAAGGCCTTGGTGGTGATGGTGTCTACACGTAACTCTGTTTTACTAACCTTCTTGGTAAGTTGAAGGTAGCATGCCCTGGATAGCTTTTGATTCCCCCTCGAGTAGCCGATGCCGGTGGGTGTAGGGAATTTGAGGCAAAGGTATTTCAAGGAGATGACGGCTTCTAAGTCCTCGAGGGCAGGCCGGCCGAGGATGATGTTGTGTGCGCAGTCGAGGTTGACGACGACGAATTCCACTTCGAGCTTGGCTCTATGGGATCCGTCGCCGAATTCAACCATGAGGGCGATGACGCCCTCGGCGTCTATGCTGTCCCCCGTGAATCCGGAGAGGGGGGTGTTGATGTGTCGGAGGGACCCCCTGTCGAGTCCCAACTCTTGGAAAGTGCTGAGATACATGACGTTGACAGAACTCCCCGTGTCGACGTAAGTCCGGTGGATGATGGCGTCGTTGATCTCAGTGCGGATGACGAGGGCGTCTCTATGCGGCAGAGAACCCGAGGGGAGGTCCGCATCTGTGAAGAAGATTGGATCCGCCCTTGGCCTTTTAGTTGGGGGCATGTGATTGACTTCCCCGACGTAAAGGGATTGAGCCCACTTCTTCCGCTGGCTGGTGGAGTCTCCACCAGTGTTGCCACCATTAATCATGTGGACGTGGCGCTTATATTGTTGGTGGGAGCCTTCCCCCTCATCTTCGAGGCCCCCAATTTCACGTTTCTTCCCCTGTGGGTTCCCCAAGGGGATGGTGTTGGGGTTCACCCATTTGTTTGCCTTCGGCGGAGGCCCTTGATGATGAGGGGGGCCCTGGGGAGGAGGGCCCCTGATAAACTGAGATAAGTGGCCCGCCTGTATCAGCCTCTCAATCGCGTTTTTCAGTTGGTGGCAGTCGTCAGTTTTGTGCCCATGGTGGCGGTGAAAGCGGCAGTAGGGCTCACCAGGACCGATGGCATAAATCTCGAGGGGTGTCCGGGAGTCTCGCTCCACGAGCCCCCGCTCTTCTGCATGATCGAGAATGACGCTGACGGGATGCGTCAAAGGAGTGCGTGGGTGCTCAAGGAGGACAGGTTGCGCCCATGCCTTCGGATTGTTTTTGTAACCGCCCCCGGTTCTGGCTTGGCCACCCCGGGGGCGATCATTATATTGAGCCTCGCGGTTGGCCGGAGGAGGAGGTCCTCCGGGCCGATTTCTGCCCTCATTTCTCTGAGAAGGATCCGTGTTGCGGCGGTCCTTCTCGATTTCCTCCGCTTCAGCGTATCGGTCCCCCCGCTGAAGGGCCTTTGTATAATCGCGGGGGGGATCAGTGATAAGGCTCCGGGAGAAGTTACCGTTGCGGAGGACGGTGTGGAAGAGGGCCATTAGTGTCCTGTCATCAGCGCCTTCGACTTCGAGGGAGGCCTGCCTCCAGCGTTCTAGGAAGTTCCGAAGGGTTTCCTCCTTCTGTTGCCTCACGTTCAGGAGGTGGGAGAAGTGTTTCTTTGAGCGGTGCCTCCCTGCAAATTGTGTAAGGAAGCGGTGGGCAAGTTCTTGCCAAGAATCAATGCTGCCTTCGGGTAACCGGTTGAACCACTCATACGCTGGTCCCTCCAAGGTGGAAAGGAACCAACGGCATAAGTATTCGTCCGACGCCCCCATCATCATCATGCTGTTTTGATAACGGCTATAGTGTTCTTGGGGATCCGTCTTCCCCTCATACGGCTTGATAGGTTGCCCCCGATATTTGTGGGGGATTTTGGCCGCCAATACCCTTGGGTTGAAGGGCGTCCTAGTGCGGAGTTGAATGAGGGGCTCGCCTGAGCCTTCGGCGAGCTTACGCTTCATTTCCTCCACTTGCGCCCGGAGGTCAGCGTACTCTGGATCTGGCCTCGCTGTGGAAGCCGTCGGGGGAGCCTGACGATTCTCCTCGATTTGACGGAGGAGGGCCTCGATGATTTCGTCCTTGGGATCCTTCGGGGCAACCCCTTGGGAGTTGGCCCGGAAGGATTGCGCCTGATTGATTTGGTGTCTGGCGTCATCGGCGTGGAGAAGGGCTTTGCCTTTGCTCCGGGGCGGAGGTATGCCCTCGGCTCCCGAAACGGAGGCTCCACTCTCCTGAGGCCTGCTGAATTCCTGTTTGCCGAGGCGGTCTTGGACCCCTCGGCGTACGGGAGCTCCCCCAAGCCTCTCAAGTGCAGAGGTCCGGGGTTTCTCCTTCATCAAGGGACGTTTATCCCTGGATTGGGCCTCTTGGGAGGCGGTATCCTGCGCCATGACCCCTTCGGCGTTTCCAATCCTCGGAGGAGGATTGTTGAACAGAGGAGGGAGCGGTGGCAATTGAATAACATTCCCTCCAGCGTGGGGCTGGAGGGGTGCCTGAGAGGCGAGGGTTCCGGAATTGAGAGCCATGTTCTGAACAAAGGCCGCAAAGGCAGCCTGAAGATCGATGGCCGGGGCCGGAGGGGGAACTTGGTTCTCACTCCGATCCCTCCTTCGATTATCAAGGCCAATGCGGGCATCAGGGGTGTTCTTCTGCAGCTGTTGACGTAGGTCAGCGGTGGCTTGCTCTAATTCGAGGATGACACCACCCTCGGGTACTAAGAGCCTGTTGGAGGCCTCAGCCCCGTTAGTTTCGCCGGGGGCTACGTAGTTTTCCTCAAGGGTCTTGGATTGGGCACGGGTGGTTCTTCCCATTTTTGGTGAGTGTTTTGTGTTTGGTAGAGGGGGAGGGTTTCTTACTTGATAGTTCAGGCTCACCAGGACCGATGGCATAAATCTCGAGGGGTGTCCGGGAGTCTCGCTCCACGAGCCCCCGCTCTTCTGCATGATCGAGAATGACGCTGACGGGATGCGTCAAAGGAGTGCGTGGGTGCTCAAGGAGGACAGGTTGCGCCCATGCCTTCGGATTGTTTTTGTAACCGCCCCCGGTTCTGGCTTGGCCACCCCGGGGGCGATCATTATATTGAGCCTCGCGGTTGGCCGGAGGAGGAGGTCCTCCGGGCCGATTTCTGCCCTCATTTCTCTGAGAAGGATCCGTGTTGCGGCGGTCCTTCTCGATTTCCTCCGCTTCAGCGTATCGGTCCCCCCGCTGAAGGGCCTTTGTATAATCGCGGGGGGGATCAGTGATAAGGCTCCGGGAGAAGTTACCGTTGCGGAGGACGGTGTGGAAGAGGGCCATTAGTGTCCTGTCATCAGCGCCTTCGACTTCGAGGGAGGCCTGCCTCCAGCGTTCTAGGAAGTTCCGAAGGGTTTCCTCCTTCTGTTGCCTCACGTTCAGGAGGTGGGAGAAGTGTTTCTTTGAGCGGTGCCTCCCTGCAAATTGTGTAAGGAAGCGGTGGGCAAGTTCTTGCCAAGAATCAATGCTGCCTTCGGGTAACCGGTTGAACCACTCATACGCTGGTCCCTCCAAGGTGGAAAGGAACCAACGGCATAAGTATTCGTCCGACGCCCCCATCATCATCATGCTGTTTTGATAACGGCTATAGTGTTCTTGGGGATCCGTCTTCCCCTCATACGGCTTGATAGGTTGCCCCCGATATTTGTGGGGGATTTTGGCCGCCAATACCCTTGGGGTGAAGGGCGTCCTAGTGCGGAGTTGAATGAGGGGCTCGCCTGAGCCTTCGGCGAGCTTACGCTTCATTTCCTCCACTTGCGCCCGGAGGTCAGCGTACTCTGGATCTGGCCTCGCTGTGGAAGCCGTCGGGGGAGCCTGACGATTCTCCTCGATTTGACGGAGGAGGGCCTCGATGATTTCGTCCTTGGGATCCTTCGGGGCAACCCCTTGGGAGTTGGCCCGGAAGGATTGCGCCTGATTGATTTGGTGTCTGGCGTCATCGGCGTGGAGAAGGGCTTTGCCTTTGCTCCGGGGCGGAGGTATGCCCTCGGCTCCCGAAACGGAGGCTCCACTCTCCTGAGGCCTGCTGAATTCCTGTTTGCCGAGGCGGTCTTGGACCCCTCGGCGTACGGGAGCTCCCCCAAGCCTCTCAAGTGCAGAGGTCCGGGGTTTCTCCTTCATCAAGGGACGTTTATCCCTGGATTGGGCCTCTTGGGAGGCGGTATCCTGCGCCATGACCCCTTCGGCGTTTCCAATCCTCGGAGGAGGATTGTTGAACAGAGGAGGGAGCGGTGGCAATTGAATAACATTCCCTCCAGCGTGGGGCTGGAGGGGTGCCTGAGAGGCGAGGGTTCCGGAATTGAGAGCCATGTTCTGAACAAAGGCCGCAAAGGCAGCCTGAAGATCGATGGCCGGGGCCGGAGGGGGAACTTGGTTCTCACTCCGATCCCTCCTTCGATTATCAAGGCCAATGCGGGCATCAGGGGTGTTCTTCTGCAGCTGTTGACGTAGGTCAGCGGTGGCTTGCTCTAATTCGAGGATGACACCACCCTCGGGTACTAAGAGCCTGTTGGAGGCCTCAGCCCCGTTAGTTTCGCCGGGGGCTACGTAGTTTTCCTCAAGGGTCTTGGATTGGGCACGGGTGGTTCTTCCCATTTTTGGTGAGTGTTTTGTGTTTGGTAGAGGGGGAGGGTTTCTTACTTGATAGTTCAGGCTCTCAACGAGAGCACCAAATGATGGATAGTCTACCCGGGGGGTATCTTATCCGAGGGGTTATTGCGGAAATAACTAGAGAGAAGTCAGAGCAAAATAGGAGGAGAGAGAGTCGATTTATTAAATGAACTCGAGATGTGGAGTTGAGATGTCGCTCCTGTCCATTACAAGGAGAAATGGGCTGCTATTTATAGCAGCAATAAATGCGATGAGAGGACACGTGTCAGTAATCCAACGGCCGAAGGGTCACATCAGCTTAGTGGCACCGGCAGTGGTACGTCCACCGCATTGATTGCGGTTGGTGGATGTGACGTGGCATTAAATGCGGTGGTTGGCTGTCTCTAAAAGGAATCTTCGATGATTGAGCTTGTTCAGCCGAAGGTTCCTCGTGTAGCCGAGGGCTCCTTGTGCAGCCGAGGCTCCTTGTGCGGCCGAGGGATCCTTGTATAGCCGAGGGCTCCTTGCGTAGCCGAAGGCTTGGTTCAGCCGAAGGCTTCCCCTGACGCCGAGGGCATGAGAATGCCGAAGGCTCATGTCTTCACCCGTTTTCTCCCAGCAGCTTCTTATGCCAGAGAAGGCTGTCCTGTGAGTGTTGGAGCCTCCGGCCAAGGAGGCCGAAGGCACCCCAGTGTGTATTCTGGGCTACTTTGAAGCTTGGGCCGTTGTATTTGGGCCTGAGTTGTTCTCTGGGCTCATCGGACTTGGGTAGGAGAAGTAGGAGTCTATGGGCCGGGGGTTCCCGGGCCATATACTCCATCAGATAAAGCTGGTATACAAGCCACTAAAGATTTTCTAAAAACTGTGTTTGAGATTAAAGACCTAGGAAAAATGAAATACTTTCTTGGAATTGAATTGTGTAGATCCAAGGAAGGTTTGTTCATTTCTCAAAGGAAATATACACTTGACCTTTTGAAAGATGCAGGAGGTCTTGGTGACAGGACTGCTAAGATGCTGCTTGAGGATGGATACAAGGTTCCACGTGAGGGGGAGATTGAAAACAGCAAGCCTTTCCATGACCCACAGCTTTATAGAAAGCTAGTAGGTAAGCTTATCTACTTAACTATCACACGTCCTGATATTTGTTTTGCTGTGAATCAGGTGAGCCAGCATATGCAAGTTCCAAAGGAGTACAACTGGCGCATGGTAGAAAGGATACTTATGTATTTAAATGGCACACCTGGCCTGGGTGTCTGGATGGGATGCAATAGAAGCACGGAAGTGGTTGGATACTGTGACGCTAATTGGGCTGGTGATAGGGCAGATAGAAGGTCTACAACTGGCTATTGTACGTTTGTAGGTGGAAATCTTGTGACTTGGAAGAGCAAGAAACAAAAGGTGGTGTCTTGCTCTAGTGCTGAAGCAGAATATAGGGCTATGTTGAAGCTTACAAATGAGTTAGTATGGATCAAAGGGATACTGAAGCACTTGGAGATTAAGCAAGAAACTCCTATGACTATGCATTGTGATAACCAAGCTGCTATACACATTGCTACCAACTCAGTCTTCCATGAGAGGACAAAGCATATTGAGGTTGATTGTCACAAGGTGAGGCAGATGATCGTCCTGGGAGTTATCTTGCCATGCTACACCCGGAGTGAAGACCAGTTGGGGGATGTTTTCACCAAGGCTGCTAGGCAGAAGACTATGGAGTCCATTCACACTAGATTAGGACTCATAGACCTCTCACCAAGAAGGAGCTGATCCCTTAGTCATGAAGTCCTTACTCTTTTTCCCTCATCGAGGTTTTGTCCCAATGGGTTTTCCTAGATGAGGTTTTTAATGAGGAAGATTTCATGGCTTTCCAAGCTTGACTTGTCCGTATGTGGGTCAAGCTTGAGGGGGAGTGTTGAGTTTACGTTGGTTTTATAGGCTTCTTAACCATTGTACTGTGTTGGGTCTCCTTGTTATTGGGCCTGGGCAGTGTGGCCCATTTATTTTGTGCATCTGGTTTCCCCTTATCTTTTGAACTCTATTCTGTATTTGTTTAATCAGAGAGTTATGTAGAATAAGTTTTCTAGGGTTCTTGCTCTCAATACATCATTCTAGGTTATTCTCTAAAATCATATAAATAAATAAATGGGCAGATGGGCTCGATTCAGAAAACTAGAAAAGGAGTAGAGCGGCTAACAGATTGCAAGTGGCACCAATATGCGGACGCGCAGACGGCTGGTCGGCGGTAAGTATTAATTTAGACTATGGAAGCCATTGCTGCGTGCTGTGATGGCAAGACTGAGACAGCGTCCGTCAAGACTTTGAGGACAGCCGAACGGGAGTCTCGAGAGTAGACTGAACCAAGGCTGGATTTCTGGATCGAATGGGAAGACTGATTGGCAGTTGAAACACAGGTGAAAATGGAAAATGACGCAGGTTTCTTCAAAACGACGTCGTTTTGATGAAAATACCTGAAAATTCTGGGTGTTCATGTGAACACTTTTGAACTATAGCAGGTCCGCCCCTGGTTACATCTTCATTCTGAACGGAAATCCTTTTCTCATTGTAGACAGAGTCGCCAGGTACCAGATTCTTAGTAACAAGTGCATCCTCCTTCCCCTTCGCAATGAACACTCCCTCGTGCCTATGAGCTAGGCTCCACAACAACCTTGCTCCCTCCTTTCATTCCTCCACGTCCTCCTCCTCTTCCTCTTCCGCCACCTCTACCTCCATCACGTTTCATCGCACTCCCTCTGCCTCCACTGAATGCTCCCCTACCCCTTCCTCTTCCTCCACTTCTGCCGCCGCTAAACCCGCCGCTGCCTCCACGACCTCTGGCAAGCATAACCATTGTCACTGGCGCTGAGCTTCTGTGGTTTAACAAATGGAAGCTGATCATTCTTCTCATAACAAAAAAAAAAATCAGCAATGTCGGACAATGACTTTGTTTCCACACCGCCCTTACCACCGGTTCCTTCTTCTGTTCAGAAGAAAGATACACAGTCAGCATCCAATTTAGTAAGTTTGTTTTTTTATCATTTCCTTTCAAAGAAGGAGACATTTGCATGCTTATGCCTCCTCCCACCTCCCCAAACTCAACCCCCATTCATACCAGGTCATCCTCTAAATCACTCAAACTAAAACAACAATACTTTTAGAAAAACAGTTTACACTTACACTTGCATAGTGATATATTATGCTGACACAAACACATTTATGACACTTGTATATCAGAAATTATTGATATTATTACATTAAGAATAGTAGTGACACTCTAGGTCAATTTATTATTTAAAATTAGATTTTTAATAAAATCATAACCGAAACATTACATGTTGACTACATATCCATTCTGCCTCATTCCCTTATTCACTTTAGTTCCATTTCGCTAGCTAGTAGGTAATAAATCTCTAGCTAGAACTTCTATATTTACCTCCTTTAGTTTTAATTCAACCTATAAGTCATAATCTTTTGAAATCAAGGAGAATACACTTTTACCCTTGACACAAATCAGGTTCTTAAGTTCCACTACAACATGTTTTAAATCTTCTACCCTTGAAGGAGCAGAAACATAAGTTGTAATATTTGGGTGAAAGTGTAAAAATGATTCTGGTGCTCTAATTTACTTATAGAATCGGTTTTTTAGAAGTTGGGAAGACCACCTTCTGAAAATTGATTTTGTTTTTGCTTTACAAAAGAATAGAAGCATAATCAATTTCAAACACCCTATCTTTCAGCCTGGTGAGGGAGCCATCAGCGTTGGGAACAATCTTGAGGAATTTGTAGGCTTCTTCCTTTTTGTTAGAATCCATTTAGTTTGATGGAGATGATAGCCGATCGTCACTCATGGTTTATGATTATCGGGCCACTGTATTAGAAGGATGAAAATATTTATTGCAATTAATTTGTGTACGTATTACTCGTAGAGTCGTAGTAGTAGTATAACGAGAGACAGTTGGGAATGTATCACTGCAACCATTTTGACGATTCATTTTTTCCCCATTGACCAGTTTCAAGGTCATTTATAACTAAAGTGGTAAATTTTAATGTGTCGATATTGGATAACAAATTGTGAAAGTAAAATCATTGATCATGTGAGCCATATTGAACTTTTATAACTTAATTAGGAAAATTTGATTTTGCCCATCTTTTTCTTCGGATGAACTAATATTTGCACCATATCAGGGCCGACCCTAATACAGAGACGAGAGAGGACCCTGTTCAAAATTGAATGTTATGCCTTCAAATATAAAACATACACCTCTGTCCTGAAAAGGTTCGCCAACTTTAATTTTCACGTAAATTAATAAAGTAAAAACTGTGTGATTGAAGCTTGTTCAGAAAAGAAAGAATTAACTTTAGCCACATATTCCTTACTTTAAATGAAAATGACAAATCTTTGTGGGACATCCAAAAAAAGAAATTTGGCAAACCTTTTCGGGACGGAGAGAGTAATACGGAGTATTAATAATAAATTAAAATGAAAAACAAACAAAAGATAACAAATAAGAAGCTGAAGCGGAAAACATGCAGAAGGCACGAAGATGCTCCAGGGTGTGTAAGATTTTTTCCCAACAGCCTATGGTGTTCTACTATTCGTACTCTATCCTAGGAATGAAATACTAAAATAGGGGCAAACATTTTACGAGTAAGAAATAAGGAAACATGGACAGCCTAATAATTAATAGAAGCAAAATGAAGAAAATTGGAGGTTAAGTGGTTAACTCAATTATTTAGTGACTCGGGAGTAGTGGGGTTTGTGAGTCCATCGTTTTGCACTGTTTGACACTGTTTTGATGTAGGATAACTTTCCATTTAGGGAAATGGGAACTTTTTGTTGGGACTACCAAAAAAGGAAAATGGGAACTTCCCCCTGGGACGGAGGGAGTATCTAATTACAAAAAAACCCGGCTGTACCATGCCCTAGATACAGCCGGGTGTACGATATATATTACCGCAGTGTGTCTCAAAGCCTCCAAGCATCTACAAGGAGCGGCGTTAGAAACTAATGCCTCCTTAACTCAATCTGATGAATCTTGATTTTGAAGAGATCGAAGAAGCCAATGGTTACGGGACTTACGGCGTTAGAAACTAGATTCAAAATCTTTAAATTTGTATGTACTTAGCAAATGTAGTAGCTCACAAATTAGTTAGAGTTTTTTGTTGGATAAACCAATTCTTTTTAATATTCCTCTGACTGTATCCTACGTTAGCCACTCAGCCAATTGGAGAACGAGCATAAAAAATAGTAACGTCGAAGTTATTTTTCGAACTAAATTGATTGAAGTTATTGTAAAGATCAGAGTGATATTATTTGTTTTTCATATATACTTTCTTTATTTTATTAATAAAATAAAGAAGTACGTATAATTTTTCACAATTCACGGGGTTCAGCCACTTCAACCAAATTTCAGCTGTTTTAGTCAGAAATTAATCAAATTTAATCAATTAATAAATTTGAGTGCTATCAAAAATGTTCTGAAAACACTATGAAGAACTCAATGTACTAGCCCCATGGGTCATCCTCAGTAATATTCTAGTACATCCATGTAAATAAGGTGTGATACTTTGTATCTTTAATAATTAATATGATCATAAATAATTTACCCTAAATAGAAATAAAAGTAGGTAGATTCTATGGTACCCCAAATGTATCATACCTTTGTCCAAATGGACCAATAAGAATGATACAGTTGAATTATTTAAATCTAAATTAAAAAACATATAATGATTTGGACCAATCAAATGCATGATAGGTACGGTATCCTATTTTTTAAATGGGTACCGGAGTTGTCACCATGAAGTAAGAATACTACTACGTACTTTCTCACTTAGGTACCTAGACCAATAACAAGCGCCCATTAGACATGACCATAATTAGTGTAGTGTTTCTAGACAGAAGAAAAATATCCAATTGTACGTAGTATTTCAAAAAAATATCAATTGATACTCTCATTATTTTTCCAGTTCGTAAAGGTAATGACAATTGGCAAGCACTATTTCCACAACTTTCAACATTTATTCAGGCATTATTAAGAGAAGAAGCTTTTGGCAGATGAAAATAGAAGCTTTTAGTACAAGTGTACAATACATGTCAATATAACCAAAAACTCATACGGAGTAAATGAAATTCTTGATGGAAACATACAAATCATCGGCGCACTTTGGATCAAACAGCTCCACCGCATGATGCCCCGCCTCCAGAAATTGCGGCACCACGCTAACCCCGTGCACCCTCAACCACTCCGCCATCTCCTTCTGCCTATCCACCAGTGGGTCCCCCGCGTATCCTCTCACCAAACTCCTTGGCAGCCGTCCGATCTTCTCCCCCAGCTGGGGCCCAACAGTGAACGGGTTAGAATACTCGTGGTCCCGGTCCGCCCCCTTCGGCAACGCCAGGGCCCACAGCAGGTCGTTGGCATGCAACGGAATCACCTTATCGTTGACCAGTCTCCTCTCCGATTCGGATCTCGGGACCCCACCGAAGTACGGCTCGTTCATTATCAGCCCTTCGATCTTCACGGGAGAGAGATCGGTCTCGAGCGCACGCAATGCCGCGTGGTAGACGATGTTTCCCCCCGCGCTGCTCCCCATCAGGAAAGTTCTAGAGAAGTCCACCAGCTCAGCCATCCACGGATCACAGTCCCCGCCGCTCGCGGCGGCCACCGCCTGCTCTCGTGCCCACACGAGAGCATCCGCGGCGTCCTCGTAGGCGGCGGGGAGCCGGTGCTCCGGGGCGAGACGGTACTCGACGGATGCGACGACGGCGGGGAGCAGAGCCGCCATTTTGTTGCAGGAGTCGTGGAAAACGATGGACGCGGCGCTGAGAAGTACGAAGCCGCCGCCGTGGAAGTAGATGATCAGAGGGAGCTTGGACGTCAGCGGTGAGGAATTTGAATCGGAGGGAGGCGGCGGGGGGCGGAAGAGGCGGATGAAGGTGGCGGAGGAGGGGTTGAGAGGAATGTCTTTGGAGAGGGGAAAGTGGGGATCTGATGGGTTGGAGGGTGAGATGGGAACGCCGTCTAGCCTGGTGAGGGATCCATCAGCGTTGGGAACAATCTTCAGGAATTTGTAGGCTTCTTCTTCTTCCTCCTTTTTGTTAGAATCCATGGAGTTTGATGAAGATGATAGCTGATCGTCGCTCATATTATAAGAAGCTAGCTAGGATGGGATGGGAGTTAGTTGGATTGATGAGATATTTATTGCAATTATAGGACTCCGTACCAGTAAAAATAATTAGTGTAGGGCATTGGCATGCATGCATGATCAGCATGCAATCCACATCTGCAACCATCTAGACGGTTCATTTATTGGGTTTACTCCAGAATCCGGATGCCGGAATACAATGTTTGTTTTTCCCTTTTGACTAGATTTTTGAAATATGAACTTAGTGATATGTTTTAGTAAAAAAACTTAGTGATATGTAACAGTTTTTAGAACATAATTACATAATCTTGAGTTACTCCAGAATCCGGATGCCGGAAATCTCGGGGGAATAAAATCAAACAAGGGAGCAATCTGACATGAGCAAGAACACCAAATCATGATTCATCTATCTAATTTATATCAGGAAATTAATTATGTGACAATTCAATAACTAATTAAAAGGTAAGAATTATAGAAAATAAAAACTGATTTTTAGAGATATGGATAGAGAAGCTATGTCGAAATCACTAAATTTTAGTGCGTCTATAACAAAATGTGAATGTAACTTAAATTAAGGAAAATTTGAAAGTTGGGTTTGCCCTTCTCTATTACGTAGTAAAAGATTACTCATGAAAGTTGGGTTGTCCATCATTTTGATATTTCTGTTCATTGGTATTATTCATTAATAATCACATGTGCTTCTTTAGTTCTTTAATTATTAATCTTAATTTCAGTTAATAGATACTACGTACTATCGTATTATTCTTTAATCACAGGTGCTTCTTTAAACTTAGAGACAATTCCTAATATGGGAGTAGAACATAGATAATATGCCAAAATAGGAGTCCTACTTTATCAGCCATGTTTGACACGGGATTTTTATGTAAGTGAGTGTATTACCCTTAATGAAAAGAAGCTGAAGACTTCCGTTCTCGTAATGAAAGATGGATTATTTATTAGTTATTCATTAGTTAATACGGAGCACAAAACAAAATACAAAAGTAGAGTTTTACAAAGATCTGATCTAAATACTACCACACCAGATTTGTGCCACCGGCCACCATCTCCTGTGCTGCTGTCGTCGGCACTACCGTCGCCGCCGACATCACCAATGTGCTACTGCTCTCAAGAGACTCTTCATTTGTCACTTCCGTATTTTCCAGCGCCGCCGCCGCCGCCCTCCGGCGAGCCCTCCGCTTGGACTGCTGTGGGAGAAGCTAATTCGTGTCAGGCTTAATTGATTACAAGCAAATTTTATAATGATTTTACTTTAATTTTATCAGGTCTATTTCTTCAATTTTGCTTCAATTTTACCAGATCTATCTCCAGATCTATTTTATCTTTTTTTGTTGATTTTTCTACTTTTTCTCTTTCAATTTTGTTTAAGCTTATGTTTTTTGATATTTAATTTATATTTGGCAATACAAAATATAATTTTTGAAATCTGGTTTCAATCAATATTTTTGTAATTTTCCGGATTATTTTATGAATTGAATCTATAATTGCTAATGTTTATTTTGCACTTATTGCCAGATTTTTTCCATTTCTTATGTTACTCCATCGGGATGGCAAATAGTGCCAAATTTTTATTATATACAAAAGATGTTATTTTTTTCATTTATTGTCATTTGTGTATGGCACTAAATACATGAAGATGGCAATATTATGAATGCAAAATGACATTTTTGGCCAAACATTTTGAAAACATAACATTTGTAAAACAATTTTGACATATTTTGACATATTTTTGTGTAAAATGACAATTTTGCCAAACATTTTGAAAGCATGGCATTTGTAAAATAATTTTGCCATGTTTTTTTAATGTATAATTTTGCCATCTTAATACATTCAATATCATAAAAATGACATTGCTTTCAAAAAAAGTTTTCGAAAAAATAAACATTAGTTATAGAATTTTCAGATCCAAAATCCTTAAATTGAAATTTTTAAAATAAAAAAATGAAAATTAATAAATACAAATCAAATTCAGTTTTATTCAATCACCGGATGTTTGTATTGTAATAATAAAAAGTCAGATCTGAAATAACATTTGTCAAATTTAAAACCTCAAAATAAGAAAAATTAAAAAATCAATAGAAGAAGAAATGAGAGGTTGAAGGAGAAGAAGAAGGGAGAGAAAGAGAAGGCTCAGAAGAAAAAGATATACCTTTGACTGGAGATTGAGTTTAATTTTCCGTTCACACCTGAAATTTATCAGGAACAGTGGATTATTTAAATCTGAAGAAGAAGAGGAACAGTGAAATTGAACAAGTTGAAGAGGAAAGAATACATATAATTAGGATTTAAGAAGGAAGAAGAGAAAAAATGGAGAAAAAGATGTGGGAGACATGTGGGAGATGTGAGTGACGGATGAAAGAAAAAAAGATAAAGATGGAAGAGAAAGGAGAAGGTGGGAGAGATTAGACAGGTGGTGGGTGAGGAGAAAAGGTGTGAGAAGAAAGAGAATAAATCACGGATGTGATGCAACGGAACGAAAAAATATGGTCGAATATAATGTAAGGGCATTTAAGGAAAAAAATCAAAATGGTTGGAACTAGCGGCAGAAAAGTACTCCTGTTTAGAGAAATAAACTTAAGAGCTCCTATTATTGCACATTTCATATGTTTAACTCCCATTAAGGGTAACTTCAGATCAGATTTTCAGTTAATAAATTCTTTAATTGTTTTGATAATAGATATATAAAGTTAAATAATGATATTTTACTTATTATCTTACTTTTAATTTGGGCTATTCTAAGGTGCATAAATTTAGGTTATTCGGATCATTTAGCTCAGCCCACAATTGCTTTCATCTAAATATGCATGTTTCTACTTGAAGTATGTGTCCGGAAGGTGTAAACCCCAAGAAGGCAAAAAGACGAATTTCCATTTGAGTGTGTGGAGATCAAAACAAGTGTCACCTGAAAGAACGAAAGGGTAGAAAGTATACCAACATATTAGCGGGCTAGTCACAGCCCAAAGATTGACAAGAAATACTACCTCCGTGTTTGGGACACTTTGATTTACAATGTTCGACTGACGATAAAATAAACAGATCCCTATCCGCACTCAAATAATTTTTTTAAAAATAAATTACATATTCAAAAATTACATTAAAAACTTTACAAAGTCGCAAAAATCAGAATCAAATTTGGTAAAAATTTGATATATAAAGTTAGAGATTAAAAGTGATTTGTGTTGACTAAGTGAATAGTGTCTGGGACGATCTTAACCAGACGGAGGGAGTAATATTTCCAAATTGGAAGTTAGGAGAAATGGAGGATATTACGCTCATATTTTTTCAGTCACCATGATTCAATGTTTCAACCTAAAAAATTGACAAGTTTAGATCCTGATGTGTCTTTTTCAATTTGCTTTAATTTCCAATGAATCGTGTCTTTTATGCTTTAATTTGCTCCGTTTTCTTCTTTTTCTTAACCGGGTTTGAGGGTGTCGTCGCGTGTTGTTCTTCATGTGTGTATCTTTCCTTGAGTTCTTTTTGAGAAACGCTAGAGAAATGAAATGTGAATTAACATACGTGTGTATATAATGTTGTTTTTAATTTGAGCACGAATTCCAATACATTAAACATACTAGTTTAGTAACGCGCGTTGCGCGTTCGTGGTAATGCCCAAGGCCATTGTAGGAACATTAATTTCTTGGTTTAGATTGAGTAAATATATGAGTAATATGAATACAATATTTGAATATATTGTTTGTTATTTACAAAATTACGAAATAAAATAAAATGAACTTTATGAGGGGAACACAAAAAAATGTGGCAAATTTAATAAACATGTATTAGTCCAATCTTGGAAGCCCTTGACAACTTCATCAGCAAGCGTTTTTACAACAAACTTAGTTTCATCACCATATCTTTTCATTCTTTCCCTTATATGAGACTCCATATTGCTTTGCATCTCATATGATTTTTGAAGAGCTTGCTTTAAACGTTTGAGCAAAATATGCATGAATAATCAATTGTAATACTTATGAGTAGAACCTTAGACACTTGCAAATATGTTATGAGTAAGTCTTTGAAATAAAAATACTTGGACCATGTTTTAATCGATCTTCTGTCAAGTTATTTAATTTCTAAGTTTCTTGAGAGATAATTTGAAATCGGTGTATATGTGGAGTTCTACCACTTTGGATGCCAATGTGGAGTACTGGAGTATGCTAGGGATGTTAGAGTGGTTGATGCTTATAAGCCTCTTACAGTTAGCACTTCAATTTTTTTTAAATCTAATTTTTTTAAATCTAATTACAAATTTAGAGTGTAAATCTAACTAAAACATTTGAGCACTTCAATTTTTTATAAATCTAACTTTAGAATGTTAGATAGTAAATTTGAAAAAAAGTTAACAAATTAACATTATTTATGTGCACTTGAATAAGCCGTAGAACTATTGGTCATATCCGAGGTAATTTGTTAATCCGTCACCCCGTACAACGCACGGGTAAAAGACTAGTTTAATCAATTAATAAATTTGAGTGCTATCAAACATGGTCTTAAAACACTATGAAGAACTCAATATTCTAATCCATCCATGTAAATAAGGTGTGATACTTTGAGAGTATCTTAAATAGGGAAAATTGATAAGAATAATCCCACATTTCACTGGTATTCTGATAATAATTCCACTTTTACATAATCCCGGAATAATCCCACCTTTGCATCACATCTTCTTTCATTGAACCCTTTTTTTGAAAATCTTATATAAATAATCTCACATTTGTAGGTCATCAATAGGTCAGGGTCCAATGGAAGAAGATGTGGTGCAAATGTGAGATTATTCTTGAATTACGTAAAGGTAAGATTATTATCAGAAGACCAGTGAAAGGTGAGATTATTCTTATCAATTTTTCCTCTTAAATATGATCATAAATAATTTACCCTAAATAGAAATAAAAGTCCTTTGAGTTTATGAAATAAGAATACTCCTACCTACTTTCTTACTTATGTACCTAAACCAATAATAAGCGCCCATTCGACATGACCATAATTAGGGTAGTGTTTCTATACAGAATGAAAAATATTCAATTGTACGTAGTATTTCAAAAAAAAATCAATTGATACTCATTATTTTTCCAGTTCGTAAAGGTAATGACAATTGATACTCTATTTCCACAACTTTCAACATTTATTCAGGCATTATTAAGAGAAAAGCTTTTGGCAGATGAAAATAGAAGCTTTTAGTACAAAAGTGCACAATAAAAACTCATTCGGAGTAAATGAAATTCCGGATGGCAACATACAAATCTTCGGCGCTCCTGGGATCAAACACCTCCACCCCATGATGCCCGGTATTCAGAAACTGCGGCACCACCCTAACCCCGTGCACCCTCAACCACTCCGCCAGCTCCTTCTGCCTATCCACCAGTGGGTCCCCCGCGTATCCTCTCACCAAACTCCTCGGCAGCCGTCCGATCTTCTCCCCCAGCTGGGGCCCATCAGTAAACGGGTTAGAAAACCCGTGGTCACGATCCGCCCCCTTCGGCAACGCGAGGGCCCACATCAGGTCGTTTGCGTGCAACGGGAGCACCTTATCGTTGACCAGTCTTCTCTCCGAATCGGTTCTATGGACCCCACCGAAGTACGGCTGGTTCATTATCAGCCCTTCGATCTTCACCGGAGAGAGATCGGTGTCGAGCGCACGCAATGCCGCGTGGTACACGATGTTTCCCCCCGCGCTACTCCCCATCAGGAAAGTTCTAGAGAAGTCCACCAGCTCAGCCATCCACGGATCGCAGTCCCCGCCGCTCGCGGCGGCCACCGCCTGCTCTCGTGCCCACACGAGAGCATCCACGGCGTCCTCGTAGGCTGCGGGGAGCCGGTGCTCCGGGGCGAGACGGTACTCGACGGATGCGACGACGGCGGGGAGCAGAGCCGCCATTTTGTTGCAGGATTCGTGGAAAACGATGGACGCGACGCTGAGAAGTACGAAGCCGCCGCCGTGGAAGTAGATGATCAGAGGGAGCTTGGACGTCGTCGGAGATGAGGAATTTGAATCGGAGGGAGGCGGCGGGGGGCGGAAGAGGCGGATGAAGGTGGCGGAGGAGGGGTTGAGAGGGATGTCTTTGGAGAGGGGAAATCGGGGATCTGATGGGTTGGAGGGTGAGATGGGAACGCCGTCTAGCCTGGTTACGGATCCATCAGCGTTGGGAACAATCTTCAGGAATTTGTAGGCTTGTTCTTCCATTTTGCTAGAATCCATGGAGTTTGATGAAGATGATAGCTGATCGTCGCTCATATTATAAGAAGCTAGCTAGGATGGGATGGGAGTTAGTTGGATTGATGAGATATTTATTGCAATTATAGGAGGAGATTATCGGAGTGGCGGCTCAGAAGTTAAAACACTCGCTCTCGACGAATGATTACTCTCTGCAGCAAGTCAGCAACCCACCACTTCTCTGCAACAACCAAACGACGAAGGAGCTGCGCAACAAAGGTTCCCAATCCGGTCGAAACTCGTCTAAACGCTGCTCGAATCAAAGGGAAAAGAGGCGTGGTGTACTGGGATCGTTTGAGTTCCCCTTCAACCGTCAATAACCGTTTGAATCGAGGTATTTCATCAAGTCAAGTGACTGTTGTACTTGATCAGGCGGTAGATGTGCAGGGATACCATGACACTTGTTCAGGCATTATTTTACTGTGCGCTGATGTATTGTGTCGAGTGGATTATGGATATATGGCCACCTCTCAGCATTCCACCGCATCTACATCCGCAGCAGGGTCTCCTCAGGAAGTCTGACGTGATAGAGTTGTTCTTCAGCCTCGTAACCAGTGCAGGCGTCCCCGAGCACAGCCACATGAACTTCATGATGATGATGATCACGTTGACTTATGATCTTTGTATTTAAATTATTGTGTGAAAGTTGCAGCATGCAGTGACAGATCGAATCATTTTGTGAAACACCAGATTTATTATAACTTTTATGATTTATTTCAAGTTTTGTGGTGCATTGATTCGTTTTGTGAAAGTTTCATAATATGTAGTTTCATTGATTCGTTTTGTGTTTTGGATGTATGTTGTCATGTAGTTTCATTTATTCGTTTTGTGTTTCGGGTGTATTTTGTCTTAGCAAATCATATGTTTGGTTGTTTTTTTGAGTAGAATGGACTGTGAGTTTGTGATGAGCACATTTTCGGATAACTACAGGTTTAGTTGTGTAAATAATAGTGCAGCAGCTTGCTTAACACAAGAACCGCCACTTGGAGTGTTGGCTTTCATACAGCAGTATAAGAGCCGCCACTCCAAGTGGCGGCTTTTGTGAAGCTGTACAAAAAAAGGCGCCACTTGAAGTGGCGACTTTTCTTAACCGTGGTTAACCCCAGCAGTATTTCGGGAATTATTCTTAACCCGACAGTATTTTGGGAATTATTTATTTAATTAGCATTATTTCGGGAAAAAACTCTGATATTTTACATATTGGCTATGTTTGGCAGGCATAAGTCTATGACTTCTAGCTTTTATACTGTTCAAAAAGTCTCTAAAAGCTTCTAGTTATATGTTTGGCATGACAATTTATAAGAGCTTTTCAAAAATTAAAAGATCTTTCTTGAGATGCTACAGGCAGTAGCATCTGAAAAAAGTCTGTGACTTTTAGTATTAATTAGGCCTAACAGCTTGTATACCAAACCGAACTAAATCAAACAGTCAGCTTCTTAGCAAACAACTACCACCTTTTCTATTTAAGATCTTTTCAGTCTCTAAAAGCTAACAGTTATTAAAAAGCTCACAAAAATATCTTTTCAGCTAGTTGTGCCAAACATACCCATTATCTTACTTTTAATTTCGGGTATTCTATGGTGCATAAATTTCGGTTATTCGGATCATTTAGCTCAGCCCACAATTGCTTTCATCTAAATATGCATGTTTCTACATAGTGTGGCCGTTTGGAGCCCCAATAATAGGCTGATAAGCCTGAAAGTGTGAAAAAATAACCAAACACATGCTACATGGGCTGTTTGGGCTGAATTTTATTATCAGCCAAAAAAGTAGCTATGAGGTTACTTTTTGGGCTGAAAGTGATTAATTGACTGTTGCTTACCGTAAGGACTCCTTTACCCCTATTAGTATACCGATGATCGACACAACGACACCCCTTCTCCTTCATGAATTTAGATCTACGCCTTCCCCTCAGTTGCGTAACTTCTCCTTCCAAGCTCTGCCTTCGACTCTTCTACGCAGAGGAGGTGGTCATCGACTCTATCGGACCTCAAAATGGAAGTCGCCGGTGATGCTTTGAAAGGAGTGCAGAGAAGTAAGTAGTCGGAACTTTTTAAATCTTTTCTTCCGCCATCGCAAACGACTTGCCGAGCCTGTTCTTCCTACGAATTTACGCTCCTACTCGGGGATTCAGACGATTCTCCATATTTGTTGGGTGTTCCATTACAAAGGAGTTATGGCACAGTTAGGTTAGGAGTTTATTAGTTCAGGTACGACCTCAGTTCTATGGAGGATGTTTTGGAGCTAATTCTATGGAAAAGTGCATCTTGATGATCTTAATTTGTTGGAGAATTTTGCTGGTGCGGAATAAAAGAGTCTCGTGCAGCAAATGAAGGCTTATTGGATGGGTTGACAACAAGTTCCATTTTCTAGAAAAACCCTCTATGGTAATTTTACACCTAATAAGTCATTTCAGCCAATATATTACCAAACACTTTCCTTTCACCTATTCAGTCTTTTCAGGCTTTTCAGCCATTCTAGCCGTTACCAAACAGGCCCAGTATGTGTCAGGAAGGTGCAAAACCCAAAAAGGCAAAAAGACGAATTTCCATTTGAGTGTGTGGAGATCAAAACAAGTGTCACCTGAAAGAACGAAAGGGTAGAAGTATACCAACATATTAGCGGGCTAGTCACAGCCCAAAGATTGACAAGAAATACCACCTCCATCTCACTTCGGTTTAAGATGTTCGACTGATAAAACAAACAGATCCCTATCCGCACTCAAATAATTTTTAGAAAAAATAAATTACATATTCAGAAACTACATTAAAAATTTTACAAAGTCGCAAAAACCAGAATCAAATTTGATAAAAATTTGATATATAAAGTTAGAGATTAAGAGTGATTTGTGTTGACTAAGTGAATACTGTCTGGAAGGATCTTAAGATTCTTAACCGGCCGGAGGGAGTAATATTTCCAAATTGGAAGTTAGGAGGAATGGAGGGTATGGTTTGGCGACTTTTGTTTAAAGTCGTTGCTCGCGCAAGAACTAGAAATTCATAAATTTCATTAGAATTATTCGATTCCTAAAAATTTATGTGATCTTAACTTTAAAACATACATCTACTTAAAAAAATTGTAGCCTAAAAAATCTCTACTCATTTTATTTTCAGAATTGTTTTTTTTTTATATATTGAATATTTGTGTCATATGAAGGTAATAAAATTTTATGAAATTTGATTTATTTTTCATGAAAATCCGATTATAAATATAAAAGTTATAACCATTTAAAGAAAAAGGTGGATTTTTTAAGTTAATGATTTTCTATTGCCTAATGCCTAGCCCACTTACTTTCCTGCTTCCTTCTTGCGTGAGTAACGGTTTTAAATGAAAGTCGCGCCAAATGATTTGGCGACTCTCTTTAACCAGGGTTATTCCAGCAGTATTTTGGTAAATAGTTCTAATCTGACCCTAATTTCGTAAATAATTTTTTATTTGGAATTATTTTTGAAAAAAACTCGAATTCCACTACATTAAACATAAAATGAATGGTCAGAAAAATTATTTATTCTAAAGTGAGAGTAGATTGTTTTTTCGTATGTTACGTCATGAAATGTAGTGTTTTTTGAATTATTTGTTACAAGAAATTTGTTTACTTGTCTCAGTTTTCTGGCACTTAAAAATGTACTCCGTAGTAGAATAGTGGTGCAAGTACAAGTATCATTTCCACGGGGACGGACAAAAGAAAATTAAGAATTAAATAAAATCAGCGATTAATAAGAAATAAAATAAATGCGATGTGCGAGATTGGATTTTTTGGAAATTAAACTAAGGCAATAAAACAACTAAACTAAAAGGTTCTTACTAATTAATGACGAAGAGAACGTGGATTGATTACAAGATAATCAGATTTCTGGCTGATCAGGCTTAATCACATGAAAATTATTTAATTGAGCAATGCTTAGCTAGTCAATACTAAGTTCTAACCGCTCTCGCGACGTAGAGTACAATAATTTAGGGAACAAAACAGATCTCTAATGCGACATGCATCTAAAATTATTGCCAAAACGAGCGAGCGTACGACCTCTTAATCGCTACTAATCTCTTAGCGAACGATTAAGTGTCTGTGAAGGTGACCTAGAATAAATTAGATCTCTCTTAATGTATTCTACATGCTATTTTAATTCTAGTGGTCATTCTAGGTTACAAGAGATATCAATTAAATCTTTCAAACACAAATAAGTATTCATGCAAGTTCAACCATCAATTCAACAAACTAGCCATACATCATGAATAACCCCTTCATCAATCCCAAATCCCTAATTAAAACTACTCACAATTCATAATTGAAGAATCAATAGGATTGGGAAAACAATAAACATACAAAGAATTATTTGTCATTATTTAAAAACAATAAACTTACAAAGAATCCCTAAATCTTGATAATCCGAGGCTTGAAAAGCTCTCCAAAATTGATCGGGATTTATCTCTCTAAGCTCCCCCTTGAAAACAAGAGTTTACAGGCTGTTTAAATAGAAAAAGCGGAACAATTCTGGCTGAAAAAGGAAACAGGAGTGTGGGCACGGTGTGCGTCCTCCATTGCGTCCGGCAGAAAATTCGCGAAAAATCGGCCACGCTCGGCGTGCATGGCCTTAGCTTCAGTAGCTCCTCCGTGATTTTATTCTTCCGCACACGGTGTGAGTCTTTATCTTCCGAATTTGACTATGTTTCCTTCATCAAAGTTGTAGATAATGAATTCTTCTATCCAACAAAATTTGCAAAACTGGATTTGAATCACCCAATCAAAAGGTATGAATAAAATGGTGGAAGGTCGCATCCTGAAATCTCAACAGCGATCAACCGAGTACTTCATCGTCTGTTTTCACTTTTCTCGTAATGGTGTCTTCAAATGATTTGTAGCACTTGAAGTCAGCTTTCATATGGAAGTTGAATCGTGTACATTGGATCTTTCTACACAAATATATGCTTGAACGATTGATAGAAAATCATCCTGATCGCCGTTTTCAAGCTCTATTCGTCTTTTTTATCTCCTAGTCAATCTAGAGCTCTTTTGTCATCAAATCTTCATCGTGAACCTCCTGATGACCTCCAAAGCTCTCGATTCACTCTCAAATATGTCTCGACTCGTCCCGATTGCTTCTCACACGCCGGGTGCCAGACTTAATTCCCTGGTTTTGACTCCAAAAATACCAAACACGAACCAACGCCCGGTAAAATATGACTTGAGCTAAAAATGAGACTTATGACGCCTTTAAGTTTTTGAGTGATTATGAGACTTGTAACTTTTACTCTAGAATTTTGCAAGGATTGTTTTATTTTAGCTTATTATTATGTACTAAATTGTTACTTAAACTTGATTTTTGTGGAAGAATTGAAAAATAGTTTGTGTTATTGTGTTAGATTGATTAAGTAAACAAGTGCAGAATTGTGCTATAGTAGTTGATGATACTTTTATTGATGTGATTATAGTATAAATCGGGGTCATATTGCAGTTTTTTTTGGAAATTTTTACACCGTTTGATAAAATAACTGTTGTGAAAGTTTTTCAATTCTACATGCATGGGTTATTGTAGATCCGATGTAAATTCTTCTACATCGGTTATAACCGATGTGATAACCGATGTGGAATATCATTTAAAACACCGTTTTGGACAATCTTCCAAATCGGTTGCTACACAACCAATGTAGAAAGGTTTTTCGGTTATTGAACAGATGTGAAAAGTCTCTATTTTTCTTTTTTTTAAAAACAAGTCATAAGAAATGTTTTTTAAGGCACATATTTTTCCTAAACTTTTTCTGAAAAGATCAAAACGTAATTATAGCTTTTATGAGTTCATTTATACTCATTGCAAGTCAAAAATTAAAAATAATCATGATTTATTCATTTATTGTTATGAACATTGTGTATCACAGTAGCTGAGTAGCATGTTTAGAGCATTTTTAGTGCGACGTTTGTTAACATAATAACATGGAATACATTTCAACACATGCATGATAATCTATAATTGGAATGTTGTTCCATGTCATAATTGGAATGTTGTTCCGAAAGTGGAACCCAAAACACTACTGCAATGGGCAGTGTTAACCGCCAATATAAATGTTATATGTATCCGAAAGTGGAACCCAAAACACTACTGCAATGGGCAGTGTTAACCGCCCATATAAATGTTACATATAAGCCTTTTATTGTTAAAATAAATAAAAACTACTAGATCAAAATTCTCATGAAACCATTACAAATTTGTTGAGTCATGAAACACAATGTTATACCAATTCAAGACATTCATGACAACAATGTCCACATTAAATTCTCACACACCATCATTACATGAGTCTATGTAGGCACAATGGCATTGGAAATCATATAGCCATGAGTCCATGTACGTACATGAGTCTTGCACACTTGGAAGTGTGAAAGCCATGCTAGTGTATACTACGTATATGTATAAATTTGGTGTACTTATTTGTATGTTGTTCAAAGTTTTGATTGTAGACAAAAATTGAACACTCAAAGTCAAAATCTTAAATCCGTCACTGATTGGAGACGTAAATATAAAAAAAATATTAACATTGGTGATGCGGCAGTTTTTTAATTAATGTGAACATGGTAGTATGGTACCATTGATGATGCTCTTAGCCATTCTTTTTATAAGTCACACACAACGCTTAGTTACTTACTCCGTGAATTACATGTGGTAGCTAGGAGTGGACATGGTTGGTTAACCGCATTTCGGTTAATCAATTTTTGATTAACCATGATTTCGGTTAGTATGTTTATAATACCATTAATCATACCGTAGCGTCAGTTAATCGGGTAGCAATTAACCATAATATAAATTAATCATTAATTGCTTAACCAAAAAACCATTTAAAAATAAACATGTAATGCCTTCCTCCCAATGTCAAAACTCAAAACGGCGCAGAATTTAGTTATACCAAGGATTGTTCCTGTAAATGGCTACAAAGAAAAAGACGTATACATACTACTCCTACTGCTAACGTTCACTTGAACTGCTCCGCAAATCCCATTCTCATGAATGTAAGTAAAGCACACTGTCACTACCACTTATTTGTAACTTTTATAAATAAAAGAGAAAAGTATCAAATTGGCCCTCGTACTCTGTACGGAAAATCAATTATGCCCCCATATTTTAAGTTTTGTCAATTATGTCCTCCTACTTTGTAATTTTCGTCAAACCTGACTTTTAGCAGGTAACCAATCGGTCAGCAGGTTACATGCTGATGTGTTAAATATCCCACACCGGAAAGATTTGGATGAACAAAGTGCTATATTAACACATGGGCTACTCCTCCTATCAGGTTGACCTTTTAGGATGGAACCCCGTGTCTTAACATGGTATCAGAGCCAAATCGATCCATGGTGTGGGGCCCCTTATGAAAAATGACGACACGATAAAAAAAAATTGACGAACCGATGAAAAATGAATGACGACACGATCCAGACGAAGTGTCTGGTCGTGAGGAGGGGTGTTAAATGTCCCACACCGGAAAATTGAGAAGCACTAGAGTGCTATATTAAGCTTCGGGCTACTCCTCCTAACAGGTTGACCTTTTAGGATGGAACCCCGGATCTCAACATGGTATCAGAGCCAAATCGATCCATGATGTGGGCCCCTTATGAATCGTGATGACACGATTATAAAAAAAATGATAATTACGGCCGGATGAAAAGAAAAAAAAAACGGACCGATGGAAAAAAAATTAATGATGGCACGATCCAGACGAAGTGTCTGGTCGTGAGGAGGGGTGTTAAATATCCCACACCGGAAAGATTTGGATGAACAAAGTGCTATATTAACACATGGGCTACTCCTCCTATCAGGTTGACCTTTTAGGATGGAACCCCGTGTCTTAACATGATGTGGCACACGCGTGGCGCAAACGTGGCCTAACACAGCCAGACGTGGCAGTCCAAATCAGCTTTTCTTTTTCTTTTCCTTATTTCTTTTCCTTTCCTTCCTTTTCTTTTCTCTTTCCCCATATCCCCTTTCACATAGACCCAACTTGTATTCCCGCACGTCTTCTTCCTCAACCCCTACAAATAACCTCCAGCCCCCTCATCTCTCCTGCAAAAAAAACTCAAACTCCATCTTATTTTCTTTATTTCTTTCTCCCATTCCCCTTTCTTTCACCGCCAACGACCAGAGCAAGAAACACTATTTATTCGAAGATTGATTATTGCTCATACCTTAAATGTGGGCGATTTTTATTCATTTTAAGACTATATTGGAGTTCGTTGGCTAGGAGCGACGCTCCAATTCGATTTTGAGTAGCTGAGGATGAGATTTGGGGGGCGGTTTACAGTTGGTCGGAATTTCTCATTTTTGGACACCTCCTGCATTTTTCTCTGGCGACTAAGGGGCTCGGCACAAAAATTAAAATATGCAGAGGGGGTCGCCGTGAACAGGCGCACCTCCTCATATTTTTAGTTTAATTTTCCGAGCACCCTCCATTTTTGCGAGTACTGTTCATGCCGGCGTGTGTAGCTAGGAAGAAAGGTTGGCGGGGGGAAGAAGAAGAAAGAGAGGGGGAATGGGAAAAAGAAAAGGAAAATGAAAAAGAAAAAGGAAAAAGAAAACCTGATGTGGCTTTGCCACGTGTGAACATGTCAGCTCTCGTGTGCGGCCACATGCGCGCCACGTCAGTAGGTAACCTGATGACTGGCGAGTTACCTGCTAAAAGCCTGTTTTGACGAAAATTACAAAGTAAGAGGACATAATTGACGAAATTTAAAGTACAAGGACATCATTGACTTTCCGTATAGAGTATGAGGATCAATTTAACATTTTTCTCTAAATAAAATAATGGGGTATTTGCATTAGTGCATATGTATAAAATTTAATTCAATACGGAATAGATTATCCCATTATTTTACATTTTTGTTATTCTAATTAGAATATAATAATGGATTGCGTTAGTCTGATCATGAATGTATCCGTCGATTCAATTTTCATTTCAGCTTCACAACCAATAATTCTTAATTCTAAAAGTAACTAGTTTAGTAACGCGCGATGCGCGTTCGTGTAAATGCCCAAGATCAATGTAGTAAAAGTTAACCTCTGGCATTAATAATTACGCAGAATGTTTTTTTAATCTCTTGTGTTTGTGAACCTTGTCATTATTTAATTAGTTGCTTTCATTTAGAAAAAAATAAATAACAGATGAAGCTCCAGAAATAAGCTAAGGAAACTATGTTTTTGTTTATATATGGTAGCTTCTCTGACCCGCTCTGGAGAAGCAGTCGAACCCATTTGTTGGAAAGATTGGAGAGAAAGAACCTAACTGTTTATAGAAATGTGCTTTTGTGAGCACCACACAATAGTTTTTTTAATCAAAATAGAATTTTATTAAATGAAGAAAGCAGTACAAAACGGGAAAGGAAAAGAGTACATAAATAAATGAAACAGAAATAACTAATCCCAAGGAAAATCTCTGGACTGCGACCTCGTCTTCATGCTATGACGTTTTTTGTTCTTCTGAGATTTTCTGTAAATCTTGAGTTGAGTGTTCAAATTATCTGTTGGCAGATAATTTTCCGAGGTTACAAAATCTGCTTTGTGACAGATTGCACTGCTGATTTACAGTGTTTACAGGGAGCTTCTCTAGTTGATTTGGTTAGGCAAAAGTAATTAGATAGTGTAATCATGGACTATACCACCCTAATAAAAAAATCTTCTTTCTAAGCACTGCTTCTGAAATACTATCGTATTAGATAAACCAATATCCTATCAAAGGAAAATATCGGATAATATAATACTCCCTCCCTCCGTCCCTTGAAACTTTGCCAACTTTCCTTTTTTGGATGTCCCATTAACTTTGCCACTTTCCCTTTTAAGTAAAGAATTTGTGGTTCCAATTAATTCTCTCTCCTCTGCACAAACCTCAACCACACAGTTTTTACTTTATCAATCCCCGTGCCAGTCAAACTTGGCAAAGTTTTAAGGGACGGAGGTAGTACTACGTACTTCTTTGAAGCTAAATAATTAGTATCAGTTATCTAAATACCTTATTTTAATACTGAAATAATTGCACACATGTTCAGAATTATCACAATTAACAAAGACATGTTTGTTGTGTTCTCTTGCTTACAACAATAACATGTAGAAGGGATTTGGAGAGACATTCTTTTATTGAGCACTAAGTGAACAAGGATCCGTTTGAGCCACACACTCCTAGCAAAACGTGTTATGGGGGGGGGGGGGGGGGGTATTGTGACCAAATAATATTGAAAGATGTCTCACTATCATTTCAATTGTTTAAGATTCCTTCACATTAAGTGAGAAAGAAATTGTCAGATTTATCTTCAAGATCAATCTAAAAAGGGTTTCCTTTACCCTATACGATGGGAAATGTTTTTTACAAAGTTCTTAGCGATGGTATCGCTCTATTTGTGAATGTTCCATTTGGAATCATAAATTTAGTGAACAACATTATGAGTCCTCCTAGTTAGTGGTGGACCGGGCCCGGTCCGGTTCCAGTTCGGGCTGAGGCCCGGCCGGGCCTGGAAGGTTTTGGGTAAGGTCTGGCACCGGCCCGGTGGGCTACCGGTTCCGGGCCGGGCCGGTTTCGTTTTTTTTGTGTTTTATTATTTATTTCAACCCCTACCCCCATCCCCCCAAACCCCTCAGAATCACATAGCCTAGCCCACCTAAACCCAACCCAAATCCCCCAAAAAATAGAGGCCCGAACCGGCCGGGCCGGTTCACAATTTAGACGCACCTGAACCGCCCCCAGTTAGCAGGCCGGGTCGGGCCCAGGCCCGCTACCGCAACCAATCAACCGGGCCGGGCCCGCACAGTAACGGGCCGGATCGATCGGACCGGACACATGACTACTCCTAGTAGATGAAGACAAATTTTCAAGGGGTTACTTGGGATCAAATAATCAGACTAAGAAAGGGTATTTCATCCCTAATATCCTCCATGGATTGGATTTAATATTAAGTTATGTGATAGGTCTCTAGATTTAAGCTTTACCGGAGAACTTCCACCAAAGTTTACACCTGAAAGATTTGGCCGAAACATTTAGTAATCTCAAGTCTAAATCCTACCGTACCCAAAAGTAAACCATGTCCTTAAAAATGAACCATTGTACTAAGTTCAAAAAAATCCAAGAAAAAATGTCTCAACCAAGACTAAAGGAGAAACACTATCACAGTAGCAAAAGATGGATGAATGGAATTACATTTTTTCCAAAAATACATCAAAGTTATTGACTTTTGTTCTAAGCTTTCTAGCTAGCATAATGAGATAAACGGCTTGCAAACTATAAGAAACTCAATTTCCTTTCATAGTGCATTGAAAACCTCTCCCTTTCATAGTGCATAATTAAATCCTTTTAATATAAATAAATAATAAGAGAAAGAAGATGAAGTTTCAACACATTAATCACTCAAAGAAATCAGATCTGATCTTAAACCTAAACACAATCAAGTCACATGTAAGTAATCACATGAAGGTAATTTTCTGCAATCGATTCGGATGTTTCTTGTCGATCAGCCCAGATTTTCCCATCCGTCGGATTCGCTGCTTAAGTAGAAGTCGTCGGGTTCTGGGGAGCTGCAAGTGCTGTGGACTTTCATTGACGTTCTTTCCTCCCTCAGGTTTTGCGTGCCCAACCACCGCGGCTGGGTGAAGAGTTTGTGAACAAAAAAGAAGAGGGAGGGTTGGGCAGAATCAGGCTAGAGTAGAGGAAGGGTTGAATGCAAATGCTGAATACACCGTATAGTATTAATTCCAAATGTATGAAATCGCAGATGGGGGTTTAACGCCAAAACTGACCCTCCGTTACCTTTTACTCTGACATAACAGTTATAAGCTTGAAGTAAATATGCAGCGAGTACAATCAGGCAATGCTGAAAGAGACACGAACATTTTTATTAAGACCATTATACCCCTAACAATATTCATGCTTATATAATTGTAGAGATACGGAGTATTTTGATTTGGGATTTTCGGTTAACCGATGGTATAGGTAATTTCATTTCGGTACCATTTATTGTTTTTTCTTGCAATGTATTAAACGTACCGTAAGTTTTTAGAAACACGATTTTGTTAACCAGAAAAAACATCGATATTTGATTTTTCGGTACCGTTAATTTTAGAATATTCACATTTACTATCATTCCACATTATTAGTCATTGACTCGTATTCTAGAGCCTCATTGGAAAATATAAGTTGAGTGACGTGGTACTCACGAGAAAGTTGCGTGCAATATACTCCGTAGTTCGAGACGATCGAATAATTAGAAAAAAGTTTTGAACCTTATCTAGCTAGAGCTACGTACACTAATTTGCTACTTATAAGCATGGCTACCACAAAAAGCATTATCCAAGTTTCTGTTAGCAAAAGAGAGAAGTTGGTGGCACAGTTCAAGGATAAGCGGGTGGCAATCAAGTGGTAGATTGCTTGATTGGGTGCAAGGATAAGCTGAAAGGTTGCTATGTAAAAATGCATATAACTTCTACAGATATCTTTAGGTCAGAGTTTCACTTGTTATATGTTAGTTTGTGATTAAACTCTAATTTATATCTTCCCAGTTGATTGTTCGACCGGTGCTGGGAGGCCGTCTGATGAAGTATCATCTGTTGAAGAATTAACTGCTACTCTTTCCCTATGTATCTTATAAATTACTATCTCCGTTCTACTAGCATCGAGACACGAGGAGCTGGTGCGGTTATTAAAAAAATTGGATTTATATAATTAATATTGAATTGATAAAGTAAGAACAAAGTAAAAATGATTTGAAAATACAATTTATAGTAGTTTTTTATGAAAAAATATTGAGACTGACTGAATATAAACATTAACGGGACGGAGAGCGTACTAATTATAGATTGTTTTTTTATACTTAGTGTGTAAATATTTTTATGGAGTAAAATACCCTCAGCTTATTATAAAGCCATAAAGGTATTATCCTCACTCTTTTAAGTAGATCTGTTTTGCTCAAGTAGTTCTATTTAACTTGGTCCTGTACTGTTTTCCTTATGAGCAGTCCAATTTGTTGGAATTAAAGACGAGTACCTTAAACCTTTATGCTTTGATATAATTCATTCAATGTTTACTGGTATTTATAAATCTATAACCGAATAAGGTAGATTCTATGATACCTATAAAATATCATATTTTTGTCTACATGGACCAATAACAATCTTGCAGTTGAATTATCTAAATCAAAAGTAAAAATGATACGTAGTATAATTATTTGGACCAATAAAATTAATGGTATGTACGATATTTCATTTTTAATAGCCTCTCATTAAAATAAACACAAGGAATTTGCAATATATATCAATTAGAGAAGAGAAAACGGTCAATTTGGTCCTCGTACTTTCGTGAAAAAGTCAATTAGATCCTCGTACAATCGTACTTTAAAAAAATCAATTAAATCCTGAAACTTTGAAAAAACGTTCAATTGAGTACGTTTAGAAAATTACTTGTCATGTTAGCAGGTCACCCGATGATGTGGTGTACATATGGTGATACACGTGTGCTCCACGTCATTAACAAATGGATGACTGGACTTCCAAATGTGTGCCACGTCAGTAAATTATTGTTGATTGGATTCAATTGAACGTCTTTATAAAGTTCGAAGATTTGATTGATCTTTTTAAAAGTACAAGGATCTAATTGACTTTTTCATCAAAGTGCAATGACTAAATTTACAATTTTCCCATTAGAGAAATTATGAAAAGTAACTTTTCACAAATGAACAGCCCCATTCTTCATGATTTATTAGTCGTATTTGGAGATTTGCACATGCTCTATATAATTTGAAAGCTTAGTAAAGTTACAATAATGCAACCACACAGATGCTTTTAAAAAGGTGAGAACAACATAGCCCATGAATCTCTCTTTCCCTTTGCCTTTTTGCTTGGGAGTTGGGACCTAAATTACAACTACTTTTGAAAACAAATAAACAAATATCATAAACAAATAAATAATTAAAGTCAATGGATACCTAGAGCTTTAGTGACTTTTCTCCATTATCATCATAGTAATAATGAGAAAGGAAAAAAATAAAATTACAAAGAGAAGTTCTTCTTTTCATTTCCAAGTGTTCTTCTTCACCTGGGCTTTCTCCTGGACTTGAAAGGAAAACTTGAAGGAGGTGACGGGGAGAACTCAAACGGCAATGGCGGTGGATCTGAATCACCACAAAGCATGCCCACTATTTCTTTCATAGTGGGCCGTTTGTTGGGCGATCTCTGCAAACAGAGCAGCCCAATTGTAATACAGAGCAAAGCCTGGACCTGATCCAATGACTCTATATTCGGGTCAACAAGATCCAATAGCTTGCCACTGTGGGCCAGCTGCCGGGCCCACGAAACAAGGTTCGCCCTCTCGAATTCCGCCATCGGAGAAGCGGTGACCTGGAGCGGTCTTCTCCCGGAGACTAAAACGAGAAGAAGAACGCCGAAGCTGTAGACGTCGCATTTCCGGGAAAGAACCCCCCCGCCGCCGTACTCTGGCGCGATATAACAAACCGTTCCTCTCATGCTAGGGGTACTGGTTACGCCGCCACTCTTGGGGATATTTCCGTCATTTCCGAAGTCTAGGCTGTTCCTCTTCCCACCACCGATTCGAAACTCTCCGCTTAAACTGTCTATCCAAAAGTCAATGCTGCCCCTGCTCCCCTTGCTCCGCCGCCTCTTCCTCCCTGGCGCCGTCTCCTCCTCCTCCCTTTGCCACCACGATTCGCCGCCGTTGGACGCCGCCCGCTTCTTCTTTTTCTTCTTTGTTAGTTCGTCGCAGAATTCTTCCCTCCACCATTCTCTTGGCTTCCGGTGTTTCCGGTTCTTACCATTTTTATGCTTCTTCTGATCTTCAATCGAATCCTTCTTAGGTCTCTCTTTCTTAACTTCGCTACCCATCCATTCCATCACATAGTCCTTGACCCGACCCGATTCGGACCCGCCGCCATTGACATTGTCTTGTTGCTGCTTCCACCACCGGTCTTTCCTCTCGTTTCCTCTCGAAATTGCGCTGTCCATACTAACCCCGTCGAGAACTCCTTCCGATTCGGAGAGTGGGGTTTCCTCCTCCCCTTCATCGAGAATCTTAATGCAGCAACTTTCCGGCGATCCGACGGCATCCATCGCAGCTTCCTCTGAAATCCCGGTCTCATTCCCCTCGAGGATTGACCCGTTTTTTTCATCCATATTTCCAAACCCTAGATTCTCCTCCCATCCTTCGTCTTCTCTATTGAGGGATTGGGATAGCCCGAAATCTGCAATTTTGGCGTCGAAGTTTTGATCGAGCAGTACATTCGAAGGTTTAATGTCGCCGTGAACTATCGGGGGGTCGCAGGAGGAGTGAAGGTATTCAATGCCTTTCGCAATGGAAACCAGAATTGAAAACCGTTTCCCCCATTGCATTAGCTCGGGACACTTCCGGTCCATTAAAGCATCCTGTAAGCTTCCGTTCTCCATATACTCGTATACCAGAACTAACCTCTTTCTCCGGCCTCTCTCGTCGGAGGAGAAGCCTAAAATGGACACCACGTGCGGGCAGGAGGTCGGGTCGACCCGGGAAGCGAGGGAGAGTTCGTTCTGAAACTCCCTTTCTCCCTGGAGGGATCCAGCAGTGTCCATTATCTTCACGGCGACTTCCTGGCCGGAGGGAAGGAGGCCTTTGTAGACGGAGCCGAAACCGCCCTGGCCGAGGCGGTTTGAGGGGGAGAAGGAGTCAGTGGCGCGGCGGAGGAGGGAGTATGAGAAGCGGTGGGGCGGCGGAGGAGACTTGAGATCTGCGGGGACCGTTCTCTTGCGCGAGATTTTCCTGTAAGCGAAGGCGAAGAGGAAGAAAAAGGACAGGGCTAAGGCGGCAGCTACGATGGACAGAATGATGGGGGAGTGAGTGTGGCGGTGATGGAGGGCGGAAGGCGGCGGTGATATGGTTGAGTAGGTCTCCGGTGGCGGCAATGGGAAATCCGGTGGCATTCTATGATGATGATGATGCAGAAAGACTTCGTGTTCGTAAATGAGAGGAATTAATAAAGAATCATTTTCTGGAGCTTTTTTGGAAGGAAAACTGGAAAAGGAGGAGGAAGTGTGTCAGAACTTGTGCATAAACTATAGGGAAATAATATAATACCATTTTAATCATGTAAAATTGATTAGATTGGGTTTAGTTTTCAACCTTTGCTTTAATAACTTCTATATTTTCGGCTTATTGATTTAGGATGTTTTCTTTTGTATCAAAATTTGTTGGTCAGGTTTGGTCTAGTCTGCTCTGAACTGATCTAGTCTGGTCTGGTAAACGTCTGGTCTCTGTGTATTTTATAACTACAGAAGTCTGGTCAGATCTGGTCTGGTCTGGGGCTGAAAATAATCCAAAAGAAAACATTTTAATTATCAAACGTTCAACTTTTCTAATGAAATAAGTGCCTGTTTGGTAGAACGAAAATCGGCTGATTTGGCTAATTCAGTTGAAATTTATGAAGTTTGTGGCTGAAGTGGCTGCATTGGTTGATTCTGCTGATTTAAGAAAAAACTTTTTAAAATAAATTTTATTAATAAAATAAAGAAAAAATTATATATAAAAATAGCTAAAATGGTCATCTACAGTAACTTCAGCCAATACAGCCAGAAAAGTAACTCCAACCTTGCTTTTTATGCTTATTACAGAATTCGGCACGCGAAAGCAAAAGTTACGTGTTTGGTGAAAAAGTTGGCCGATAAGCCGAAAAATAGTGTTACCACACGGCCTCTAAATTTGAACACTTGCTGAAAGCCGGTTTAACTTCTTTTCAATTTTTCGATCAAAAAAAATAAAAATAAAAAACTTCTTTTCAATTTAGAGTAAAGTTTTAAAATTATTTGCAACATAAATTAAAGATAATTTTCTCACATTTCAAGAAATTTATTTAAACCTTGAATTAAGGGGTGTTTGGAACTGATTCTGCTTATGTTTCTTTTTTAAAAGCAGAAGTAGAATCAGAATCAGTTTTCAGAAGCTGGTACCCCCCCAGCTTCTAAAAAACTGATTTTGGGAGTAAATTAGAGCACCAGAAGTGCTTTTGGAATTTCACCCAAACACTCCAGCTTCTACTTCTGCTCCCCCAAGAAGCAGAATCAGTTTTGAGAATCAGATCCAAACACTCCCATAGTTAAACATAATTACAAATTTTGATACCATTTATAATGTAATATGTCACTCCAAACATCTAACGTAGATCATCTATATTAACAGACACAACATAAATGAAGTCACACTATGTACTAAAAGCATTAAACCAAACATAGATTCACACTACTAAAAAACACGGGATTGGCACAGATTATGAATTTTTCGTGCCAAATAGCTCGTGTCAAGTGTTTTTGGCACGGATTTGACATAATCCCTGCCAAAATGCCTTCCACAATCTCTGTTAATCCCGTGTTTTTTAGTAGTGTCACTTAGACCAATCTCTTCAATGTGCAAAGTAAAACTTTTTCTAACTTTCCAGTTTAGGGTATATGGAAGAGAAGTAACAGCAATTACGGAGTAAAAGATTTAATCCCTAAACATAGAAGAATTAGGTCGCACACTAGTTTGGGAAGCGAGAACATCAAGAATCAAGATGAATAATGAATAGTCGAATTCGAGAATAAGGATGTTTTCTTTTGGACTGAAATTTGCTGGTCTGGTCTGGTCTGGTCTGTTTAAGTCTGGTCTGGTCTGGTCTGGTAAACGTCTGGTCTCTGTGTATTTTATAACTATCCAAGTCTGGTCTGGTCTGGTCTGTTTAAGTCTGGTCTGATCTGGTCTGATCTGGTCTGGTCTGGGACTGAAAACAGTCCAAAAGAAAACATCCTAACAAATGCGGAGTATATAAATCTAGGTGTTACGGACTGTGATGAGGTCTTGTTCATGTTTGATACTCCATATTGTTTATCTTTAATAAAATAAATAAATATTATGACTCATTCTAATTTATAAAAATGTTAATACAGTAGCTAGTAAGCTAGTAGGTTATGATTAAGTAACTAACGATATAAATTTAAATAACTACGTAGTACTACGTAATTATGTAAATTGATCTTTTATCCAAATGTAATTAAAATTACTTACATAATAATGTAATTAACACCTTTAGGCTAAATACTGTTAATAAGATAGTAGTAAATCAGAACTATATGCTTTTGTCTGGTTTGGTCTGATATGTTTATGTCTGGTTTGATAAATGTTTGCTCTCTGTGTATTTATAACTACAGAAGTCTGGTCCGGTATGGTCTGAATTGACTGATCTATTTAAGTCAGGTCTGGTTTGGTCTGAGACTCAAAACAATCCAAGTAAAATTATACTTAGCTATAAAAAACCAAAAACTTTAGCTATACATTTTATTATTACTCCATAGATTTAATGGATAATTTTTTTTAATAAAACACCCTTATATTTTGGCACCGGTTAGTGCAAAGTACAGATACATGGAGTAGTATTTGAATGCAGAAGTTAATATAGATGACTAATATGAGGAGATAAGTGTCAAGTGAGTACATGAAGTTGAGAGCGGGAGAGTAAAGAATACATGATTGTGTAAGTGTGATCGAAAGGTACGTTAACTCGGAAAATAAGTGCCAATTTAGTCCACTCGATCATTAGTGTGTTTAAAACGCTGAGTTGGCAAACAGATAAGAGATATGAGAAAAAAATGCCACCTCATTCGCTTATATGGACCAGCCTGTTCCATCCCCATCGTACAGTGTCCAGTTGCAACACACCCCCACCTGGCTCCGACAGCTTCCCGGCGGCAATGGTGGGTCAAGAGAAACCAACCGGAGTAGTAACCAAGCCAACCTGAACTCCCCCACCCCCACCCCCGTCCCGTCCAGCGAGCTGTGGGCTCCGGTGGTGGCAACCGACGAACCTGGCGAGAACCAAACCCCCTATCCCACCTTCCAGAAAACAAAGATTCAGGCACCAGCCATGCTGTTCACACACAGATCCAAACCTAGATAATCTCCCACAGTCACAGAAACCCCTCCCCAACCGGCCAAGGAGAGACCGGAAGAAAAGCAGATCTAAACCTTCCTCAGCCAGTAGACAGTCCAACCAGACCACCCCGGAGGGTATTCGTTTGTCTTCACCGGCAAAACATATGAATCAGCACAATAAAAGTTGACCAGGAAACCTCTCAAGTAACCCCAAAGCCAAACAACCCCTCAAACCATATCTCCGAGTCAACTCAGCGTTTTTTTTTTGCCATATATCACTAATCTGTTTGCCAACTCAGCGTTTTAAACTCCGTAATGTTGGAGTGGACTAAATTAACACTGATTTTCCGAGTTAAGGTACCTCTAAGTCACACTTACACAATCATATACTCTTTACTCCCCCGCTCACAACTTGAAGTACTGATCTGACACTTTTCTTCTAATATGAGCAATAGAATCAATTTTTGATTAGTTTTTGAGTTACAATCTAGTTTCTTTCATACAAAGGGGTTTATTTAAAAGTTGCTGCTCACAAATGAAATTGTAATAAATCACTTTTAAAAGATAAAAACCCATGAAAAGTTGATCAAATTTAGTAGGTTTTTGTTAATTGTAATACGCTTTATTTAGTTTTAAACAATTATCATATACTTTATAACTATTTTTTTGTTTGATCTAATATGCCTTTATTAATGTATTTTCGTGAACATATTTTGTGTTTTATTATTCTGTCCCCAATATTTTTTATTCCTAGATCCGCTGGTAATGACGCTTTGATAGACCATCTGTAGTGGTGGAGTTTTAAGAGTCTAAAATGTCTAAAATGGAATTTTAGACTCCTAAATCTATACATTGATGGTTGGAAAGAGGTTATATGGGGGCTTATAAATGGAAAGGTGGAGATAGAGTCTACATATAGCCGATTTGATTGACTCCGGCTAAAACACAAATGGAGCAAAGCATGGTGAAGATTGTAGCAAAAGTGTGGGTCCTCAAACAAAAACAAAAAATCACCTATTCTTTTAAAGTGTTATAACTTTTTTATTTGGTCTCCAAATTTTTCAAAAACTATATCAAAATTCATGAATTTTTAGGAGCTTTCATATGACACCAATATTACATATATAAATTGAAAAAAGAATTTCAAGTTTTAACCGTTGCAGTTTTCTTGAGCACAAAAAAAACGAAACACAAATTTTTAATTGATGAAGCGTGCATAAATAACTGAATATTACATCTTCTCATTTTATAGAAGCGGGAAAACGTTAAAAAAAACTAACGAGGATGCTTAAATGAATTCGATTTTAATGACAATACTCATAAAATTTTTACTCATGATTTAATTGAACGTTTAGAAGAGAATTTGATAATAATCGAACATTACTTAAACTAAGTTCATTTTTTGTTAACCGAAAAGACGTTAAAAAAAATTAATGAAATTTATGTTTTTTTACATCGAAATGTGTATTTTTTTATTTTATAATTATTTTGAGAAAAAAATTAAAACAAAATATTACTTATAATACTTTAATTAATGATCTACTAATTTGATATGTAAAAAATATGTCAAATATATTTTATTGACGGTACTGGAATGCAAAGAAAATCATTATTGACGGAGTCTAAACACTGTTTTCATATAGACGGAGTCCATATTTTAGCTTTTTAGACTCTTACCACTCCAAATGGTCTTAGTGTGTTAAGTTGGAGTATGAGTTTTCCCTTTCTGTTCACGTGATACTCTAAAATCATGATACATATGAATTATTTGTATAAAAGTTTAAGGCGATAAATATAATGAAGTACTCTAAAAAGTTTATACATATAATTTGTTTTGAATGTTAACCCAACAATTGCCTAAAAAACATTTATATATATGTAAATCGTCTATAAACCCAAATCAAAATATTAAATTGGTTTCCTTCAAGTTCAAAGTATCAACCATAAACGTTGAATTATTGGGCTTGGTTTCCATAACTGTCTACCAAAACTATTCGATTTCAGATCGGGTAGTTAAAATCACCTTAATCTCGATCATGTTCATAGTCTCACACCCAACATTTCTTCTGGTCCGATTTCTCACCCCTTTATTAATTGAGGGCTATCCAATCGACCACGAAAATGGATACCCAAGATATCCTACTTGTCTTAGATGAGACATAATATACAGTTTCTTAAATTACTAAAAGTTTAATTGGTAGGTCAACAGCGTTGAATTTTTTAAGCATAATAATGAGATTTGTTCGCTACTCATTATTTCATAAGCGATTTCACTCAAGTTTCCAGCTTGCAAATGTCACTGAGGTTTCCACTGCGTGAATGTTCTCCTATCAAATAACTCTACACTAGTTATCAACAACACATGCATTGACTTCATTGATACACTTAATTGTTTGGGGATTAGAAAAAATAAGGTTACAATATGGACAGAAACTGGTTTTTAAAACGAAATATATGGAAAGAATAAATAAAATACTCCGTATAAAACGAAATGGAAGAAACTTTTGGACGTTGCGAAAATGAAATTGTGAAGAAATCTATAATACTGAGTAAAGATTACATAAAGTTATTAATTCATTATAAACACTATGCTCCATTCTTCCTAAAAAATATCATCATATTGACTTCTTGTTTCAATGATGAAAATTTTGAACAACAACTTTAGTTGCTATATCTTCAATTTTTTGAAAGTACATATTTCTAACAAAATACTATCCTCCTAGTGCTTTAAAACTTGTAATAGTTTGACTTTTACGTTTGTCAATGCATAATTTTGACTGTAATTATATATAATTATGTACTTTGTATTACGGAGTAGTAAACATTATAAAAAGTTTATATTTTGGAAATTCACATTGAAAGGAAGTCAATAACATTTTATACATAATAATTTGATTGTGCATATTAATAGAAAATCGTGATCAAAGTATGGTATGTGAATAGTACAAAAATCACAATGTTGCAAGAATTAAAGAAAGTAAATCTATGTACAGTTGTAAATTAAACTATGCTCCATTAATATAACTTTCATATTTTAAATATTTCATATGAAATCAAGTCATTAATCAAATTATTTGATCATCATTCATTAGAGAAGTCATTTTGGTGAGATTTTAGAGGACAAATTAAAAAAAGTATGGTCTGAATCAGATTTGGAACATCCCCGTGAAGTTTAGACAAAGAGGGGTGAAGCTTAAGAAAACAAAAAAGTGTGATTAAATTTGCCATTAACTACAAATTAATAATTTCAAAAGAAAAATAGTATACTAACCGGAAACAAACAAGAAATAATTACATAAATATGACCAAAATAAAGATGGTTTACAAAAATATGACTAGTTACTAAAGTAGTAATGAAATCATAGTAATTCATGTTCAAATTTTGAACTGAAGTTACCACAACACTACGTTGTAGTAATGAATAATCATATTTATGTGAATAAGTTTTATTTTAATAATATTCTTGTAAAAAACCCAACAAAGATGGAGTATTTTAGTAATCTTTGTTTCTCTATTGTAAAATTAGAAACCATGAGTATGGTCATGGCACATAGACCTATTTGGCTGTGTGGATCCGCTCGTGACCTTTAAAATAAAATATACCACTAAAAATGTTATAAGTGGTGTTGGAATATTAGAGTGTATATTACAACTTTAAATATGTCATATATTTGTATAAATTAAACAATTAGCATAATTGTCAAATATCTTGTGGTCTGATGATATCACTGCGGATCTTCCAAAAGGTAGGTTGCATGTTTGAATCTCATCCCAATCAAGGATGTCGACATTAAAAGAGCAGATACTATAACAAGTTTAGTAGAATATTCCAAAAAAAAAAAAAATAGCCTAACTAACTTATTAAATGGGTACAAACACATGGTTGCATAAGTGAACTATAATTATGTTGCCTCACATTAACCACAAAAGTGCTATGCACTTAGAAAGCATAATATAGGTTATTAATTTCTCTTATCATATTTATGTAAGCTATATATTTAGCCATTTAACCCTAAATTGTTCATAATTACAACAAAAACACTTCAAAAATTGGATGAAATATATTTTATTTTACAAATATTCAAAGAATCCTATTAATTTGAATATGTATGTCTTATTTAATACTATTAAAAGAATACGTTAATAAATAAATAAAAAGGACCCTAAGAGTCCTATCGAAGGAATAAACCAATAATAATTATTATAAGTTTTATTTTTATTTTAGTCTTATTTAGAGAATTCTCTATCAAATGATGGGTTGTATGATAGTATCAAGTATAATATGTGTACTAAAAATATGAATGGTAAGATCTCGAAGACTAAGTGGGTCCTCCCCGCTCTTCTTTGTTCTCTTCGTGAATTCAATTTAATACATGTTTAATCTCGATAATGTCATTTTAATAATACATATAGTTGTCTCTCGGTTAGAGGATATAAATTTTACCCAAGGCGAAGAGTGATGAAGCAGATAGTGAGGATAGGAGACTCACATGGGAGAGGTCATAGATTCAACTCCAAGTAATAATTTGTAATGAAACTTCACTCCTTTTTCAGTAGAGTAATCAGAGCTCAACTTAATTATATCCGTTCTAAAAACTTTATCTTTAACTTTCCAAATTAATTGTGATAAAGTTTGTGACATGATTTTGATTAGTATAACTTTTTAACACAAAACATTTTCATGTCATTTTCATATCATTGAATATGGTTGACCAAATTAAGGAATGGAGGGAGTATATAAGTATATTAACACACACTAGATCTTTGTCACTTCCTTTTTCAATCAATTCATTTGTATAGTATAGTAACATCTCTTTGTTCCAGATAGAGTAGTTTTAAATTTTAAGTTCTTTGTTATGGGTTTCCTTTAGTCTAGTACGTAGTATATCAGTATGTGCGTGTGCGTGTCATACGTACTGTTATGGGCTTCTTTTACTCTAATAGATCAAATATAACACCTTTCGATCTTATTTTTATTCTCTTACTCAATTTTGCATGCATAGAGCTTAAGAAAATAAATTACTCATATGATTGTAATTTATTTTTCAAGGTTTACATGAAAACTTAAGAGGAAATTACCAAAATGCGGGACTTTTTGGTCTGACACGCCAAAATACGGGAACTGCAATTAGGTTACCAAAATACGGGAGTCGGAATTGGGTGTTCCGACTAGGAGCTAGGCTTAAATTTTCGTTGAACACACCTCCTGTCGGAATTGGCAAATCCGACTAGGGGAACCTATTTTTTTCTTTTTTTAAGAAATTATACATCCCACAATGAATTAAAACCATAAAACACATAATTCCATCTTACTCCTGTCGGAATTCCTAAATCCGACAATCAGAACACCTAGCTATGTTTTTTTTTAGAAATCATACTTCCCACAATGAATTAAAATCTAAAAAATACATGCACCAATTAGAGTAAAAGCCAAAAATCCAAGTCCAGGTATATACGTGTTCAATTTCTTTAGATAAATTTCTTCACATAAATACAAGCCAAAAATACATGCACCAATACGATTTCACATTTTTTGAACCACCGTCGTATTATGGTTCTTATCAATACTCTACACAGCCAGATGCATATTTTTCCACTTTTGAAGACACACCGGGGTTTTGGAACACATTTTTCCACTTAATAAATTACATTGAAAACTACATTTTTTTTGTTCACTTCCATTAAAATTACAAAGATTGCATTTTAAACAAATGAAAATTTGTACTTTATTTTATGAATTTAATTAATAATAGGAATGAATTAAAAAATAAAATAAAGTAATCAATTTTTTATTCAAAAACTCAAAATGCATATTTTTAATTTTAAAAAAATTGCACGGTACGTATTACTCGAATTTAAAAAATTTTACATTTGGAATTAACAAATTCCGATAGGAATTTAAAACTAAATTTTAAAAAACTTTTAAAATCATAAACTTTTACGGAGTACAATTTAAAATTATTCACTTTATTTAGAAATAACCTTGACTCACCAATAATGATTGCGCCACAAATAAAAAAATAGAAAAACCTCTAGTCGGATGTGGCATATCCGACAGGAGAGGTGAACATTTTATTTGCAACCCCTATTTCTGGTCGGATCACCAAATTCCGACTCTCGCTTTTTTCCCACTACTTTGCTCTCGCTTTTTTCGAAAACCTAGTTTTTTTCCGTATTTTGGCAAGAGATGCGCACAATTCCCGTGTTTTGGTAAAACACCCATGTAACTTAAACTACCATATGGTAATTTCAATAATGAAGAAATTACTACTCGTGTGTGAATGTGATTCTAATTAAGGTCTTGGTTAGGAATGATTTCATGAAGACTACCATATGATAATAATTCCATCATCTTTTTTGTCGTGTGGTTTAGCAAAGTAGTGGGAAAATATGAAATTACATATATCCTCGGAGAGATGATGTGTTGATGTATGGTAGGACACAGTGTCTTAATAAAGCCTTTACAAAATGACATGAAAACATATTGTTTTAGTCACTTTGAAGGCCAAAATTATTTTAGTGATCAATAATCGGTTGTTCAATGTTTCTATAATGTAGTCATTTCTTCCTAGACTATGTGTTTGATCACTTAATCACTTACATACTTTGACACTTACATCCTTTAATTTCCTCACATGCAAATATGCAATACTCCTGGGTCATCATTATCAAGTATCAACAATATATAGATTATGCTAAATGGGACCTTAATTATATCTTGCAACCTTTATATTATTGCATGTACAAAATATGATGTGATATATTAATATATTATACGGAGTACTACCATACTGACAGCTAATACTGAGTGACTTTATCTCATTAATTAGCTTGCTTATGATCAAATTTAATTGGGGAAGTAAGTGGTGGTACGGTGTTAGTAGTTTCGTAAATAATCAACGATAATGTTTCATCTTGTGGTCAATAATTTAGGGTATTACACTGAAAATTTATCTACAAATTGTGTATCATTATAAATGTTTTACAATTAAAATAAATTTGGATTCTTTTATTTTGGCTAAATTAAGCAAAATAAATTTGATTCAATGTATTAACTTGACTGTGAAACCCACATATATACTAAACTAATCCGAGTGATAGTCGAAGAATCAAGTTACTCTTTTTAGATTTGTTATATATCTTTTAAGTATGATGGTTGAGTGTGTCGGGACAATCGTAATTTTTGTATTATATCTTTAGGGTTTATTATTTCAAAAATATTACTAAAATAAAATTTATTTACGAAAATATAACTAATAATTACTACAATGTAGTGTATGATAACTCAAATTTTAAAAATGAACATAAGATACTATAATTTCATTACTACTCTAGTCGTTTGTCAGATTTTTTTAAACAATCTCTATTTTAATTTTAAATACGTAATTATTTATTATCTTTATCCGGTTTCATATGTTCATTCTAAATTAACTAGTTCTGACTTAATTAGGGAAAAGTGATTAATAGTAAAAGTGAATTTTTAAAGTGATTTTGGAAAAAGTGATTAATAGTAAAAGTTGGTAGTGTTTGAGAAAAAAGTGATTCTGGAAAAGTAAAAGTTGCTTGGTAGTGTTTGGTAAAATAAGTACTTTTTGTGTAATAGAAAAAGTGAGAAGCAGTTTAAAGCACCCTTCTACCTGCTTCCAGCTTTTAGCTTCTAAGCAGGGATGGATTTAGGGGGGGGGCGCGGGGGGGGCGACCGCCCCCCTTGGACATTCAAATTTTTTTACCATATATGTAATATTTTCATAAAACTTTTATAATGTAATACTTAATTGGAGATTTAAAAGAATAAACATCTAAAATAATTCACATAACTTAAACAAATAGACAATAGAGTAACTCTATTTAAGATTTAGGATACTTATTATATAAGAATTACTAGTTTTGTAATGTTTAATTATCTTTATTAGATAACAAGTACTGGATTTCGTAAAACATATATCAAACAATATTAAATACCAGACACACTAATTACACAGTTTTTAGATCACGTGAAATGAATCCAAAATACAAATATTTATAGACATTAGATTACATAATTCATTTATTTCTAGCTTTCTAAAAATAATTTATTGCATGGATAATATACTCTGAATTATTATAGAATTAATAAAAATATTAAAATATAATATGCACCATATATGTGTGTGTGTGTGGGGTACATATTATTCTAAAAATAACAATCTCATACATACTAGTATATTAGTATTGTAATATTAAGAAAACTTCTCATGAGTCATGACTCACGAACACCCTCCTTGGTGGTCAAAAATTACAATTCAATAACCGATTCATGAGGTTAAACAATGTAGAAGTTATTAAAAATGTATTGGTTGATGTCTTTGTCATCGTCTGAACTGAGAATGTAATAGATTTAAATGTCATTCGGGATGTGCATGTATTAATGTCATTTTTTGAATAAAAATAGCCACATAGCCCTACAGCAGCGAAAAAATTTCGCCCCGCTATACTAGGGAATAAAATTTCACCCCGCTACACTAACAAAAAAAATTCACCCCCTACACTAACGAAAAATTTCGCCCCCCCCGACTCAGAATCCTGGATCCGTCCCTGCTTCTAAGTGATTAATTTAAGCAGAACCTGTCATTTGAAAACACTCTTTTCAACTTTTTTTAAGCCAAAAGCTGAAAAACATTTTTTTAGTAACACAAACTTACTACCCTTTGGTAAAACTGTGAAAACTTGGGAGGTTTTTTATTGATGTGAATTTTTCTGAACTGATCTAGTCTGACAGATGTGTGATTTATACACACACACACACACACACACACACACACACACATATATATATATATATATATGGAACGGATAAGGTGAGAAGTGTTCTTAGACTGAGAGCTGAGAAGTTGAACTTATAGACTAAATATAGGAACTTTTAACCAATATATCATAACTTATAGACCCCTCGAAAATAATTACGAAAATGCCACCGCAAAAAAAAAATTATGGAAACCTGAAAAAAATTGACGTGGTGGCATTTTTGTAATTATTATGGAGAGCTTTATAAGTTATGATTTATTGGTTATAAGTTCCTATATTTAGTCTATAAGTTTACTGCATTGTAAGATCAGATGCAAATCCAATGACTAAGATTACTTCTCACTTCTCATTTTAAGGGACACTTCTAACATGATCTCCTTTAATACACACACACACACACACACACACACACACACACACACACACAATACTCCGGTCAGGAAATTCCTGACCGGAGCCCCGTCCGGCCTCCTCTATTTCGGGGTCTTCCCGGTGGTATTTTTTGCTCAAATTTGTTTTGTACGTTCCTCATCAAGTCTAGTTTATCCATACCAAATTTCAGCAAAAACTTCAATCGGGAAGGTCGTCAAATGATTTTTTCAAGTTGACTGGTCCGGAATATGTATTTTCCGGACCAGTTAACTTGCAAAAATCATTTGACGATCTTCCCGATTGAATTTTTTGCTCAAATTTGATATGGATGAACTAGACTTGATGAGAAACATACACAAAAAATTTGAGCAAAAAATACCACCGGGAAGGCCCCCAAATGGAGGAGGCCGGACGGGGCTCCTGTCCGGAAATTCCAGACAGGAATAGCTCTCTCTATATATATATATTATCGAATTTTGATCTGATATGATATGATGATGTGATCTATTCTGATTTGTTCTGGTTTAAGGCTGAAAATATCCAAATAAAAACATCATACTGATTCACGTGAGTGTTTAATTTAATCAGCCCACTACTAATTGTTTGTATATAGAATTCAACATGTGCTTGTTGTGTAGCTCTAGCTGGAGTGCATGCTTGAGTGAGGGGACCAAGGTCCACCAATAATTTTTACACATCTTCCGCAAGTAATTTGATGACATTTGTATTGTTCTCCCAAATCAATGAGGGGTTATGTCTAAAATATTACTAAAAAATGATCAAGCTATGGACAAAAAGTGACCTTGTTTCTATTTTTCCAAAAATAAGACTAAAAAGAGACTATGAGACTATTATATCCTTGATATATTTAGAAGGAAATAAAGACTTGAACTAAAGACTTAATATTTCTATAATATATTTAGAAGGAAATACAAAAAAAAAAAATGAGCTTCCAAAACTTGTCTGGGATCTATCGGGCCGGAATGGATCTACGCTATCAAGCGGTTATATGATGCCCATTAAAATAACTACGCAACATTTGCCTTTTTGTAGTTAACTTTCTTTACACTCTATTGAAATGTAAACTGGATTTTGATTTTGTATTGTTGGGTGTAACTCGGATAGATAAGGGTGCCGTAAGAGCAGGGTCGTCTAATAAATTTAATTTGGAGGCTCCCGTTTCAAATGACAAATTGAAGCCCCCTAAAAAAATTTAACAATGAAATACAAAAAGACTAGACGGTTCAATGAAATATAGGTTTTATGATGTTTAAAGTACACAATTTAGATAATCTAAATGTTATATACACTTTGCAATCTTGAATAATACGTAACATCTAGAAAAATCAACCTATACATAAATACATAATACTACATTCTAAACTTTTGGATGCCCCCTACAAGAGTGGGCCCCAGTGTTAAGTGTCTATTGCACCTCCTAAAAGACGGCCATGGGTAAGAGGTAAGTCTGACTTTGAATTCCACCAACTGAGATGAGTGCTTACTTTGTAAAAATGCATAGCATCACTGACTAAGGATGTTTTCTTTTGGACTGAAATTTGCTGGTCTGGTCTGGTCTGGTCTGTTTAAGTCTGGTCTGGTCTGGTCTGGTCTGTTTAAGTCTGGTCTGGTCTGGTCTGAACTGGTCTGGTCTGGTCTGGTAAACGTCTGGTCTCTGTGTATTTTAAAACTACGGAAGTCTGGTCTGGTCTGGTCTGTTTAAGTCTGGTCTGGTCTAGTCTGGTCTGTTTAAGTCTGGTCTGGTCTGGTCTGGGACTGAAAACAGTCCAAAAGAAAACATCCTAACTGCAAGTATCTAAATCAGAGGCTCGCTATCGGTTAGTTAACTGTTTTGCCGATGATAGGAGACCCTGAGGAATTAAATGTCATCCTCTTTTTAAAAGAAAGTAAGAAGAAATGGTACAATTCACTCGTGGAGTAACTGAGTAATTAAGCTAGGTTATTGAAACCTCGATATAAATAAATTATATAATTGTATGATTTTACAATTCTATACTAATAAATCAATATGACGAATAAATTGATATGAATCTTAAGTAGAATCACAAAATTGTACAATATCGTGCTAATACTGTGCTAAAACATAAAGTCTTAGCAAAACCGTTCTGATGATTTATTTGTAAAAATTATAACTTTTAAAGTTACGATCTTAATACATATGTCCATTAGTGGTTAGGGTTCAAATAAAAAAGAGCATTGAAATAATAATTAATCTTAACCGTTTAAACAATTAATTCGATGCACAATAATCCTAATCTAATGCACTTTTCGAATAAACCTTATATGATGCTCTTTTCTAGCATGGAGACACGATGGCTTTTAGTAAGTATTGGAAAAGTGAATCACATGAGATTCATTGTGTGCATAAGATTGATCGACTTTTTGGACGACTGAAATTAATTTTTATTTTACACGTTACGGCCTTTTTTATTTGGTCAAACTCTTCATTAGTAATAGTTAATAAGATCAATATAATATATTTAATGAAAGTAATGAGTACTTTTACCAGTTAATAATTTTGTGTTTTATATATGTTTGGTGTTCATTATTAGCTAAATTTAAACCATAAAAATAATTTATAGTTAAGTCTTGTCTATAACCTTAGTATTAAATAAGTTATGAGAAGACAGAGTTATTAAGTTGTGACTTTATTTTGATCATTGTTCTAAAAATCGCTCTAGGCACCTGACTAGTCCCCGCCTAGGTGCTGGGCGGTGATCGACTGGTCAGACACTCCAATTTTAATCTAGGCGCTCAGACTAATTGATTTCAACGCCTAGGTGAATTAGTCGATCTCCTAGGGAGTTTAGTTGCCCGCCCTTAGTGCTTAATAGGCCGCTTAGGCGTCTAGATTCATCGAACAATTTTGTTTTGCTTTTTATTTTAGTATCCTTAGAGATATGTGTACATTTAACTTGACAATACATATGAAGAAAGTTACTAGTGAGTGAGTGAGTAGGTATAATATATTATTAAATGTTAGTAGTATAATTTTATCACATTTCCGGCCGGATCCCAGGTAAGTTTTAATTATAATTATAATATATATAATTATAATTATAAAATTATAATTGTAATTATTATTATAATTATAATAGACATGTAATAATTATAATATATATAATTAAGTGTGATTATTTTAATTAGTCCCTGCCTAGGCGCCCGCCTACCCGACTAGGCACTAAGCGCTGGGCTGGCGTCCAACTAGCGCCTAACGCCTTTTAGAACATTGGTTTTAATTATTAATTTTATGAGCCAATACATGTACATACGTGTGATTTGTTTTAATTGAAACAAATATGCACTACGAGAATTTTCTAGTTTAGTTTGATGTGGTCCGCTTTTGTTATGTTTAGTCTAGACTGAGCTACCTGATTAAGTCCGGTCTCGTCTAGTCTATATTGGTCTTGTCTCTGTGTTTTTTATAACTTTTGATATCTGATTTAAATTGACCTGTTAAAATCTGATCTTGTTTATTTAAGATTAGTCTCTATCTAAATTAGGATTCAAATAAATCAAGTAAAAACTAAAAACGTGGTAAGCGAGGAAGCAAAATACTACTCGTAAAATGTAGCTACTCCCTATCTTCACCGGGAGGGAGTACTTGCCTAGCAACAGGGGCGGTCACGGGGAGCTAAAACGATCACGAGAAAGCTGCACAGAAAGGAATATTTCCATGCTTCGGGAATTTATGAATATACGTGATACACCGGCCCAAAAAAATCTTGACTAAATTTGATGTCAAACAAAACAAATAGGGAAATTCCATCTATTACACATGTTTGAGATATAAGATAGAGATAGAGATGCCATCATGCAAATAGAGATATAATTCGTATGATAGGGATATAAATAGGGACTAAATTTCTTAGCTAGATAAAAATAAAGTACATTCAAACATTCAAATACATTTCTTTTCGGTTTACTCAAAGTAACCAATAAAAAGATTATTATTAATATTAGATTCTAATTAGAATTTTAAATAAAACATATCAAATTCTAAATAATAATGAAATCTTCCCGCATTTCTTACTTTTTATATTGAGTTATAGCGTATATTCAAGTTTTGCCTGCTTATTAGAGTCTGTGGATGATAAAAAAAAAAGTCAAAAGGAGTGTTTGGCAATCAATTGTTGGTTAATAGCTGATTGCATATGTTGTTTGATATCAACATATTCTGTTAGTTGTTTTTATCGGGGCTATCATTAGGGGAGTGAAGTAAAATGTTTGATAGCTTAACTTTTCACAATCAACCATTATGACGTAATATGATCATTAAGAATATGAATAAAAAAGTGCATATATATATTTATTTAACTCAACTTGTTTTTTATTTCTTTTGAAAAAAATAGAATTACATTTACTAATATAGTACATAGTAATATTGTTATGTATATTTTATTTCAATTAGTATTTCATGTTCTGGATGATTATTAAAAACTTAAATAACAAAGTAAAATTGAAGGGTATATGAGGCTTTGAAAATGAAAAAAAAAACACTATGAAGAACTACACAAAGGGGTTGTTTGGCAAATGGCCGTTGGCTGTTGGCTGATAATGTTGGCTGATAGATAACAGCGGATTATGTTGGCCGTTTTGATTAGCAGGTGATATCAGTGGTTCATAAATCGGTGTTTGGTTAAATAGCTGTTTACAATTAGCTGAAAACAAATTAAATGACCTTTATAGACATCAATTTATTTTTTGAATACTTACTACGTTTACACATATCACATGAAATTATAATTATTTTTTCTAATCAAGGGAATCATAGAATTGCTTAAATCATTTATTCAATTCTATTCACATTTGTCTTACTCCGTATTAACTATCTTAAAAAAAATTCCAGCAATTCAAAAAAATCAAACTCGATAATTGGGATTGTGATTTTCTATTAATTACTCATGCTATTGCATAAAGGCCATTGGGGCTGTGCACCAATCGCACCATGTGCGTAAAAAACAACAGTGCAGAAAAAAATATTGTAGATAAGTGTGACGAAGGTACGGGAGTTTATAGGGCGGTGCCTGGTAAAGGTATCTGCATGACTGCATTTAAGTGGCATGGGTAATTTTGGAGAATTTGAATAAATAGCAAACAGCCAATGCAACACTAAGAGCCCGTTTGGAGAACTCTGTTTTCGGCTTATCAGGTTTATCAGCCAGCTTTTTCACCAAACACGTAACTTTTACTTTCGCGCGCTGAATTGTGTAATAAGCCGAAAAAGTAAGGTTGGAGTTACTTTTCTGGCTGTATTGGCTGAAGTTACTGTAGAGGACCATTTTAGCTATTTTTACATATAATTTTTTCTTTAATTTATTAATAAAATATATTTTTAAAATATTTTTTTCTTAAATCAGCAGAATCAGCCAAAACAGCCACTCCAGCCAGAATATCATAAATTTCAGCAGAATCAGCCAAAACAGCCGATTTTGGTGCTACCAAACGGGCTCTAAAACGCTAACAATTGTGGCGTTTTTTATTTCGGCCGTTGGAGACAAAACGCCGAACGAAATCCTCGTTTACCAAACACCATAGGTAGCCGATTCATTTGGTCAAAAAGCCATTTAATGGTCAAATCAGTCAAAACATGGCTGATAGGCTCCTAACCAAACACCCCAAGAGTATCTTTTTGATTTTTTATATAGTCAAAAGCCAAAATCATTTCAAAACGTCAAAAAATGCTTGATAGAATGATAACCAAACACCTTCAAACAGTTACAACTTACACGGAGTAAATAATACCGCCAAACTTTAAACCAAAAAAAAAAATGAATTGAAGTGGTAAAAATGGTACATGTGCCCTAAAAAAGTACATGTATAGAACTCTTGTATCATCAAAACGACTAATAAAAAAATACGTAGTATGCCGTATTACTTAAGTAAGTATTGACAGAACATGACATCCCATAGTTTAAGGTTATCTTTAATTAGACTAAATTTTTATTACTGTCAGAGTATGGTCCAATGTAGTCTAAGGATATTTTATGTTGGACTGAAATTTGCTGGTCTGATCTGGTTTGGTCTGACTTGATATGATCTAGTAGATGTCTGGTCTCTGTGTATTTTATAGCTACGGAAGTCTGGTATGATCTGGTCTGATCTGGTCTGGGACTGAAAACAATCCAAAAGAAAACATCCCCGAGATTGAAATCAACCAAATTAAAAGCATTCTAAGAAAATCTAGTAAATGGATTCATAGCGTAGAACATAAACATAATTTTGTGGGAGAGTAAATATGATTTATTTTTTGTGTAAAATCTAAATTTGGGTCATCTCTGCTTTGGCTACTTAATCAGTTACTGGCCCCATTGATAACACTTATTTTCAGCTTATTAGACTTATCAATCGATTGTTTTGGTCATACACTAACTTTTTATTTCGTGCGCTGAATTGTGTAACAAACAATAAGGTGAATAAGGTTAGGTTTGCCTTTATTTCTTAATTGACTGAATTTGACGAAGATGACTATTTTAAATACTTTAATATAACTTTCTCTTCATTTTACAAATACAATATAATAAAATAATATATTGCCATTTATAACTCAGCAAATTCAAACAATTCATTGAGAATTAGTCGATTCTGCCAATTAATGGGTTACCAAATGGTGTCCATATATGCATATGTATTATATGTGGGTGTACAATGATTGCATTTGGGCAGGTCTTTTTGCTTGAGATAGGCACATATATCATTCTCAGCCTACCTATATCATAATATCAATTTTGGGTCAGGTCTGAGGCTTTCCTGTGAGTAAATCCCCTACCATTTTCCCATTTGTATGCATTGTGATTGGAATGGTCCAACAGACTACCTACATTTTAAATGGGGAAACAGACTACCTCCAAGCCTCCAACGGCTCTATGCGCTGAATCAATTTATGTTTTTACTAGTGAAGGTTTTGAACAAAATTATTTATATATAACCGCAGCCAGAGAAACTAACAAGCGCAAAGGTACAAAATTATAGATATATAAGGTTTAAATGTCTTTAATTTTGTATAGGGAAAACTGTCAAATAGGTCCTCGAACTTTCATAAAAAAATCAATTAAGTCCTTCTATAGGAGATTCTGTCCGGACGTCGCGATTTGGGGCGGTTCCCGGTGGAATTTTTTGATGAAATTTTTTGAGCATCGTATTCATCAAGTCTAGTTTACTCATACCAAATTTCAGCTAAAAATTCAATCATGAACACATTCAAATTAATTCATGAAGATAACTGCGCATTTTTGCGTTCTCGAATTAATTTGAATGTGTTCCCGATCGAATTTTTAGCTAAAATTTGGTATGAGTAAACTACACTTGATGAATAAGATACTCAAAAAATTTCATCAAAAAATTCCACTGGAAAACGCCCTAAATCGCGACCGCCGAATAGAATCTTCTATAGGACTTAATTGACTTTTTTATGAAAGTTCGAGGACCTATTTGACAGTTTTCCCTTTTGTATATTAAATTACATTCTCAATGTGTAGCTTTACAAACCAGGTTACCTTGCTGAGACTTGCTGACTTGCATATGTTTTTCATACATGCAAATATACGGAGTATTATTTTTTGTTTTAAATCCCTTTGAATTTAGGACGTTTTTGTATTCCTCCCTACCTGTACACTAATATCAGAGTACCAGACTACCAGCTGAAGAGCAAAACAAGATGACTCGCTGTTTTACTCTTGCTTTTTCGCTTAACTATGGCTCTAGACTTCTACACGTTGAAAGTTCTGATGTGAATCACTTTTTTCTGTAAGCAGAGATTGCCCATAAGTTGGAAAATATTGAAAAAGAACATAAATTACAAGAATGTCAAAAAAATGCAGGGATCAATACGCTATGCCTGCAAATCTGCAATGCAACTCTACAATGAAAATCATTTGTTACAAAATTTGAAGAAATATACACAACTTTAATGAAGACACCACCACATCAAAGCTTCTGCGGAATAGTAAAGAAAAAACTGCTAATGAGAGGCTGCACGTGGAATAGCTAGAGTTTTATAAACTGGACAGGTGACCAATCCAATCCAGAGCACCTTCCTAGAAATGGTTTAACAGGTATACAGTTCAGCCGTTGGGTTCAGTCAGATGTTCAAAATAGTGGTGATAGCCAAATGCGTCGCAAACACGTAGCGTGTCAACCATACCTCATCCAGATTATATGTTCGGCTTGCTGTCCGTAGTTTCTATACATACCACTTGGGTTCAAATTCTTCTTCCACATCAAGCATACATGGTCCAACTTGTACTTCGGAAATAAAAATGCCTTCACGCCGGAGTGATGATTTTTTTTTTCTTTTTTTGGTCACTTAATTAAAAAAAATGGTTCAATGCGAGACACTCATTTGACTAGTGGGCTGAGCCCATCGCCTTCCCAACCTAGCTTAAGCATGTGATCAACCACCTTTAAGCTCAACTGCATGCAACAAAAGATGTAATAAACATTAAGAAGTTATAATCAAAGCAAAATTCAGACAAAATGTAAACGAATAAGAAAAAATAAGGGGAAAAATCTATGAAATTGAGGAATTGTGGACACACTACTTTTGGATATCTCTGCAAGACTGCAAACCCACATTCTACGCATACTTTTGTTTCTTAGTCTTAGAGCATCCTAAGAAAGTTCAAGAAAAATCTAAGGGTGTGTTTGGTAATGGATTTTTTATGGGGAGGACTTCATAAGTTCATAAATGTGAATATGTGATTGAAATGTTATATAACCGCATATCATATTACTACTTCAATGTTTATAAAATACGTATACCAATTACAGTATGTACTACAGAAATCACTTTCCATAATATCAACTATTTGAATATATATCGAAAGTTATATGGATCCATTTTGCAACAAGTCCAGCCATTTAACCTATCAAAATCCTATATCAAATCATCATAGTAAGTGACCTCGTTTCAAAATAAACCCTATTTCAAGGTCTATTACCAGTCTTTGATGAATGACTAGATTTGTATTCAAATAGTTTGTATTATCGAAAGTGATTTCTAGAATGCGTATTATTATTGGTTCACGGGGTGATACTATGATAGTTGATTTTATTTGAAGTTATTTCTCCATATATCATATATATAACTGAATGGTCAAAAAAGTATCAACCAAACTGAATGAAACTTGAAGCCTTTTATGTTTTTTCATGTGTAGTTAGTAATACAAGGAGCATCTTTTCAATGTCATTACAAACTAAAGGTTTCAAATTCTTTTGAAACAGCCCATACAAGACAGCAAGTACAAGAAAACTAGATAAGATATTCAGCAAAACGACTTCAACTTACAGCAGGATCTGTGAAGATTAACAACTGTTTGTCAGCTGTGGATACCAGAAGGTTTGTGTTATCTTTGTTCAGTGCCAAAGCTGTAATATCTTGACCCTCACCCAGTTTCATAGTGTGAAAGACCTGCACGTGAAAATAAATTTTGTGCTCTTTTTAGTGCAAGCATAACGCAAAGTGTGGCAGACAAATTACAAATAACTTAGGCAGAACAGAGTAGCATGCGCATGTTACACAACACTCCCTAAGAAAATCATGTTTCACCATGGTATAGCATTTAAAAATCCCATATTCCCATTTATGTGTTAAATTCATGTGGTACTGAATTTGACCTAATTTTTTGTACTAATACTTTTTGGAGGAATGTCTCTTTTAAAAATGTTTGAAACTGAACTATTCTTTCTGGAAGTATAGGGGGCCATCAATTGGATTCTGTACAAACAATATAAAGGGGAAAAGAAGAAGACTGTGCCCATAGAGAGGAACCTTTAGACTATAAATTTCAACAAAGCAAATCGATGGTAAGGAGATATCAAGTCTGTGCTCATCATTACTGTCTGCCTTATATGAATTCCTGTTATTATCAGAGGACTTGTCATAATCCAAAGATGGGTTCAGCCCAACTATAACATTTTTTCCATCGGCAGAAACCTCCATGCATTCGACACTACAAGACATAGGGAAAAATGCCCTGGTTATAGGAATTCCATTTAGAGTAAAGGTGCTAAGAGTCTTAAGATCTCTGTTCCACGTAATTATAACTCCATCAGACGACAGACAAACATTATGAGCCTCCACACCAACTAACTTTCTGATTAACCTTCCCCTCCTGATCGAATGCAACAAGACGTCTGATGAGTTGGAACATGAAACAACAATTCCAAGATCTGAATTGACACAGCAGCATGATATTTTTCCCAGGTTACCCCTTAGCACATGTATGGGACCCTCAATCTGATGTCTCTTTTCCAAAGAGCTTTTTCCCGTCATATTACCAGCTGGCGTGGTAGGGTCAATAGTGGAGGAGTCTGATGATATGTTGGGTGTGAGGGAAGTTGAGAACTTATGTATTTTCCAAAGCAGAACTGCTGCATCACGAGAACCCGTCACAAGATAGTTGTTATCCGGAGAAGTGGCCAGGCAGGTGACAGGAGAACAGTGTCCTCTAGCAATTTCCAAGGTTTTTGCTGTGTCTGCAGATATCAGTCTGACGCTGTTATCAACATGCCCACCTGGATATTATAAGCAGACACAAAGCTCAAGTTATTATACAGTTATGAAGTGTCAAGAAGCATGACAATACATGAAAAGAAAGAATACCAACTTTATTGTCACCCATTGGTCTATAACTTACAATGACAATTTTGAGAAAAACATAATTTTATGGTACCGAATGAGGTCAACAGTGATATATGGGGGGGGGGGGGCACTTTATGGTGATTAAGCAGTCAAATAAGAGAAAAATAGCAATTGTCACATATGAACTCTGTTACTAGTGGTTATGCAGTCAAAGACGAGAATAACAACTTCTGAGCCTTAATCTCAAACCATTGGGGTTGACTACTTGAATCAATAATCTTTAGGAGTCACTCATGAATATCTTTAATGCCCACTCTCTTTTGTCATGCACTGTTTTGTTAAGCCCCATCACTCTAAAATCAGTTCTTATGCCCTTAATCCGTGTGATTTTCGCTCTACTCTCTGTCTCTCTACTATTTTAGATCGTAAGAATTCCTATTTCCAACACTCCTTTCTCCACAATGATCACTCAATATAAGTTTGTCCGACCCAGTATAGCCGATTCTTCCATACCTTACTTCAATGGTCATGCTCCAACCTCCTCATGGATCTCCCATTGCAATTTCGATCTTTTCTAATGTTACTACACATCTATCATCTTTTCTAGTGTTACTACACATCTTTTCTAGTGTTACTACACAATCTCCACTGCACTTATCGTTTTCACCTGATCTTTCTAAATAAAAAAGATGAGAATCCTGAACTGGTCCAATTATAGAAAGGCCATCTCCGCTACCTCGTGATCTAACTAATATAAAAGGCCATTATTATTACAGTGAAATGAAAGAGATAATTTTCTGGCATCTAGATATCAAAATAGTTCAGTATCAATTGTGCCCTTGTCTAGGTTGGTGAAACAAATAAATTTTTATGAACTCAATGACCTTAGAAAAGCAAGAATTAAAACAAACTGCTTACCCATGATTATTTCCTTGTCACTAATGATAGAAATTATTGCAGAGCTTTTGATTCCAGAAGCTGGAAATGTCATAGAAAGAGGGAAATTCAACTCCTCTGAACTAGAACCGGTAGTCCCACCCTTGAACATACGCATGAATGCTCCACCAGCAGAGCTGACACCAGGCTTTCCATGTTGAAAAAGAAAAGGAGTGCCTTGGCCGTCAGGTGTATTTGACTGCCATTTATGTTGTGCTATGTGTGCAGCTGGAGCACTTGAATCAACAATTACAAGCGAGTCTGAAGAAGCGTGGATTGCAGCAGCAGGTAGGTTGCAGCGCTCAGGATAAGGAACTGTATATGACTTAACATCAGCAGGATTCCTGAAGATAGTCTGCTAGAATAAACCGATTTACACTTATCAGAAAATAGTTGCATAACGGAAAACCTCATGAGGGAGGACTTTCTGCTTACAAAGTAGGCCCTACATGACTACATAAATAAATAGGGGTATTCTTTGTATAATACGCTTTTCAAAATAGATTAAAGATATACCATGAAATACCGAAACTTATTTAAAGAGTAATTACTAATCATTTTAATTAAATCAAAACACATATATTAATTAACTCTTTTAAATATGTTCTATTCTATGTACATATATGCATGTATCATTTTATTTGTTCCTTTTTTAGAAAAAGTAAAAGACCAGGGGATTTTTTTTTCAACCGATCATCCTGATTGAAAAGGGCAAAAATACCCCCTTATTGCTCTTTCTGTTTCTGGAAAAAGGTACCCTAGTAAAAGGCATTCTAGAAAATCCCAAATATTATGTCAGAGCTATATAACTTTCAAATGTATAGCACGGGAGTACGTCATTAAAAATTATAAAATGCGGTTAAATGGCATCAAGTGCATGAATACCTTTCTCTTTTTTCTAAAACTCATAGTGTAGTTATGAAACATATATTAATATGTATTACTCCCTCCGCCCCTTTTTATTTAGCCAAACATTATTTTTCAAGTCAATAATGTTAAACTTTGACCAATTATATATTTATACACGGTAATATTGATAATATGAAAATGACATGGAAATATTCATTGTTTAAAATACTATCATGAAAGTATAAATTTATTAAGTTTCACATAAATATATTAGTTAAACTAATAGATCAAAGTTTATCATCTTTGACTGGAAAAGTTAAAGATGGATAAATAAAAAGGGACGGAGGTTGTAATACATATCAAGATAAAAACAACCTTTATTGGTTCTCAAATATCACGCCTAAAAATAAACATGCCATGTTGATGAACGGAAGTTTCTGCAGACATTTGCATTGATATACACTGGAAACTGGAAAGAGGACTTCATAATTGTGAGATTAAATGGATTTACCTGTAGGTGAAGAACTTCTTTAAGCGGCATCCTTTTCATGTGAGGGACTGTCAGCAACTGCGACGGTGTTTGTCCAAAATAAGCAATCTGATCTTGTGTAGCTTGCTGTTGGACCTTTTGATTAAATTTAAGTGTTAAACAAATACAAGATGGAAGAATGTCTATCGAGTGAAAATACATTGAGATGTTTTAATTATACAGAAGAATGAGAACTCACTTGGTCTGTGATTTTGTCAATGTCCACAGTCCCTTCATAAGTAATATAAAAGAAAACATTATTCGCCAATATAGCTTCTTTTCCTCGTTGTTTGTACCTGAATAACTTCAAAAACTCAGACTAAAAACTCTGCACTTGGTGAATTACTATTTTAGCCTTGGGGCTAAAGTCAATGCACTAAATATCAGTAAGAGGATCACAGTAAAGCTCTTGAGTTTGAAGGTATAAAAGAACCTATGGGATCAGGAAGCTACCCAAAAATTAGATCGATCCATTCATGCAAATGTGCTGAGACATGCTCACTCTCAAGTGCCATCCGATGCTTATGAATGAAATCAACTGGACTTTCAGCCCAAGGCGGAAGCCGAACAGAATCTGAAACAGTGAATCAGGAACATTTATACAAACTAATCAGCTTATTAATATAAAGGACCATTTCTTACCTCTTGTTAGGAAAATTTGTATAGCTTACCAAGCTTTTCCCCTAGTTGTGTTGAGCCAAAATCAATAGAGTTATCATTTGTGAATACCTCTGGAAGATAAAACAGCTCTGGAACCTAAGGCATAAAGTCAAGAAAGTAAGTTTAATACCATTCATGACATAGTATTAAGTCAAAGTAACCATTTCATCTATATTTGTAAGAGCAAAACAAGGTATCTATCTTTCAACATAAATATATATTATATACCAACTCTTTCACATCACTCATTTCCTCAAGAACTCCTTTCCATGTACCAGCAATATCTGAAAACATTCTGTCCGCGTGATCAAACTTCCCACCTTGTAGCTGAATCGATAAAGTAGTAAAAGGTTCCAATCTAACGAGAAAATACATGACCTGGTATATCATCACCCACAATACCAAAGTATCAGTACACAATTCTCACATTGTAGACGTCTAGAGCCTACCATCAAACACCAAGTGGTGCCAACTCAACATACACAACAAGAAAAAGACAATATAAGGGATAAGACAAATATATTGTGCATAATACAATGGTAAGCACAATAAAACCATAAAATGGGTCAATCAGTTGATATCTAATTGTTGAAATATTTGAACATTAAAGCAAGCTAAATGCCTCTGAGATTGTGAAGCTGAGAGAAGAAGGCTCCCCTAAAGAGGCTGTGGGTGTTCTTTATCCATTGTCGTAGGTAGCTACATATACCCAAAGGTATTTTATTGAGTACTAATACTATCATATAACCCTCTAACTGACTTATTTTAAAGATGCAATGTGTTTTACTCGTAGCTTAGAGAACAAAACAGTGTAGGTTGTAGAGTATAGCTGTGAAATTCATTGCAATTTCCACTATACTGGTCCTGATGAAATGTAGCTACAAGGAAACATATAGCACAACAAAAAGTAACCCGAATATTTCAAAAAACTATAGAATACATTAAACAGTCGGTTGAGCCATTAAAATGAAAGAGATTTATTGCATGAACAAAGTTTGCCAATAGAGTATTGTGTAAACAACCCGTACAGTGAAAGAGATGAACAACACTTACTGTTCCAGCAGTAGAGTAGTGTGAACCATAGTGAAATTTCGGTATGACTGGATCATCAAAAGTAGAGTACCTTTCCTGAAACTTCTTTAGTCTGTCAGCATTCAGCGCGCCAACAGGCTGAAAATCACACATCAAATTATATGTCATCTGAAAAGCCAGAGATTGCAATTATTTGAGAAAACAAAAAAAATTCAAAGTCATGGCACCTTTGAGAGGTCACGGTAACAAGAAGGATTGTCAAGATCCAATCTGCTTGAACTGTAATCGGATAGAATCCAAGGGAAAACAGGATACTGGAGAATATAGAAGAAGTGGTAAATCGAAACAGGACTGCATGATGAGCTGTGTAAAAGATATTTAGCTAACCATACCTGTGTAATGTCATTATAACTACGACCTGACAGTGTGTTTAGTTGCATTAGATATTCAAAGTTGCTAATCTACATAAAACAACCAAGAAAGCTTTAGAATGTTCTCCATTCAACCAAAACATCATGCCAAGATATCAGATAAGATTAAATATTCATTGAAACATACCTCCCATCGAGCCCAACGTTCCATAAGTTGAGTTCTTTTCAAGAGTTGCTCAGGCCTCTGTACAAAAGGAATCAGAGAAAAATATAAATAAGTAAAAGGTAATCAGTACGTTCTGGTGGATCTATGTACTGATATTTAGAACTTATTTGGTGCCTTGACAGATAAACTATTAGATATATGATAAGAATATCAGGCTAGACTCAACCATGTGCCCTACTCAAGTCTGAAAAGTAATTCATGGACGTGTGCAAGAGTGCTTCTTCCTTGATTACTGTAAATGTGTACAGTGACAACAAAGAAGACATTTCAGAATGATAAATGCCCAGGACCAAGCCAAGTTGAGGTTAGAACCTGGGTTGCCAGGTATATGTTGTTCAGATGAGGAGGGCGTGTTTGTACAATTGCTCGATATGCATTTTTTCTTGCTTCAGCACTCTGGATCATACAAAAAAAGATTCATTAGCATGCACACAGCATTTGGGGTGGGGGGGCTTGTATCCATACAGAGAGAATGTAATACCCCAAAATCAAAAAAGAAATTTGATCGGTCAACCATAAATAATTCCAATGCACTTCTCCTCAATAGATACCTGTAGGAAAAAAAATTATTGCATACATTAAAAGGTATAAACTACTAGAAATTAAGGGGAACTGTCTCTACCCAGCACATCCCAGAATGTGGCGTGTAAGCATGTGATGTTATTAGCCATGAAGATATGAGCCTGAATTCAATTCTTTCCTTCAAACATCATGCAACTTTACAGAGAGAAACATACTATTATCTCACCTTCTGCTATATATGTGATGAAGAGAAGAAATTGGCCAGCTTCGATCCTTTTCTTGGACCCTATTCTCCATTATGCAGTCAAGGCTACTGACAGCAGCACTGTTCTCAGCATTATTATCAATAATAAAATTGATCCTTCTTGAAGTTATCTAAAAAAAATTAGCACAAGTTAACACAAGATAGGAACCATATTTATGCCCCTCAAAAATTGTCTGAATAGTAGTAAACTAAGAAAGTTTGCAAAGTTGTAACTTGTAAATAAACAACTCCCTGATTGAATACTACATCGCCAGTTAACCAGAAAAACATTAGTAGGGTTTAACCAGATTTTCACTTTCACGGGCATTATTTGTTATGCTATACTCCCTCCGTATTTAAAAGTTTGCTACACTTTCCTATTTGGGGTGTATTTAAAAGTTGCTGCACTTTCCCTTTTTGGTAAGTTTTTCCTTTAAAAATATTCAATTAACCTTACTTTTTCTACTTTTTGTCTTCTCGTTCCTACTTTTCACCTTATATCCTACTTTTTCTACACTATTCATTACCCCTACTATTTCTCCCTTAAATATTGTGCCAAGACCTAATGTAGTGATCCTTTAAATACGGAGGGAGTATAAGCTACCATTGCAGGCATAGTAAGTTGGATATGAATTTTATCTACAACCGAAACTTTTCCCTGAATATCAAAACACCCAGGGAATTCAAGATGCACTTAGGTCCAGTAGAAATAAGCTTAGTTTCATTTTTCTACTTTTGAAGGCATTGCATAATCTTTTAGTGTGTTTGGAAGGGCTTACGAGAACAACATATGGCTTTTAGAATTCTACTTATCCCACTAAGCTATTTTGAGAAGCTCATTAGAATGTGCTAGAATATTGGTTGTGATAATAGACCAGTTGAATACTCATGTTTTAAAAGAGACTATTACACTGTTCATCTAAATTAGGCCTTGCCAGAAAAGACAATAAGACATTGTTTATCGTATAGATTTCAGATGTATATATTGAAACGTAATTGATGAGACAAGATTACACTCCACAATGTCCATGCACTCATGGAAACAGCACATGCTACATTATTGTTTAAAATCCTTAAAGTGAACATACTTAACGAAATACTCAAAACTTACCTGAAACGTTCCTCTTAAAACCTTCAATGGCCTGACCATTGATGATGGAAGTTCCAGAACAATCCTTCCATCATCTTCACCAGGAACGTACCCCAGAGAAACTGCTGGGGAACCATGAACTGTCATTGGGTCTGGGTCTGCAGCAAGCACTGAATTCTCAGATTCTTTAGATGTCTGCAGCAGTTGTTCAGAAGTTGTAGATGGTACGTTCTGAAACTCTCCATGCTTTTGAATGTCATCCACTCTACCCTCTGAGTTTGAGATCTCCTGCTCATCATACTCAATTGAATCCTCAATCGAGATGGCTTCTGCAACTACAAGCGAAGCTTTAGAAGGACTGATGGCCTTGACTTTCTCTAGTCTAGGCTCCTGATCATCAAAATTTGCAGCAGCTCCATAATGAACAGAGCCTCTGTAATTTCTTCTCAAGAATCTTCTCATTCTTGAAGAAGTTTCCATATTATCCAGCTTCCAGTAAACCTACAACACAAAGCAAATATTAAGGTTTTGTAACGATCCCACACTGGTCAAGTATGGGCTTGACCGGTGGCTTATAAGCAAGGTGTTCCCTCCTCCTAATCGGCTGGTCTTTTGGGAGTGAGTTCCACACCTGGGCTTATGGCCTAGATATGGGCCTAGTAAGGGCTAGGTCTGTAACAATTGGTATCAGAGCCATCCCCATCTTCTTGGTCCCAACACTCGAAGTGGTGGCCTATGGAGTGGTGGCTTGGGCCCTGGGGGTGCCAAACATGACCAACATAGCTGTGACCAACGAGGATGTTGGCTCTTCGAAGCGTGGGGTATTGTAACGATCCCACACCGGTCAAGTATGGGCTTGACCGGTGGCTTATAAGCAAGGTGTACCCTCCTAATCGGCTGGTCTTTTGGGAGTGAGTTCCACACCTGGGCGGCTGGGCTTATGGCCTTGATATGGGCCGAGTATGGGCTAGGTCCATAACAGGTTTACATAAAACTGAGGCTGTTAAGCAATTGGAAGGAAATGCTAGTAACATACATGTTGGGTATTGTATAGATGAAGACCAGATGGACCAAAGAGGCATTTGGTCTCTATCAAGCTGTGCACAAGCTTTCTCCATTCACATATTCCACAGTACAGGCGACTCCGTGCTATTACATCAACTTGTCTGCGTCTTTCAGCCTGAAAAGCATCAAAATCTCGAGTAACTTATGTGCATAAGAAACTGCAGTGGTATAGCACAGAGAAAAAAAAAAAGAGAAAGAATACCTCTGATCGTTGCATGTTTCTTGCTAAAGCTAAACTTCCAACCAGGACAGCAATGAATCTGTAGGATAGGGCATTAAAATCTTTCCCATAAACTGATTTGGTATCACCTTCCTGCAGACATTCAAGCCAGGCAATTCCCATGGCTTCAGAAACATTCCATCTCTTCACACGCTCCATGTCACTCCTATTTCTTCGTTGGGCAGAGGTAGCCATGGCCACTGCAGTGAGACCTCTTCCTGACCCAATCTTTGCACTGCGCTCAAGATCTCGTGCAACAGCTAGTGCAGCTGCTTTTGCTGCAGCCTTGTCCCTCGGAACAGGTGGGGATTTGTTAGAAGCTTCTGAAGAATTTTGAAAGCTTGAAAAGCTGTGCAGTTTGGCTGTTTTTCTCTCAAGCAAAGAGGAATCACGTCTCAGCTGTTGAGTTGTTGCAGGAGCAGTAGTTTCACCTCCACCAGCACCAGCAGCCATCATTGCCAATGCCAAAGCAGCAGGTGGGGATGCAAAAGCAGCAGCCCAGCTTGGGGAGATCATAGCCAGAGCCGCCTGGATTGAACCAGAAATCGCCATTAATTAAAAAAAAGGAAATAAGAATCCGACAGTCTGAAGGCCAGACACAAAAAATAACAAAAATTTAATGCCTTCTGCAGGCTGAGCTACATAAGCATGAATAGTTACTGCGCAGTTTCATCATACAATGTGCATAACAAAGAACCATGTGTCAGTGTGTAACAACATTAAATAACTCTAAATGCAAAAGCATTCAAAGCAGGAAATAGAACTCCTGTCACAGACTTCATAAGAAACATGGTAATCATAATATCAAATACATCCTGAAGATGCAAAAGGCTCTGATGTTAGATTTTCTAGGAAGTAATTTTGTAGGACTTCTTCCCTTGTTTAGATTTCTATACATGTAATCCCTGTTATAAAGGAGATTTGATTTGCTGGTTGATATCCAAATTGAATTAAAAAGAACACAGGGAGGAGAAGGAAAACTCCCTAAATTCCACTGCCCCCCCCCCCCCATGTGGGGAGTTTCCTTGATTTCTAATTATTTCTTTCTTGGATATTTTATTAGCAAAGCAAAGCTTCTACTTATAATAGAAATTACATGTATAGAAATCTAAAACAAGAAAGAAATCCTTAAAAAACACTTTTTGAAATAAACAAGCTAATGAAGGTATTGAAATAAAACCAAAATAATGTCAATCTAGCAAACCATTCAACTACAACCATCCTCAATCTTATACTTGAACTCTCTTTTATCTTGCCAGAACCTTATAATAACGCATGCACCAGGCTCTCAGGTTAACACAGTATAGTATTACTTTCGTCGGGAGAATATTGACTAGCATTACGGATAGGTTTCAATGTAACGAAGCACAACAACAAAACATGTGAAAAGAAATACTATTATAGAGTTAGTTAATCAACCTCAATTGGTAAGGCATCTGCAGCCAGCGCACGATCATCAACAGCAAGAGGATTCAGACCATCTGAAGTAGCAAGTTCATGAATTCTAGCCAAAAGGGGTCTCCATCTCCTTAAAATGGCAACAAATGGAGGCAAAATAGCCTCCAGATATTGTTTACGTAGAGGGTTTCGATCTCTAGCAACAGCATGCCACACCTGCATTTACATATACGACAAAACACAGCAGAATAAGGCGAGATACAAAACCTACAGCTACCCGATGCAATACTCTTATAGTGTAATCATTTTAAATAGAGTTTGCACCTAAAGAGTAAAGACTGTTGCAGAGAAGTTCTAGTATTTCAGGAGTTGATAGTATAAATTAGTTCATGTGAACCATGTAATACAAATATTCACCTCAGAATAAAGAATGCAAGACGCGACCAACACCCGCTGTCTCTTGGACTCAGAAACTGGCATGTTCAGAATAGGTGAAAGCACACTGTCAATCATTAACTATGAATTAATTGACTTGGAAGTTGGACTAATGACCAATTAAGAAACTGGTCAAATTAAACAATCAAGTATCGACACATATCTGAAGCATTAGTGTGCCTGTAAAACCTAAAACTGTCTGGGTAACAATTTTTCTCTTGTATGATGTATGACTAATTTCCATCATTTGCAATGGATCCAAAGATTCACTATTTTTTTGGCTTGAGAATATGATGGAACAAAGCAATTTTGGAGCAGCAATCAGTCTATGCAATTTTGGACGCGATTTTCACTATGGGTCATCCGGAAACAGTCTCTCTCTGCTTTAGTACAGGGGTAAGACTGCGAACATCCGACCCCCCCTTACCCTATCGTAGGTGGGAGCCTTTGCGGCAGTGGGGTAATGATAATGATGATGTATGACTAGTTGATTACTATTGATTATTGTGAACATGCAATAAATGTCGGGACACAGTATGTATACTAGTTATTAGATCATAGACATCTACGGTGTTCACATATATGCTTCCCCCTCCACCTCCTTAAGCCAATATGTACCAGTAGATAAATATCAATCAGGACTAGTAGGTTATTACAAAGTAATTAGCAGATGTAAATTCGGTCAAATGGAAGGTATGATGTGTAAAGGCAGCACATTATTCTGAGGAAAAACGATAAAAGGGGCAGCCCGGTGCATGAAGGCATCCCCGCAAGGCGAGGCTCTGGGGTCTCTGGAAATCAATAATATACTATTTTATGGTACATTTCATCAGTAGAGAAGAAGATAGGCCAGAACCAAATAGAATAGAAGCACAAATGATTGAATAAATAAGGTAAGTTCACACTGCTTTGATTATATCAAATACCTCCACAACAATGAAGTTCGTGGTTTTCTATATGAAAAACTAGTGTTGCTGTCTAGCATTTCCATATTGATGGTCTGTCCATCCGATGTCTCTGATGAACAATCTGAATCTATGCAACTCTTATGCATGTGGTCTTTACAATCATCTTCTTCCCTTAGCGAAACAAGTACCATTCGCAGCATACATAAAAAAGGTTGGTCACTATCTAACATATGATACAACGCTGTCATACCACCCATTCCGGTACCTGATCCTCCTCCAATACCAAGACCACCACCAATTCCGGACTCATTTAATAACAAAGTCTCAAGCATGACAACAGACTTTTTAACTAAGGGGAGTTCAACCCAATTTCCATTCGAGTCCTTTTCCAGTGCAGAACTCCAAGCTTCCCAACCACTGCCACCTCCACCAAAGTGGGTGGCGTTAGAGGGTAAACCCACTCCATACCATAAGCGGCTCCTGTATTTCCATCCCTCGGCCAGATCTACAGCACAACTCCCATATGATACAAATGCACAAGAAACTGATTGATAAGGTTCAGAAGCAGCAGCTGCAGTAAGTCTTTCCATCATGGATGCAGAAATTTGACCATTTGCATCAGCCATTGAAGCAAGAACCTGTTGAGAGCAAGAAAGACCTATCAGATGTTAACTACAACAACTTGGAAGAGAATTGAAAATAGGCATCAAATAGATTTTGTTAGCGACTAGCAAGTGATAATTCAACTACAGGTTAACCATTACTTATAATAGTTCACATCTGCTTCAGGAAAATCAAAACATCAACTTTTAAGGGTAGAAAGAAAGTGTGCAAGAGAAAGAAACACAGTGCATCACGATCACAGATAAAATTTACTGCTACGCTGGAGAAAAAAATTCACACTATTTCATTTTCATTTACCCCAGTGCCGCAAAGGCTCCCACCTACGGTGGGGTAGGGGGGGGGGGGTCGGATGTACGCAGTCTTACCCCTGTACTAAAGCACAGAGAGACTGTTTCCGGATGACCCATAGTGAAAATTGCAACCAAAATTGCATGGACTGTCTGTTGCTTCATATTTCATAACAAAGAAACGCAGACAGTTTAGTGAGCCATTTGGCTTTATTCCATCATATTCCCAAGCCAAAAAATAATGAATCTTTGGCTCCATTGCAAATGATGGAAAATAAAGCAATGACTTGTGAAGACAAATTTGTGGGATCCTATAGGCATAACTAGGAGCCTTTGTAAGTTATCGATCAATAAATTTATAAATCATTATGTGTTTCAACCTGTAGCAGATAGAAACAGTGCCTCCCAAGAACTAGATCTGGGTTCATATCCCATCGCACTATCTCCCAAAACATTATGCAAGGATAAAGGGGTCTCAGGATAGCATTGCGCATTAAAGAGGGGAGGGGGTTAAACCTGAATGATAAACTCAAAGCGAACAATAATGCTGAAATGACACAAAAACAGTTTACATACATCAATTGAGAGACCACCAATGTCCGCTGATGATCTTGTAGATTGATTACCAACGGGCATAACAACTGAAAGCGGAGAAACAGAATCAGCAGGAAAACGTGAAGCACTGTAAATTTTGCTTTGCAGCCTTAAATGATCTTCAACAAGCATCAAAATCACAATTGCATTCTCAACCAAGATAACAGAAAGTTGAGCCGCATTTTCCGCTCCGATTTTAGCACCCCGGGGTGACAACCCTTCTGCTGCTACACCAGCTGCTGCTGTAGCAATTGCTTGACTCTGCCCCAAAAAAATGGATAAAGTTGTAACTGCAATAGCTGGAAGTTAAGAATGTTTTTAATTGGACTGATTTTCTGGTCTGGTATGGTCTGATTGAGTTTGGTCTAGTCGGATATGAATCGGTCTGGTAGATGTCTGATCTATGTGTATTTTACAACTGTCGAAGTTTGGTCTGATTTGATCTGGTCTGGATAGGTGTGGTATGTTTAAGTCTAATTTGGTCTGATCTGGGACTGAAACCAGTCCAATTAAAAACATCCTAAGAGCTAATTATTCAAGATATGACCCGGTGAAGTTTTGTCATGTAAGCACTAACATGCAATATGAAAGGCAATTTGGAGAAAATGAACATTGGATAAGCTGACACGGCTGCTTAGTTTTAACTTGGATAAAAAACAAGGTTCCAGTACTGTTAAATACTTACTGATAGGGTGGTTTACTGAAGGACACTGAAAAAGAAACTATGCAGTTTAAGTGTTTAACAGAATATAATATAATGTGATAGAAGAATATTGGGTACAAGCAGAAAAAGAATTATCAGATTTCAAAGATACTGCTTTCAAGCATCATATATGGACTTCATTATCATGTGTTGTTTCTGGTCCACGTATGTTGCTGGACACTATTGTTGGAAACACTTAACTATTCTATATTACTATTCAACACTTAACTATTGTTGATTTTATAATATATAATCATCATCATGATTATTATTTTGTATTTTGTGTCAAACATATCTCAGATCAATGGAGCTTCAATTACCATAATTGAGCATGTCAAAGGGGCAAAGGGCTCTGGGATTACCTGAACCTGCAATTCCCTTGCAGCAAAATCAAGCAAGCCTCCCAACAGCCTTCTTTTGAAAATCGGCAATGATTCTTCCCGCCTTAAGAATGTACAAATGACCAAAGTAAAAAGGGGGGGGAGTCAACATTGCTTGAAAAAGTATTGTTGCATAGAACAATAGTATATGACCTAGAAGTTAGTTGAAGAGGCAATGTTACTCAATTTGGAAAGAAAAAAAAGATCAGTTTATTTGTACCGCAATGGTATTACATTATACTGTTCTAGAGAACTAGTATGTGATTTACAATAAATTACTGAATTTAAAGAAAAAGTATATTTGAATGAGGAACATATGTCAGGGACATTCCTCTCACCTTCCTGTGGGTCTTCTAACTGCCTTTTACCCCTTATGTTGGTTATAATTACCAAAAAGAGTGAAAGTTCAAAAACTGAAAGTTCTGCAGAGTTCAGATTTCATTTTGAAAGTCTAATATAAACATAGTTAAGTACCTAGCATTTCAATAAGTACTTCTAAATAATCTAAACTCAATGTAATAGTACTGTACTGCAAGTCCACTGAAATGAGCCCAAAGAAACTAAGCTTAAATAATACGGAGTATAACTAAGGAGCAGAAGAATAAGATAAAGAGTCCTAAGTCAAAAGAACAAATATTTCAAAACTCAGAAATGAAATGAAATGAAATGAAATGAAATGAAATGAAACAGAGCCTTCTAACTAAGCTTGAGGAATACAAGATACCTGATTCTTTGATCGCCCGTGCTAGAACTACCCACCATAGAAAGCCATTCTGCACAATGAACTGTAGCTTCAATGTCCTGCCAAGCGAAGCAAAGCACAACTATATGCATGAAACTGTTGGGTGCAGAAATCAAAACAAAGAAAATATGATATGTAATTAGTTTATAGCAAAATAAATAGACCAAGAGAGAGAGAACTGTTTCAGTGCACTGGTTAACTTATACCCAAATTTGTTAACGTCTGCACATATAAAAACAACAAAAAGGCAATAACTTTAACCCACTACAGGCTGCATGAAGCAGATGGGAAATTGATACATGGGGACCATGGCCCAATGCAGAGTGGACAATGGCCCAAGGGAGAAAACCTTAGTATTATCTGATATATTTCTTTGAGTATTTTAGTTAGTCATTAGTTGGACATTTAGTGTTGGGTTAAGTATTGGACTCTAGCTTTTATTTTTGTAGAGACCTTATTTATTGAATTTAATTTGGTTTGTGAAAATCTCTTTATATAATGACGTATCATGTATAAGGCTAATAGGCTATGAAGCCTATGAGCTGCCATTTCAAACAATCCATACCATTCTAAAAGAAAGTTTGGGGAGTATCAGGTCGCAAGTCACAACAAAAATTAAACCTACAGAATCTGTGAACTAGGTTTTTCCAACAATATAATAAAGGGAAAACTGTCAAATAAGTCCACCTACTTTCAATAAAAAGTTAATTGAGTTCATGTACTTTATAAAAAATCAATCAAGTCCATGAAGTAGCAAAAAACGACCAAATCAGCTATTTAACAGGTAAACAACCTGTTACCCGGTAAAATAATTATGTGGCATTCCAGCTGGCATTTTTTTACTGTTCATATTTTTTTGTAATTTCCTTTTGTTTTCTTTTTCCTTTTTTCTTTCTCTATTCTTTTTTCTCTTTCTTTTTCTTCTTTCTTCCTGTTTGTGGTCCGCTCTTCTCCTTTCCAGGTCTCCTTCATCCCCTAGCTTATGAGCTTGTCCGTTTCTTTCAATTCCAACCACCTCCTACCACTTTCTTCCAATCCTACTATTTTTACCGCCTCCGCCACCTCTAACTGTACCGACTTCGCCACCGCGGCCTTCACAGCCACCACCTCCGCTGCCGGCCTGGCCTCCATACTCCATAGCCACCACCTCCAGCCTCCATATGATAAGAACAGAAAATAACAATCAACGGGGTAAACCGTTGCCCAAGCTTGAAGCTCAAAAACCACTTTATTTCAATAATAAATGACCGTTCGAATGACCCCCTTAAGGGTTATAAATAGCCTACTAATTCTAATTAAGGTAGAACTCCTAATTAAATCATACTAGGATACTTAATTAAAATAGGAAACATAATAAAAGGAAATAACTAGGTAATTAATTAAAGCCAATTAAATATCCAGCCCACGAAAGTGGGCTCCAGCCCGTCCCTGCCTTCGGTAGACCAACAAAGGCCTCGGGCCCTGCTCTGCCTGGGTCGCCCTCGCCTGCTCTCTATCACCATACCTCATCTCCACCGCCCCTTAGCCCCTACCTCCATACATACAGCCTACGGATTACACCTCCGCCTCCATTGAAGCGATCTCCAACCGCACGCATGACCTCCATAGCCAAAACCTCCGCCGCCCCTGCCCCAATTCACACCGCCTCCGACCACCACTTCCGCGGTCTCCACCTCCACCTCTTGCATTGGAGTGACCTCCAATCTCCCTGGATTTTATAGCCATTTAATCCATAGACTGGTGCATCTGCTAGGGAGAAATCGAAGGAGAAGGGAAGCTTGGAGTTGGAGTATACGCAGGGAACTAAGGCTAAGGAAAGAGAAAACAAAACAGATGGAAAATAAAAACGAAAAGAAAAAGCAAAAGTTTTAAAAAGTAGAAAATAGTAAAAATGAACCAGCTGGAGAAATGACCAGAAAACCATATGCTTACCGGTTAAATAGCAAATTTGATGATTTTTTGACCTTTTAAGGACTTGATTGATTCATTTTATAGTATGTGAACTCAATTGAATTTTTTATGAAAGTAGATGGACTTATTTGACAGTTTTCCCTATAATAAACCAAGCATAATATTTAACAGTCTAACTACAACACAAGTACACAACTTTATGATATTTTAACATATATTCTCCAAGTGGTGACGGGCCTGATAGGTGATATACATCTTTTAACCCAGAAAGAGAAAGTTCAAAAAGCAACAAAAGTTTAAAAACAGTACCTGCCATCCATCCTTCTGGCGCATTGAATGCTCCAAATTGATAATCAAAAAATTGTGTATGACATCTTCAACATCCCTTAAGCTGGACGGATTGGCACTTTTACTTGTCCCTGTCTGTTATGAAAGAATGATAAAAATCCAATCAAATGATCCAATGACATAGTAGAAAAATCCAGAAGAGTGGGAGGAGAGGACTAGCTTTGCCATTCACCCTAAAAGATCACTTAAGCAGTTTTCACAGCCACATTACGAGAAAGCAAGATAATAGAATGATAAAACTCATTTTGAAATAGGAAATGTACTCTCATGAATCTATGCAATGCATTATCTCTGACCTCATAGTTTGAAATGAAGATTTCTAAAATCCATTCAGGCCATTCTTCCATCTTAATGAGCGTGTTTCTATTTTCAGAATGACTGCAAGCCAAAATCAAAAGATCCTGAAATCAAATAGATTGAAACAAATAAGAAAAGGAAAATGATTTTGTAACGGGAGCAATAGAAAGAGCTATTGTAGACTTGTAGTTAGCACAATGGCAAGTTGCAATAAAAAATTAAACATTCTTCAGCCAGTGGTGGTACTGTAATAAATCATGAAACATGAGAAGAACTATTACTGATGTGAGGAATTATATCCACGACTTGGTACCTGCAGTGCTCGGCATTGCAATTTCAATGATGCATATGGAAGTGAGCGTAAAAGAACCAACAAAAGCTGTATGTGCTCAAAGTGATGGCCAGAGTCATAAAAGTTTGATTCCTCATCAGTTGATGAAGCATTCATCTGTAGCAGGAATCATTAATTAAATGATAATTGCTTACATAGCAGAAACTCTCTCCTTATTATACAATATCATAGATAGACCTTACTCCTAGAAAAATACAGAAGCTTTTCAATAGCCATTAAGTAGTTCAGAACAAGACAGAGAGGTAGTCCCCGTTTTAGACTTTTAGTGTAGAGAAAACCAAGCTTCACTCAAAATGGTGGAGCCGAAAAGGCTTACATGAAGCAATTTAAAGTCATTACTCATTACTAATTTTATGTATATATTTGAAACACATTAATGCATAATCTATTAAGAATGAGAACAAGACCTGCATGTTTAGCGCTATTAGGAGATCAGCCAATATTCACAAGCTAAAGAGATGCAATTCTTTAATGAAAGAACCATTAGAAATTTCTCTAAAGCAAGCATGTAAAAAAGAATCTACCCTCACCTCAACCTCAGACATCTAAAACACAACGTAGGAACACAAAGATGTATTCTGCTGGAAGGCACATGGCTCATCTATATGAACGAACACCTTGCAATTCAGACTCTACCTAACCAACACTACGTAAGTTTATGGACCTACTGATAGAGGTTAGAGACCAGAATCTACAACAAAAATAACAGATACAGAACCACAGTCATGGTTTAAATTTCACTGACCAAAGACGTAACTGCAAAAAAAGTATGATAAGAAGAGAACAGACAGTGCATACCGAGGCACCTAATAAAGCTCTGTATACTCTGCTACTCAGAAGCCTGTTTGGTGCTGCTTGGAAAGTTTTTTGTAAAGCAAAAAGTAGAAGGGAAACCTTATCATCAAACATTGTGCCACCTCCCTCAAACAAACTCTGTGAGTTGTTTGTCACGTCTGTATGCTCATGCATACCAAGTTTAAGATATCCTGATGAAACTAAAGTGCCCAAGAGATTGATAATTCCTAAAACAATACCATCTCTTCTATCAATGTTGTATACATTATTCCGTGCATTTTCTGCACTTATTGAAAAACTTATTCCACCCAAATTCTTCACAAAAGCATTCTCAGATAGTGATTGTGTCTTTCTGATGTCAGACCTAACTGAAGCATATGAACCTACACTGCTAAAAGTCCCAGGTTCGAATTCCCTTTCATGTGAACTTTTATCACTTTCCTTTGTGCCACCAGTTTCATCAGGTTGACTACCCTCCAACCCTAGACATTCACTGCCTAGTGCTGTTTCTTGAGTTGAAACAAGATTATCATTCTGAACTGAGGGACTGTCTAGATCATCATGGTCTCCTGCTTTTGCTTCGCGCTGCAACAGGACAAGAAGTGTTTCTATACCCCCACATGACAGGAAAGCTTTAGCGAAGGTCTGAGCGCGGGATACATTTGGTTGTACCACCAGCCTGTAAATGAGATGCAAGACGCGTGCAACCTTGAACAGCCAAAGAACAATATGTCAAGAACATAAGGTTTTAAGAAACTATGGGTGAGTGAAACAGGGAGTGTATTAGGAAATAGTGGGAATAGTATATGATATTCACAGCATAAGCTATAAGTAATTTCAGAATAAAACTAAACACTACGGAACATTCAAGATTTTGAGCTTTCCCGCAAACTATGGTGTGTAGTTGAATATGATATTTCAACCAAGAATGGTAGCACATCATACACACACATACAATCTTTTGTTTGTGACTTTGCATGTTTCCCATTTAAAGGACGGTTTTAATGAAAAGAAGCAGGTGTGCAGATTATGCTTCCACACAGAAAGAAAGAACCTCAGGCCCACTAGATGAAAAAAGTGCATTACATCAAGAGCAATTCATTCCTGAAGCATTTCCATATGCCGTGTACTAAATGCTAAGAGTACTAACATACAAGAGAAAATCAGTCTCATTCCAGTATCGGTGTCTACTGATTTTTTTTGAGTAGTTGTTGCAGTTAAGCTATCAATTAGCACATTATTGAAGGGCTATAACTACACATGTTTCAGCATATATATGTCAAGAAAAATGAAAAATAGTACCTGATTTGGCTGAGGACAGTCAACCATGAAACCAAGCAAACAATTGATATCATATGTGGCTAGCGATGGTGGAGCAGCCAAAATTAGAAGTTCAACAATAACCAAGAGTTCATCAACTAAAGCATTGATTTCACCAACAGGTCGTGTTTCTCCAGATATGGAGAATGTATTAAGAGAGTCACTTTCACAAATAGTCCAATAGCATTTCCTGCAACCATCTAGAAGCATCTGAATACCATTAGAATCACGCATCACAGATGACTCTGAAAAGACCATATCTGCAAGAGACGATAGTAGCTTTTTTTGTAAACCATAGCTGCATAAGCTCCATATCTTCAGATCCAGCAGCAATGTACTGAATAGCTGCACCTTCAGTGTGTGATTGTGCTTCTGTGATTGACATAAAGAGACAACTGCTGCAACAAGTTCCTCATCTGTGACTCCATCACGCTTCCCAACATCAAGTGCAGATAAGGTTTGCAAAAGGTAATTCAAAATTTTTGACAGGACTTCAGGCCCTCTTCTGCGACTTAATTCGTCATTATTTCCAGGATACTGAATAGCCATAGAGATAATTCTAAATATAGGAGCAGCAAGAGAAGTGGTTGCCAATGACAAAGAAAGGTCACCATGTTGAGGTTCCAAGCTACTCTCATGCATATTGCTTACTGCCAAGGGAAGCAGTGACATTGGGCCTCCATAAGCCAACGACCATATAGATTCAGCAGGACGCATTCTTGTAGCAACATGGACTTGTCCAAGAACTTCTGCAGGCCTTCGGTGAAGTCCTAAAAAAGAGCAATATTACCCTGTAAGCCACATGACTTTCTTCTGGGAAGTTACCAAGTTATGAAATAATTATTTACAAAAAATTAAGCTCAAGGTTTTCAGTTTTGCTAACGTATTTTGAAACTATTAATTAATAGTGACCTTTCAAAAAACAATAACTACAACATAAAAAAAAACATCAATAGAAACTTAGCAACCAATGGACTAGCAAAAAGAAAGAAGATTTGATAGATGACCAAGCATGTGTTTAAAATTTTGATCATTCAAAAGATTTCATAGAGACCACTGAAAAGCACAGATTGAAAAGAAAAAAAAACAATTGAATAACTTCTGAAGAACCAAGGTAATGACTCTCTAGTTTCTACATATATTAGAAGCATGGAGGTGTGGTTTTTTAGTTACATGAAACAATATAAAAACTGTGCCGGTGAGCCTTTTAGATAAAAAGAAATACACAAAAATGAAACCTGCTATGCCATGTGGAGAAGCATCTGGACAGTACCGCCCATTAAGCAAGCTAGGATGATAGAGGAGATGAAGGCTTCCACCGATTTCTGCATCTAAAAGAGCACTTTCCTCTGCAAGTTCCCGAACATGGTTATTTGTCGCTAGCCAAGGTGTGGTGGATGCATGACCAAAAGAAGGGAGCAAATCCCCCCCTCTCGCGGACAAACGTGCCATTCTATCCGGTCCAATTGATTCTTTGAAAATATATACAGGGCCCATCTCTGCAAATAAAGGGCACTGTCGACGGCGCCGTTGTAGACCAGCCATGGTTGGAGGAGGATTAGTACCAATGCAACAAAATGCAAGTGGTTTCGAGATTCCTGGAAAATCAAATGGACGGCTTTCATACAAGGAGCCATCTATATACAGCCTTAGCTCACTCTCAGCTTTTCCTAGAAGCCCTTGCCTATAAGAGTGTTCAAGACCAACAAAATACCAACATTGTGGCTTAAATGCATGGGTAAAGTGTAAAGAAGCTTTCTTTCCTTTCCCACTACCACATTCGACCACTAAAAACTGTGCGTGGAAGTATGCTTCCATCCCTTGATTATCAGCAGATAAGAAGCTGAATAACCTTGGCATGTGGGCAGTGCCTTCACCTGCTAGGGCACTGGCGGCGGCCGCAGCTGACATGGCAGATGATTTCCCTGATGTAGCAGCTGCGGCAGCAGCAATTGCAGCAGCAACAGTGGCAGTATTAAGAGTGTCAGCAAACGACTCGATGTAGATCCATGTTGCAAACGCATAGCCATTGGTGAAAGGCCAGCGACTCTCCCCGGGACCAAGTAAACCAGAACTTTCCCCATCAAACTCAAAGGTACATGATGGACCCTTTGACTCTTTTCCATCTATGGCCTTCTCCAAAGAAAGCATCAAACGTGATGCCCATTTAGTATAAATGGTACTTGAGATTACTTCAAACCATCTATGCAGATCCTTTACTGTTAGAGAATGTCCAGCTAAGTGTTGAATGCAAGAGCATAGAGGAGTCCCATCCCATGTCACTTGATCATTTGTAGTTCCATCTAGAAGAAAAAGCTTTTCGGCTGACTGCAGTAAAACACTTAGTAAACCAGCTGTGGAGCACATTGCTCTATTTCGAGTGCAAGCACGCAAAATAGCAAGCAGCCCTCTTACCATCCGGGTTCTGGGAGACATGAGACCTGCGATATCCCCAACAGGAGACAGCCAAGCAATGAGCTCACCTGCCACAATTGCAGCTCTAGAGTTCAACATCACACTGGGTGGATTGTTATCACCATCCTCCTCAAAAGACTCAACACCACCCATTGTACCAAGAAGTGAATCAACAACCAAAAAGGGAATAGTCTCAACATCCTCCCCATTTCCAAAATTCTTGGCACCACTCACAATATTCTTCAGCTCGTTCAAGCTTTCAGGCTTTCCCATAATAGCAGAATCCACTAAATGCAAGAGCTCTGGGGAAACGTTTGAAGTGACCTGTTTTAGTTTGGGCTTTTGAGGTGGGTCATTAGAGACATCCTCGGTATCCTCATTTGTACACACTGCCGCATCATCAGTGGAAGTAGATGACCTATCCAACCCGTGGCTTGGAATATTGTGGTGAATATGCGTCTCAAGAATTGCATCAGAACTAGGCCTAGAGGAAAATTCAGCACTTTGCTCACTTCCATCCGATGAATGTGTCACATATCCAGAGCCTCGAATTTGAAAATCATTTGATTCAGGCACACTATTATGTTGATCTTGCAGTGAAGCATGCCCAATGACATCATCGCTTAACACTGTGACTTCAGCAACAACTCCTTGTGAAACTATACTATGTTCATTATTACTTTCCATCTCGAGTACTGCATTTTCATCTCTTTCGTGGACATCTGTGTGTGATCCCACCCCTCCATTGAGACTTGTATCAAGCTCTTTGGGGTCATCTACCCCCATTTATAGAATGCTATAGTCGACGATGGAATAGAGCTCAATTGCTTTCTGATCTAAATCCCAGCTACATGAACAAGTAATCCATTATAATTTTTATAACATGGCCGCTCAAATTGGAGCCTTTGGAACCAAACTCTCATTTTCCTGATATAAAAGATAAAAATAATAATAAGTAAATTAATGGAAAAATAGAGATTGTATCTTAGATACGACAAGGATAGAGATTGACCCATTTTAAAAACCCGGATGCAGGCGGATCAGAATGCAACTGCCGCTATGTCTAACATGAATGCATACGTAAAACATATACGTATGGATGGAGAAAGGGTCATTTAATTCAATGATAACTAAGTGTTACCTTCCTGTAATTTGGATCCGGAATCTCAAAGCTGTGATGAAATTTATGGGAAAGAGAAAAGAAGAAAGAAATGGATTAAGAAGGGAGAGCGTAAATCTAAAGATGAAATTTGCTCAGAAAAGACCACTTCGGGCTGCGGATTAGGAATGTGCCTATCCCAAAACTAGGTAGTTTCATTAGCAATAATTTGAGTTCGCTATTCAAATTATTGTCTAAATTGAACTCTACATCCCGTTTTTATAACTTTTGTTTTTGCACCTCAACCCCATATGAAAAGACAAAAATGCCCTTCTCTTTAATAATTTTGTTGACCTTCAACATATTCCTGATTGAGGCATTTTTGTCTTTTCATATGTGGTTGGGGTGCAAAAACAAAGATTTTTAAAAACGGGGTGCAAAGTCTAATTTAGATAAAAATATGGGGTGCAAACTCAAATTACCTCTTTCATTAATTATAACGACAATCAACTAAAGTTGCGGCAACTGACTTATTATTATAACGGAGAGCGGATAACCGTAAGCAAGAAAACCTTCGTTATTGCCGCCGGAATCGTTAGTGCAATAGAGAAAACAACGGCCGGTTGCTCCGATCCTCATCACATTAGTGCAACAAAACCTACCGCTGAAGTAATGTTTCCATCACTTTCAAACCTTTCTCCTCATCGTTCATGATTGGCGAGAAAAGAACGGTTGGTGGCTTCTGAGATTTCAAATTGAAAGTGTTATTATTAATTAGTAGAGTAAATAAGTTTGAAATTTTCAAAATAGTATTATCATGTTTTTATTCTCAAATTATGAGTAATTAATGTCAAATTTGAAAAAATACTATCATGTTTAAAGTTTGATACTGCCAATTCAATACATGGCAATGATTAGCCCTGTTTTAGGAATAAAAACATGACAGTACTATTTTGAAATATATAAACGTTTTAAAGTCATATTTAAGGTAATTTCTCTAATTGGTATTGTCAATGCAGAATCGATAGAACTCATTTATGTGTTAACTAAGTTGTGGTGATTTTTGTATTTTGCCCTTTCAATTTTATTAGATTTTAGTAAAATATATACTACATATATATATATATGGATATTAATATATGTATTAAATACATGAAGTTACATCTTTTTATGAACGATTTACATTTCATGTGCATAAGTTACATCTTTTTATAAGCGGGTTACATCTCTTAAAGCGCGAGCTACATTTAGACTTCCCTCAACGAGTTACATTCTGGATAAACCTAAGTTACATTTATTATCAACGTGAGTTACATTTGTAATAACACGATTTACATCAAAACATCAACCATTGTTATTGAAACAAAAAAATTATTTTTTGTTTGATGGTCATGATATTAAAAACAAAGCATATTCACGAGTTACGTAAAGTAATTGTGCAATTAGACTCTCTCTTTTTTCATTGTTTACATTGAAATCAATATTTTATTTCTTATACTATGTATTTGACAAGTTACGTTTCATCTGAGATTGAGTTACATTGATCAATAATGTGAGTTACATTTCTTTGCAAGCAAGTTACATCATTCACGCTACTGCGACAAAAAGAAAAAACAATTAATGTTCACGCGTTAATGTTCACGAGAAATTTTAAAAAATGTGCAAAACTACGTCGTTTTGGACTTGGAGCACAGTGCTCACAGTGGGATGATCCCACAGTATACGAACTTCTAAAATACATATTACGTATAAAATAATAAAATTCAAAAATATGACTAAATATATATTTTTTTCTCAAAAAAATGACTTAAGTATATTTTATTCTCTAAATACTGCTTAATTAGTCCTATTAAAAGAATAAGGTAATTACCTTTTAAAAAAGATACAACTTAATTATAAGTTTGAGTGTATTATACGTGAATTATACGCGATGATTTATATGTCATCATATATTAATTATGAGCAATTGAGTTTGCTTTTGTTTTTTTAGAAAAAAAAAAAAAAGAATTAGATTTAGTTTTTTCAAAAGATTGTATCCCCCTAATTTCTCAAAAGCTGCTTTTAAGAGCAATTTGGAGCATATATAAGTGCTTCTGTATTTTCACCTAAAAACTCCAATATCTGTTTCTTCTATCTAAAGGAGCAAAATCAGTTTTAAGATATAGATTCAGACACCTTCATAACTCCATAAGGGATTCATATGGGTCTTCTTAACATTATTGCCAATTATACTATGTGCGTGATATAATCAGGTAAATTTGTTATAATTCGCAAATTTCAGTCTAGATATTATATGTTGTTCCCTCTTTCATTTATTTCTTCTCTTCTTGTATCCTCGGTAGATTTCTCATTTTCATGACCACCTCTTTTTTGTATTTATCCTTTATATCTATAGCCCCAAAACCTGGAAACGGTAGCTTTGTGCTTTAGTACAGGGGTAAGACTGTGTAAATCCGACCCCCCTACCCTACCATAGGTGGGAGCCTTTTGTGGCAATGGGGTAATGATAATGATGATCTATAGCTCCAAAATCCTATCTAAAATCAACGTATTCGAATTTCAAAAAAAAATTAAAGGGAATAACAACTTCACTAAGAACATCTTCATTTCTTTCTTTCCATAATAATGATGTGGTTTTGTCCTTCAAAACACCTCCTAACGACACATAAATGCCCACCAAGTATTTGAAAAAATCCAATGTGAAATTTGATTCATGTCTTGAGAGCGTTTATTAATCCTACGCTGGAAGTATTGGGTATGCGTAATTTATTTTGAACATTAGTTTTTTGTTTTGAGTAGATTAAAATGACTGTTTCTACTTCTACATTTTATTAATCATTGATTCTTTTTGTTGTTTTTTTGTTTTATGCTTAAACAATAGCTGGTATATATGCTTTTTAGCTCTGTTTAAGTTTATAATTTATATTCATTGGGTTCAAATATTAGTGGACTTTCTATGATTTGTTTAGCTGTTGATGTTTTTCTATCATTAAAATCTTGTGATGCGCATTTACTATTTTTACAATGTACATTGTTTTAAGATAGAATGAATTTTTGTTGTTTACAAATACTTGTATATGAATTCATAGAATTGCTAAGATACTATTTTCACGAGATTTAATAAGCATCAAATTGGTAAATAGAGCTGACTCTATAGTTGGAATGAGTTTACTACGTGTGAGTTACTCGAATGAACATTGTGTAATACCAAAATAAGTATATAGAATTTAAAATAAAAGTGCATGAGTGCACAATAAAGTTTGTGAGACAAAAATAACTAATTATAATGTATTTTAATAAAATTGCAATATTTCTCATGGATAAATCTACTCATAACTTAGTAAATGAATCTAATTGTACTAAGTTGATTTAATTTGTAATGAACTCGATATACTATTATGCATGTGAATTGTATGCTACATATACTAAAATGAGTATAACGTTTAAAAGAAATGAACACTATTATGACATTATAAAATAAGTACAACAAATATTTCAAATGAGCATATATTACTTAATTAAGTTGGATTGTAATGACGGTGTTGCATGTATGATTTACAAAAATGAGTTTTATAACTATATATAACCTGATCAAGTCAAATACTATGATATCACACCAATACACATTTCTACGACTTTCATTGCCGAGTTGACTCTGAGCAGATGAAGTATTTGACTTGATCATATGTTTATGTGTTTGGTTGCATTTTAAGTGTTTCATATCTCGTTGGGAAAGATCTTATAAAGTTATAAAACTCGCATTCAAGTTCCGTTTTCAAAATATTACGGGGTGGGCACATTATGCACTGAATTTCAAATCTAAGACTCTATTTACGCCAAATATGACCTAGCTACTCTAAAAACGTTATATCACACACACACAAAAAGATTACATATTTCATTTGAACAAACATTAGTGTCTTGTTGTATTTTATTTCGTTTCAAGTGTTTTATGTGCATGTTTGGTAGACATGCATAAGCTCGGTCATACCTTCTAACTTTTAATTTCTACTATTTAAAAAATCTTTAAAAGTTTTTAGTTTTTTTTTTGAAAGGTTAAAAGCATTGTTCTAAAACTCGCTAGGCGCTAGTCGGGCGGTTGAGGGGCGCCTAGCGCCTAGGCGGCCGACTAGGCCGATTTTTTTGGCCGACTAGGCCGATTTTTTGGCCGACTAGACCGATTCGGCCTCTACGGTTAGGGCCGACTAGGCCGCCTAGGCCGATTAATCGGTCCGCCTAGGCCGATGTTATATCAAATAGAACTAAATTAAACAATCAACTTTTAATCAAACATCTACAACCTTTTGATTTTAAGATATTTTCAATCACTAAAAGCTAACAATTACTAAAAACTCACAAAAGTATTTTTTAGCTAGTTGTGCCAACCATACCCTCTATTTTGTTGGAAAGTTAATTTTGAGTTCTAAAACCCGTGTTCATATTTAATTTACAATGTATTAGAAATAGAGAGAACTCTTCTTGTCAGGCCGACCTGACGGTAACCTCCGTCCGGCCGATCCCGTTTGGGCACCTTCATGGTGGAATTTTTTAATGAATTTTTTTGAGCATGTTCTTCATCAAGTCCAGTTTATTCATACTAAATTTCAGATAAACATTCATTCAAATCAGTTTTTGAAGTTGACTGCGTCAAAATATATATATAAAAACGTAGTCAACTTTAAAAAATGATTTGAATGTCTTCCCGATCGACGTTTGAGCTGAAATTTGGTATGGACAAACTAGACTTGATGAGGAACATGCTCAAAAAATTTCATCAAAAAATTACACCGGGAAGATCTCCAAAAGGGCTCGGCCGGACAGCTCTCCCGGCCAGGCCGGCCTGACATGATGATTTCTCTAGAAATAGATACGAGTACATATTAACATCAAATCCACAAACATTTATGAGATCACTCCTAACTCGTATTTGTTCAAGTTTATTTTAATGATTTTTTTCCTGACAAAGTTTTAATGAGCCAGTACATCTATTATTATTATACGAAGTATTATATAATAATCGCACAAAGAAACTTGCAAAGCAAGTTCCCGCCAAAATAGATGTAGCATTATGCTATGTGGAGCATTGAACATCCCAAAAGATAATAATGATATATCTTCGACGTTAATAAAAAATTGAAAATTCATAACATAATGATTATGTAGATACAATGTACCGCAGTAATAAATTACTCCCACTTTACAATTACGAAATATATCGGGGAGACATCTTATCAGATGTATTAATTACAAAGTAAGGTCGATATATCATTTCCCAATGCATTGAAGAACTTTGCAGATGTTATGACTGCCCGTCTGCCCCCACAGTGTGGCACCTAGGGTAAAATCTTGTATATAAATATTGCTAAGTGTGCATTAGTTATTCACTTAGCTCACTCCAAATCTACCAAAATAACCAACAATTACTTCTTAGAAAAACTAGAAATGGTTTGAATATAGTGGAGTTTGATAAGGGATATTAATCAAAACAAATCGGCATGGGCACTCAAAAGAAATTATCATGTGTACTCAAGGTTTTATGGAATGTACATGCCACAAACAATAAAGAGGTAAGATTTTTTGTTCTTCAACTTTGTTCTTATATTTATTTTAAAGTATTCTAAATGTTTATTTATATGGGATTAGGATACCCGGGCAACTTAATAATTTTTGGGCGTTGTTTTCGGTTGTCTAGTTTCTCAATGTAGCCATACACAGTTGCATCTCTATAATATCAATAAGTTAGCTGAAAATTGTGAGTGTATATAAATATGCGAGTCTAGACGCCTGCCTGCTAACAGAAATCAAGTCTTATTTAAGTTTCTATTTATGAGAGAGTATTTCAAGAGAATTGTTGATTAAAGATATCGAGTATATATCAACCAAATTAAATCATCTTGGGTCTTGAAGGTTCAATCAATCACTCGAGTATAAGATGTTCCGCTCATAAACACTATAAGACATAAAAGAGGTAAAATCTTTAATTATTTCTAAAAATTTATTTGTCTGGTTTTCTACCTAATACATGCTTAACCGTGTTTTACACTAGTAAAAAAAGGGCTTATAGTGACACTGAAAAAGTGTCACTAAACGATTTAGTGACACTCTGAAAGTGTCGCAGAAAAGCGGGGCAAGTGACACTAATTTTAGTGTCACTGATTGCTAAACAGATTAGTGTCACAAAATTATGACAATAAAATATCACATCAAATTATGACGTTATAATATCATAACTTTTTTTGACACCCCGGTATCATGAAAATATATGATAGACCAGTATCATAAGTGTGTGTGTGTGTGTGTGTATATATAAATGTTTTTATATATATATAAACATCAAAACATACTAAATGTTTTATTAGCAATAAATAAACAAACCATGAAACAAATATTTTCATTAAACTTAAATCACCAATTCCTTACAATTGTAAATGTAGATAGTTCGCAATGGTATACCCTTAAACTAAATAAGTAAAAAGGAGAAGTCAAATGATGGCCAGAATAATTAAAAGAAAGTGCTAATACACAAATACTACAAGGCGGACAAAAAGCCAAAAGATCAAGAACGTTGCATTCATCTCTTTAACTCTAATTCTTGTTCCCCCGACCTGCATATAAGAAAACTATAGCTCAATAATCCATATATCAACACACATAAATTTCGGTTTTAGTATATCATTAAAAATTGTAGCTAGGCAAATTTGAATATCATCCAATATTTATCAAATACATACCGTCATTATGGATAAGAACAGATGCGTGATTAATGGAATCCAGCTGTTTTTCCAACTTCGATGGTCATATATGAAAGAAAAATAAAACATAAAATGCGTTACCAGTTTACTACCCATTTTTTACCAATTAAATCACGAGGGGTGTGTGTGAAACTATTAGTAACTTACTAAATGAGAAGTTAAAACTGAATGTCTATAAAGTAAGTATGTTTATGCTCTGCTGCTAAGAGATTTCATGATAGTGTGATACAACTAGCTAACTCTACTAACCTTAATTGGCAAAACAGCTTCATAAAGGAGCAGTGAATTTCGAGCAGCTTGGTAAAACACAACTCCCACTCTTGGAGATGATAAACAACGTCCTACACACAGCAAAAACTTTTTTACTGTCAAGGACAAAAAAAATTACTATTCAAAGAATCATGTAAAAATAATAATAAACATGTTCTTTAAGAACTAATAAGGATACAGGCTCACCATCATGTTCAAAGATGCCATCCTTCAGGAGCTGCATGGACTATTTAAAAAAATCTTCAGTTTTAAATGATTGACATGTTTGAGAAGCAAAACAAAAAATAATACACCAACAAAGGACTTGAAAATATGTGTATGCCGCTTTCCAGTAGCAAAAGCTAGTAGTAACTATTTAAACAATGGTTCAAAATTTAATTACCCTTTAATTATGTGAAGTAACAAACCTAGGAGGACTCCTCATCCTTGACATCCACATCAATTGCTTCTGCAACATTTGCCTTGCCCTCACTCCCTTCTTCTGGAGGTGGTTCAACACCGTATTCGCCAACCAAAGGCTCCTCACTTCATAAACCCAATATTCTGTAGAAACGTAAATTAAAGCCAATGGATTTTATGTATTAGTTCTATTTTAAGATATTTAACTCATTCGATAATTTCAAACACTATTTCAGCAAACCCCTATAGCAAAAAATGTCCAATTTATAATTGCAGACCATTATTACTATTATTCAAGTTTGATAAACACGAAAGCATTAATTCTACAAGTACATAGATATAAATAGAGACACATGATACTCTCCAACAAATAGTTGGAGACTACAATGTAAGCAAATAAGTTAACACAAGCAACCAGCAAACCCGAAGATTTGTGGGAGAAAGTAGTCAAAACTTATAAAGTAAATGCCCTGACCTGATTGAGCTGAACCGCATAGTGTAAACATATTCCTTCCCACTAATGAAAACAGGGGTGAAATCTCCAAATTCAGAAAAACTTGGTTTTTCACCAGCCTGAAGCCGATTGAATTCAGTCAATATAATTGATAGGAGTGGCTTTCACTCACATTACACAAAAGATTTACACAGAAGCTATGATGCTTACAAAAATACTTTAGTAGTATGTCATACAAGATTACCACTTTGCTAGTATATCAGCGGATAGAATTTTCTATGTTTATTTTTGCTTCCATATGTGAACGCAAAAGGCTACTAATTTGGGTCCACTTTGTCGACGCTAAAATAGCGGACGCAAAAGACACTTTTTCTTGTAGTGATTACCATCTCCTGAAATATTATCCTAATAACGAAATGAGCCATTCTTTAAAATATGTACGACTAGAAACTATATACCTATGTTGTAAAAACTATATACCCGGCGGGTCAGCCCGGTCAAAGACCGAAAAACCGGTCAACACACACACATATAATATTTAATATTTATACATATATATAATTTATATGTAGAAATGTTACTCATTCATAAATTAATAATGATGAGACAATACAATCCAATTAAGAAATCATATTTCCGGGTTGATACTCAACTGGACCGGACAGATGGCCGGTTGACCGGGTTCCGGGTCAAACCGGCCGGTCCGGTTCGGGTCTTACAACATATCTATATACTAGCACTAATTTCATAAAACTGGAAAGCTAATAGTATTTTTAGAAGTTTGCAATTTCCCTTCATCTTTTCTTTGTATCTCGTTTGGTTGATGGAAGTCATGGAAGTAAATATTCCATCCCTGGTTCACAAGAAAGGTTAGTACGGTATGGTGGACATCACTTTCCTAAGAAAAATATTTTCATTGAATTCCCAGATAAAGTATCCAACCCAAATCTCTCCTAATGTTTATTCCAGATGAATGTGGATCAAAAAGCATGTGCTTGAACCAGTAAATCCTACAAAGGAAGTTCAATATTAAAACCTTATTATTCCTGGCATGTAACATACGCCAACATATTCGACAATTAGTGGATTGGTACTTGAACCATCTAATGGTGCCTTCATAGTTCGTGTTTCATCTCACTGCATACCCAAGTTTCATCTCACCATAAGGCATTGATTAATATAATAAGTGAATGATTTTGCACTCAAAACAAGAGACCAAAAACTTAAGTAGCGGAAATTGAAGAACCAATAAAGTGGGGTAAAAGATCATTACCTCACGCAAAAACAGTCTGAAATGTAATCTTCATAAATATCTACAAAATAAAACTTAGAAGATCAATCCAATGCATTTTGTGGAAGATCTCAATTGTTAAAATTAATAGAGACATTATTGGGAGTGTTCTCTTTGTCGGTAGAGAGTGAGGTCGCAGCTTCCTTCTCACACTCCAGTACCTAACTGGGAGTGTTTCCGGCACGTGCACCAGCAGCAGTCCCTGATTTGGTCGTTCCAGCGGACCTCAGAATTGGAGTTGTCTGCCCATGTTTGGGAGGAGTAATCTACCCAGGATGTTTAGGAGAATCCTCATCCCCTGCCTTAACAATAACTCCTGCAACATTAAATTAGTAGAAGTCGCCCCAGCAGACTCCTAAGAGTTCAGAGCAGGAAATTCCTCATCTAATTCGTCCAGCAAGTTAAAAGAGGCTTATGACTTGGTAACCGTCCCTGAGACGTTTCACCATTGGTCATCTTCTTCCTCACCATAACATTCGTCGGCCGTAGGTGAACAGTATTTCGGCCGGCCAGATTCCAAGCAACCTGAAACACAGTTAGGAAGAAGCGTCGAGCGACCGCTAACTCCAAATGCACCTCAAAAAGCCAAGAAAGACAACAGATTTCAACTATTGAACCAGAAACCAAAAAAACGTGAACAGTACATTCACGATTTAGGTCTATAGATAATCAGGTGTAAGAGGTCAAAGTCAAATCCAAGAACAAAATCCGGTAAAGTACGACTGAGATTAGAAGAAAGACTAACCGATTCAACCATCTACATCCATTGTTACGAACGAATCAAAGAACCCATGACCGTACGGACGACGCGTCGTCTCTTAATTGAGAGCAGCAACGGTTGTGCGTCGTCATCGTCTCTTAATTGAGAGCAACATCGGCGGTGCGTCGTCTTCGTCTGGCTTGAGAGCAGCAGCGGCGGCGGTGAGTCGTCTTCCTCTTTTGCTTGAGAGAGACAAGCTTGGGTAAGATGGAGAAGGCCCTCTGGGAAAATAGATTCTGCCTTCGAATTGGAAAAAGAGAAAGAAATAGTGTTAGGCCCACAACAAAAATAAAAGTGATAAATCTCCCTAAGTATCATTATACAATTTTGACGTCAGAGTGTCACAGGTTAATGACATTTGTGTATCAAAAAAAAATATGTCGTACAATTGTGACACTTTCTGAAATAGTGTCACTGAACAAGTGTCACTATAAGATAGTTTTCTAGTAGTGTTAGGAGACAACAACGCATGCACAAAAATTGCATGTTATTTCGTATGATGAAAAGTTCTTCCAAATGGGAGATCACCAATCCAATGACAATATGTGATTCCGGTGAAATGTGATTGTGCATTTCTAAAGATTATTCATTTGTTTCAACATTCATGTCATATGCTTTTCTAACATGTTTTATATGATACAATTTTATTTGTGTAGATTTAGTTAGCAGGATGCATGGTCAGGGTGTCACAAATTCCGAATCTGCAAAAATGTATCGAAGTTGATAGAAATACCACTAATTGGTGTGGAGTACCCAACATAGTATTGTCATCTATTTAAAACAACAACAACAACATACATGCTTTACTTTTCCAGATTCCCTTCATGATTAATAGACCAAAATGAAATAATTGTTAAGTAGACAATTTCATATACATAAATATTATTCTATCTTAAATTTTGACTGGGGACTTTAATATGTTATTTCCTATCAAATAAACATTGTCACCTATGTATATTTTCTTAAATCCATATATGAAAGAAACAAATGAAAACATGTATATAGAATGAAATAAACATTGTCACCTATGTATATTTTCTTAAATCTAAGTAAGAGCAAACTAATTACTAAATCTCGCTCCCGTTTGAAGTACTTTTCTTTGAGGCTTATTTGTTTGACAATAAGTTTATAAAGAATATGCAAACATCATTTCAAGGCAATGAGTTTTTAAGCAAAAATATATATAAAGTAACATATTTCAAGCTCATAAAATATAGAGCAAATGGTCTCTCATATGAGTAAATCATCCATTTTTTCCCAATACATGAGTTGATAAGTTTTTGTCATACATTAATATGTGGAGGAATATTTATTTCCGAATATGGTTGCATGTCTATATCCATTTAAGAGGCACATTAACGGTGAATTCTACTAATAAGGCAACTGTCTTGATCAGGGGAATCTAATTAGTTAGTCATATATTATCATAAATGCTTTGTGTATTAGTTTTAGTATTGTTGCTGTAATTTTCCCGAATATATAGCATGGGGTGCTATTTTTTTCGTTATTTTTTGTTATGAAAACCCGATTTCACATCCATTAAATTTTCAGAATTCTTCGGGTCCTTCAATAGAAAAAATATCATTTCAAAGACAGGCTGGGTAGTACCAAAGAGTAATCTGAATGATCTGTTTCAAATAACCGTTAAAATGATCTATCCTTTAAGGATCTGTCATTTCAAATGAACAAAGAAGCCTCCTATTTATTTACAACAACAACAACATTCAAGCCTTAGTCCCAAACGATATTGGGGTCGGCTGACATGAATCGATACATGATATCACCAAAAGGAAAAGAAAGAAAACAAAGATAAAAAAGATAAGCTATTATAAAAAAGATAATATATAAGATATGAATATACATATAAAAGATAAAATAACAAGGTTAAAAATAATATTTATATATAAGGATAAAAGGATGATAAAAAAAGAAAAAAAAAGAAGAGGGGATCGGAAAAGATGATACAAGACCACTCATCCACACGAATACTTGCCCTCCACTTTGCTCTCTCCAAAGTCATACCCTCATACAATCCAAGAAGAAGCATATCACTTCTGACTCCCCTAACTCATGTCTGTTTGAGTCTTCATCTCCCTCTCTTCCCTGCCTCTTCTCCACACATCTCAACTCGTCTGACAAGTGCATCACTCGATCTTCTATGCACATGACCAAACCAATGTAGGCGCGACTCTCGCATCTTAACTTCAATAAGTGTTACTCCCGCCCTTTGTCTCATTATATTGTCTCATTCCTCACGCAGTCCTTTCTAGTATGCTCACACATCCAACACAGCATGCACATATCTGTCACACTCATCTTTTGAATGTGACATTGTTTCACCGCCCAACACTCTGTGTCATACAGCAATGCAGGCCTTATTGTTGTCCTATAAAATTTACCCTTTAGTCTAGTCGGCATACCTCGATCGCATAGAAATCCGGACGCACTCTTCCACTTCATCCACTCTGTTCTGATTCTATGGGTTACATCTCCATCTAACTCACCATTCTTCTGAATATAACCATTAATATAACTTTGAATCAGAGAATCGAGATAGGCAACATATGTGCTAACCAGTAATAACAACCTTATGCTTTCCAACGACGCACATTAAGTGATACAAATTGGTCTTTAAGCATGGTATCCACACATTTGCAGCCTCCTACACAATAGAAATTGGACATGGAACACACGTGAGAACAACGGAAACGAAATTGTGACCAATTACTTGGATTGGAAATCTTCAAACTTATTCATTTTAGAATGACTCGAGTTTATTAAAAAAATGATGTGAAACACCATATTGCAACAAAAGCTTACCATGACACCTCTAAAAGCAAGATCCATAAAACTTATCCCAAAAACCATAGTATTAAACTAACAAAACCATAAAAGTAATGCAAGCATACCTCATACACACTTCATATACCATTTCAACTAAATTTTTCTTGAGTTTATTAGAGACAAATAGATCCATTTGAATTGTATTGAAAAAAGATTATGCAATAGAGTTGCAAAAAGTGAAAATCACTAAGATAACTACATGACTTATATATCTATACACACACTAGTGTGTGTGTATATATATGCATTGCAAAAAATAAAAATCAGATGGTATATGATCGATTCTAATTATTGTGATATCATAACCGTCCAATCTTGGATATCTTTAATATGCGACTTAATCGGTTTTAGACTACTCAATTCAACAAAGATTTTCAATGGAGAAGCCATATTAATAATAAAGATTCCATCTCTATCTCTATTCTCGATATCATATCCAAATTGATATGTAAACGGTTTGTCTTCATGCTCAGACCATGTTATATAATCCAATTATACAAAGAAGTTCCCATCTTTTAGACTTCAGTTCTGTATTCGATCTGAAATTGAATGAAAGCATAATCTGTTTGACTTGCTATTGACGAGGAAATAGAGAAGACTTAGTCTGCCCCGTTTTGACTTGTGACGTTGCTCATGTTCAAAGCAATGGACATCTGTTTCGACTTGCGGGTGATGAAGAAACCGATAGGATTCCATTTTGGAAATTTCAAACCATCAATTTGGATAGAATTTTCAAAATAAGAGAGTTCACTTAGACGAGACTCGATTGAGACTTCATTCAATAATATTAAAGACATGATAAGATTGTTAAAAGAGCGTATCTTATATGAGAATATGTGTTTGTGATTAGTAAATCAAGGGGTGTAAATAGAATTATTCAATATCAATATAGGAAAATGGTGATTATTCTTATTTGCATACATGTACTGTATACAATTGCGCGTATCTATGAAAAGAATTCCACTGATGAAGTAAAAATCCGTAAAAATAACTTATGTGACTAGACATGAGTTTCAGGTTAAGGGGCAATCAAGCCACTAAGGTATACCTTGAAGTGCAAATAAGACACTATGCTTAATTTTGGGGCAAATAACACACTTTTGATAGTTATATTATCACTTTAGCCACTCATTAACTTTTTTAACTTAAACTAACAATTTCTCCCAACCATGCTCCGTTAAGTTTATACTCCGTACATACCTTTTTTGTATTATCGGTCTATATGTTATGAAATGTATACCTGAAGTTAAATTATTTAAACCATCTATGCACATCTATCTTATACGAAGTATCGTTTACGATCTTGATTCTTGAATTTCCATTATTTCATTTGATGCGGAGTACAAAAATCTTTGTCAGTAATGTAATTATTATCATTATTATTATCATTATTACTATTTTGTCTATTATACTGTATTATACATCTAGAATTCTAGATATAAATTTACTCCGAGCCGGGGCATTTTATGCTTTGTTTAACATTCCTTAAAAATGATTTGTTTAACATTTGCTTATTTCGTAAGAGTAAATTGTTCTTTTTATTAATTTATAATAATTTTCACATTTTTCTATTTAAATATGAATACATAATGTTCATTATATTTTATAAGATACTAATTTAGAGTTTGAAAAATTGCAAGAAACTTGGAGAGAAAATTACCCAAATATGAGTGCATCATAGTACGTTTACTCAAATTAAATTAAGAGTAAAATATTAACTCAATATTAAGTTATACAAAGATGTATTTTTTGTTCAAAGTATAATGAGAGTTTTCTCATGCGCTAGACAAGCATAAGAATTCTAAGTTAATCAGAGATGTTATTCCTACCACTACAAGCTCTAGAATATCAATTTGTTTAAATTTTTCCTCAAATCTTCAAACCGGCTTCATAAGATATGTATCTAAATTAGGATTGTCAAAAAAGATATGTATCTAAATTCCTTTCCGTAATGGTGACTTTAATTTCAAAAAATTCTCGGCTCCCTTTCAAATTTCAGTTGTCAAAAAACAGGTAGTGTCGTAGCCAAACACAATTAAATAAATCAATGTAATGAGATACATATTACACACAAAATAAAGTAGTATGTGTAATTATGTGTCAATCCCGCTAAGATGAACACAAAAAATACTTTGTTGCCTTTTGCACAAATAAGATTTTCCAAACTAAGAAAATTAAACTTTGATGTGGTGCTGAGAATGGTTTCTTCATGTTACTATATCAATTTCATGTGGTGGTGCGGAGAGAAAAATTATGAACATGAAGATAAGTTGATATTCTTTTTTATTTTGATCCTCACATTTTTTTTATTTAAAATTCAGTACCAAGTTAGAAGTTTAACTGAGTATGGCTGGCAGAAGTTGTTTAGTTCCTTTAAAAACGTTCATGAGTGGTTAAATTGACAATATAATTAGGGTATTGCTTTATGCACCCCTAAATTTGCTTGGCGCACCATTTTTAGACATAAATGCCCTTTCATCCTTTTTTAAAGTCACTTCATATCCGTATGAAGTATGAAGCTCTTTGTTTTAAATATCAATGCTCCGTATAATTGCAACTTTAAATTTAAGATCAAACACAATGAAGGGACTTATTTAAAACCAAATCTGGAGGGAAAGTAGTTTTGATCTTTATTACTCCCTCCGTATTCAAAAGTTCCTTACACTTTCTATTTTGGGATGTATTTAAAAATTCCTTACACTTTCCCTTTTTGATAATTTTTTTCTTTAAAAATACTGAATTACCCTTATTTTTTCTACTTTTTATCTACCCTTTCCTAGTTTTTCACATTACCTCCTACTTTTTATATATTATTTATTACCTTTACTATTCTACCTTAAATCTTATGCCATAACCAAACAGCGATGAGAGTACAATAAATATATATTTTTGTACAATATAAAGAAGGGGAAATGTGTAAATATACTCCTGAAGTATATGTGAATGTGCAGATATATTCCTGACTTGTAAAAGATACAAAAATACTCCTAATGTTCTTATAAAGGAACAGATTTACCCTTACTGCCTTTAAATAAATAAAACAAATTAAAAAAAGCAAAAATAAAATTAAAAACTAAAAAATCGAAATTTTAAAAAAAATTAAAGAGTTTTTTTTTTTTGTTGTAAAAAATTTAAAGAGTTAAAAATGAGGATTTATTTTTATGTTAAAATATTAACTCTTTATTTTTTGAACATTATGTGAAATAAAAACGTGAAATGTCATAAATGATACGGAGTAAATGTAATGACATTTTGTGATTGATTATATTAGGGTTTGATTATGTTTTAAAAATATTTTTTTTTGAGGTAGATATGTCAATAAATATAGAGGGGAGGTCAAAAAGTAAAACCAATTTATGAATGTTGTCAAATAATAGAGTGATAATAATGTCTAACATTTTTTTTGTCTAACATCCAACAAATACGAAGTACAGTAAGAGCTAATAGATGTGCGATTAAAGTAGTGTTTGCATTTGCTTTTTTTAAGCACTTTGGAGCTTTTAGCTTTGGAAAAGTTAAAAATGGTGTTTGCAAACCTCAGATTCTGTTTTTTTTAAGTGCTTTTAAGCCAAAATCTAAAAGCTACCCAAGTGATGCTTTTTAGTGCTTTTAGGTAATATTGTAAATAACTCCAACTTTAGAGATAATGTTATACCCAATTAAACCCAAAATACCCTTCATCTCTCCCCAGCAATCCTACGTAGGTCTCTGCAATTCATCTTTCCCTTCCCTTCATCTTTCCCTTCCCCACACACATACACATAAATATTATGATATATATATATATATATATATATATATATATATATTCCATGGGAAGAAATCTAGATCCATGGAGCTCACTCATTCAAAAGACGTCAAGAAGTCGGCTCACCACCGAGACGGCGACGGCGACGGCGGTGGTGACGGAGAAGGTGACGTCCAAGAGCTGCGGTGCGGCTGCTGCGGCGATCTCCAAGGTTGTGGCCGGTTGATTCTGCGGATTGCTTTTGTTGAGAGGAACTCCGGCGAATAACCATGGATTAGAGCCGATTGAAGTTCTTCTAGTCTAGAGTATCCATGAATAGCCATTGATTCTGCGGATTCCTTTTCTTCTGCTCCGATGCGGCACTACTGGTTATCACAGGGAAGGAGTGATCGATGAGGGAAAGGGACAGTCTGCCAACACTAAAATATTAAAGGAAAAGGGCAGTTTTGTACTTTACAAAAAAACTACATCAAAAATCACTTTTTTTATCAAACACTCCGACTTTTACATTTTAACTAAAATCACTTCTATTTCCAAACACTACCTACTTTTACTACAAATCACTTTTCCAATAATCTCTTAAAAAAATCACTTTTAAAAAGCATAAGCAATCGCAAACACTCCCTAAACCAAGACGTGCGCCCAGCAAATAAGAGGACAAATTAGTCCATTAACGAGCAAATGTAGGCGCGCCCAGCACATTTGGGGGTGCGCGGAGTCGCTCCGTATAATTATCAAAAGTGTGTTTTTTCCTCCAAAATTAAGCATAATGCCTCATTTGCTCTCTAAGATGTTTGATTGCCCAACCCCATGAGTTTCCTCAAAGAGCTGGTGGATACCATAAGCTCGATCTTCAACAATCAAAAACCCTCTTCTTCGTACCCGTCTCCGAGAAACCCTGACGGTCGATCGATGGACGGCGTGATCACCGGTAACGAGCGCACGGCATACAAGCTCAAAAGCTACTTTGATTTTGCCACAGAAGAGATCGCCAAAGCTGTCCGGGCCGAGGAGTGGGGCTTAGCTGAGGATGCCGTTTCCTATTATCAAAATGCGCAGAAAGTTCTGTCCGAAGGCATTTCAACACCAGTTCCTTCGTACATCACCTCTAGGTTTCCATTTTCCCCCAAAGTTAATGCTCTGAATCGCATACAAGTAGAATGCCGAACCTTTGTATGATCGTTGGGAACGGTTCTTATATATAATTACCATAAAAGATCACATTTTTTAGAAGACTTGCTAGTTGCTACTTCAGTTCCAGCTCATTAATATAAGTCATACTACCTTTGTCTTTCTTTTATAGTTGCTTTTATGTGATTTTAAAATTTTTGTACGAGTATCAGTTCAAAACACCTGATGTACTGATTTAGCCTAGTTGAACTGAAAGGTGAAGAACGTTTGGTATACTTTTGGAACACAAAGTTCTTAAAAAACTTATCTTTTGCGTAGTATAATATTAGTATAATCATTTCAATACTGATGCATCTACTATGTTAATTTTGTACGGAGTAGTTGGTTAACTGTTTATGGTTGTGTGGCAGTGAACTGGAAAAGGCCAAATCTTATCGCCAAAAGATGACACAGTGGCAGGGCCAGGTTGCAGAGAGAATTCAAACTTTAAGAAAAAGAGCAGGTTCTATCTTCAAATTGAACCAGTTTGTCTTAATAACCCAAATTTCGGCCATTAGAGAACATTTGTAGATTTTATATTCATTTTCATCATGCTGGCAGGAATTTCAGGTAGTTCATCTGTAATCAAGGTATGGACTGCTTTGGACTGAATTGGTTTCAGAACCCCACCTCTAGTGCCACTGTTGGGGTTAGGTTGGGACTTCTTTCAAGTGTTTTTTTAAAAGTGAGTTTTTTAAAAAATATTACTGAAATGAAACTAATAGACAAAAATGTGACTAAAATTGAATGTAACCATAGTCACTAAAATTACTATTATGGTCACTATTAATGAAAAGTCAATTTTTGTCCAATGTCCTATGTTTAGTCATATACTCCGTATTAGTCATTATTTCTTTAAAAATATCAATTGAACTTCTGAGATAGGCAGCCTAGTACTATTCATGCTAGTTATTGACATTATTTATCATGGTACTCCATATTTGTTTCCTTTTATTAGTAAACTTGTCATAGTTAAGTATCTTATTGCCTTATTGACATTGGCATCAGTATTCTATTTTAGTTAATTTCCCATTGAATAGTTTAGGACTGGAATACTTGCTAATCAAGTCTCTTGGGACGAGTAGTGATTAAGGATTTCTATTCATTAATAATACAGATAATTTTGAAGTTAATTTTTATGCCTTTGGTAAGGCCAAGCACCTAGGTACTTCTCTACCAATGGGCTAGAAGGGGCTCAACTTTGCCAAGGGAGAGTAGTTATCGGTTTTGATATCTAATTTTCATTCGTTCATTCGTTCGCTCGCTCATTCATTCATTCTTCTACCAGTCATGTTCCATAATACTACATATATTATTTTCCATAGATATTCTAAGACATAAGGGTTACATAGAGGAATTATGTCACATTGTCACTTAAAAGTTTCTTGAATTAAAGTTACTTTTGGCCTGGCGGGAGGAGCCTCCTACGCCAGATTCTGGGATAATGTGCTAGGTTGTTCTAAACATTATTATTTTATATTCAGAGTGGTGGTTCTCAGGTCCAAAGTGTATCTGCCGTTTCACACACAAGTTCTTATAGCAGAAAACCTGCAGTTGAAAAGCCTTCTGGATCCAATAAGCAAAAGCATGACGTTAAGATCCAGTCTAAAAAAGTAGGAAGCTCAATACCTGTACAGGATCCGGGTGGCGGTGGATATGATTCAAAATTGACTGAAATGATAAATTCTGTGATTGTGGACAGAAGTCCTTCTGTAAAATGGGAAGACATTGGTGAGATTCTTTCCATTATGCTCCCTTCTGTCTCATTATGATTCTGTATTTATGTCTCATTATTTAAAAATTATCTTTCTTCAGCTGGCCTTGAAAAGGCAAAGCAAGCTCTATTGGAAATGGTAATATTGCCAACCAAAAGACGAGACCTTTTTACCGGCCTTAGAAAGCCTGCACGGGGTATCATTCACCGAGACTAATGGCATTCTATCAGCTAGTGACCTAAGAAAGAGAGGTTTTATGACTAAATTTTTGTATTGCAGGCCTGCTTCTTTTTGGTCCACCTGGTACCGGCAAGACTCTGCTTGCTAAAGCAGTTGCCTCAGAATCTCAGGCAACATTTTTCAATGTTTCTGCGTCCTCCCTAACTTCAAAGTGGGTGAGTGTTTCATTTGTTTGTTGTTTTCCTTGGTTGTAAAATGCTCAGCATTATTTTTGTAGTTTCTCATTTTATTTTGTATTTGATGACAGGTAGGAGAGGGTGAAAAGCTTGTTCGGACCCTTTTCTCAGTTGCCATTTCTAGGCAACCATCTGTAATTTTTATGGATGAGGTACTAACTATCTCTACAACTGACTATTTGAGTAGTTGCTTTTTCCCTTATCTCTCTCAAAGGGTGGCCACAACCCTGGGTGAAAAAGCATTTTTTGAGCTTTTCAACCCAAAAGATTTTCACCCAAAAGATAGTGCAATCCATGTATAAGGAGGTGCCAAAGTGGGAGGATGGCACCCCATGGTGGGGGATTTGGCACCCCCATTCACCCGATATGGTTGCGTGGGAGAGGAAAGAAAATGATCGGACACATAGCAGGGACACGGGACACAGGACCCAGGGAAAAGTAAACCCCTCTTTGCCTTTAACGAGTTACAGTTTTTTTATTTGTATTCCAATTTTTACAAAAAATATATACAGAGTATCAAAATTCATAACTATTTATGATCTTTCATATGACATCGATATTGTATATATAAAGATAAAAAATATGAAGTTTCAACTGCTGAAGGTTTTCAAATCCATAATTTTTCTTAAATAGATCCAAGTCTTAAAATTAAGATCTCATTGTTAAAATATTTTTTCTTTACATCTTTCAGTAATTTTTTTCAAAAAAAGATCTGAAGTAACAACAAAAAAATTTAAACTCCAAATTTATTTATCTTTACATCAGAATGTTTTACCTTTTAAATATAAATATATTATTATTCCCAAAAAGATTTGGCATAAATTGATATATATATATATATATATCATAGTAAAAGGAAGGTTTTAATTTAAAAAACTTTGATGGGTGAATATATTGCCGGTGCTGGATTGGAGGAAAAAATTGAATTGCCTAGGTAGATATTCAGGGGTATGAGTGTGTGATGGTAGATAATAACATATCAGGAGGCCATCTCAGATTATAGGTCAACCAAAACTGTGAATTGGCTAAAATCAGAACAGGAATAAAAATAGTGTTGGTATAAATTGCAAAAAAAAAAAAATAATAAATTGCAAAAATTACTATTAACCTCTCTTTGTGTGTATATATACATCGTTATTCTTCAACTCTTCCCTTTTCATTCAAGACTGGACATGTGATCACATAAACGTTAATATATTCCTAATTTTCCACTTAGGACAATTAATAGTATGTCTAGTCTACTGATCTCTTGTAGTGCTCACGTAAAAATAGTATAAACCCTTTTACAACAAGGCACCATATGTATGTTGTATAAAACCAGGTAAACTTATATAATTATATCCCAATAATAATTCCCAGTGCATGAATTAAGTATCACAATTCACAACCATGTGACTAATCCCCTAACCCTAGCTTGGTGATTTAGACTAAATAGACATAGTCAAAGCACAATTACTAACTGCATTCACGTTAAGAAGCAATAAAGATAATTCTTAAAAAATCCAAATGGAAAACACGCATTTCACTCCTGCCGACTCCCTCAAAAGTGTTTTTTTCTTCATCATTTTTGTGATCCTTACTTTAAGAATATTTCTGTGGTTAACAGATTGATAGTATTATGTCAACTAGGACAACCAATGAGAATGAAGCCAGCAGGAGGTTGAAATCAGAATTTCTAATCCAGTTTGATGGGGTCACATGTAATTCAGATGATTTGGTAATTGTCATTGGTAAGACACATTAATGGCTCTACAGTGTTGCTAATTCATATCTATATGCTTTTAACACCGTTTTATGTTTTTCAGCCATATGCCCTTTCTAAATTGTCATCTTGGAATATACTCTTGCTGGGTCTATTTCCCAAATATTCGCAGTAAAATATTCACGTAAATTATTCACTTCCCTGTCAAATTTATTTGTTTGTTATTCAGGTGCGACAAATAAGCCACATGAATTGGATGATGCAGTTCTCAGGAGATTGGTTAGTTTTTAGCTCTGACCTTTTAGAAAAGTAACTTTATCCCTGGTTTGGGTTAACAACTAAAAGAAGTAAATATATTTCCTTAATTGTTTTTAAAGTCACCCGAAAGAGTCTTGCATTAAATAGATGTTTTCATCATGTAGTGACGGACTTAGGCATCGAAGCTCAATGTATGCACATATATAAGACTAATAATATACTACATGAGAACAATAACGTCTAGATAAAATATAAACATAGGTATAGGAAAAGAAAAAAGTACCTTTTATAGTTGTCCTTGTCGTGCTTGCATATTTTGAAAGTGTTGAATAATTAGCTCATCGTCAATGCTATCAAATACATCACTTTCTCTAAAAAAAAACTAAACAGTCATTCATCCAATCATCTCCCATCCGATTTTGCAACTGTAAATTGACTAAATTCATAATTAGATATTTGTATTTCTCTCTAGTTACAATTATGAAATATAACTTTTGCTCAAACAAATTAACGCATATCAGTATATCACAATACTATATCCATATTTTTTTTGTCATATGAAATCTATTAGGAACCTATCCAACTAATAAGAACATAGAAAAGTAAAACTACACTAGTGGTTTAAATGTGAAATGAATTGAAATTTTCAGATTAGAGAATGCAATTTATAGATGTTAAAATAATAACAATAATAATAATGAGACTTTAATAGTTTTGGATTAGAGAAATTAATAAAATCTTGAGTGAATCACAGCTATGGGAGTTCTTGAAGTAGACTGGAACGCAAGTCTGGAAGATGGGAGGCTGGAGAGGCGCTGCTAAGTTCACAGATATGACCAACTAGCGCTGCTAAAGTAGATTGTTAATAATACTACTAATAATAATAATAACAATCATAAAAAGTGGATTTGATAATTTAGATTTAGAGAAATAAAAACTCAAGTAGACACTAGAGAGTGAATTGCTGGAACTTCTGGAAGTCAGAGGAAGTGCTGCTATTTTTTTTAAAGAAGAAATGGAAGATTATGGGGTTTCGAAATGGGTGAGAATTTGTAGTTTTGATTATTTAGAATTTAAAAGTATTGGATCCAGATGTCCATATCTTATGTTCCAGTCACAACAAAGAAAAAAAATAAAAGCCCACCTCACGTGTGATGAGAACTTCAAAAATTAAAATTTAGGTGTAGCCTTTGGGAGTTTTAACTTTCATACTATTGCCACATAAGCTAGTAGCACTTTTTGAAGTGAAACCAGTGCTTACCCTCCTTACACTGTATGTCCGTCCCTGTCATTATGTACTGTGGATTACTAATCTCTGTTCTATTCTACTATATAGTGTTTGTTATAGCTAATACTATGATGTAGTCGAATAATTTATCTATTTTCATATGTTATATATTTATCATCTTTCTTCCTGATCCACTTTGTTCTGCCACATTCAGGTGAAGAGAATATATATACCTTTGCCAGATGCTGGTGTCAGAAGAGAACTCCTAAAACACAGACTCAAGGGGCAACAGTTCTCTTTGCCTGGTCAGTTTTTTTGGGCAACTGGTTTTGTTCACTGTTTTTTTGAGTTGAGCTACTCTTTGGTATTTAACATGTTCTTCTCTGTCTTTCGTCTTTGCCAGATGGAGATATCACAAGACTTGTGAGAGAGACAGAAGGTAGAAATGTTTGTTCAGTACTACTGAAGTGTGTTCATGGGAACTTTGATCACTCATTTTCTTCATACCTTAGGGCTATGTTTTGTTTTACCTTGAAAGATGAAAAGTTTTTAAATATATGTATATATTTTGAAATCTTAGACTTTATATAATATAAAATGAATATACGCTAAAAATTGGTATTTTGGAGAGGTTGATCCATTTCTTTAATTAACCCCACATTTTGCTTCCTTCCAAACTTCTCTTCTTCACTAGTATTTCAGAGCTCCGAACAGAGCCAACTATATGATAATGATTCTGAACTAACTTTGATAGGGTATTCTGGAAGTGATCTCCAAGCTTTGTGCGAGGAAGCAGCAATGATGCCAATCAGAGAGCTTGGTTCTGACATTCTTACAGTGAATGCAAACCAGGTGGGGCTGATTACAATGTGTCTGATCATTTTATAAAATCCATCTAATCCATACATTATCAAGTTTATCATTTTAGTATTGCTTTATATTTGAACATTGAGATGATTGAGTAATTCATATAATGATACTCTCTCTAACTGATAAAGTAACCTAGAGAAAAGTAAATCTTCAATAAATGTATATATTCAAGGATTTGGTTGATTTAGAAGATGCTTCAGAATGTGATCCAACATAGTTTTAAAAGGAACTGATACAAATGAAATGATGATTGGTTCCAATTCAGATCGTAACTTCTTAAAATATGTCTTTCAAGAACACAAGAGCCCCCCGCCCCCTCTCTATGGCATTGAAGCCATTTCTTGTATGGTGGGTTGCTATTAAGATTTGAAGTCTTAACCTAAAGGTCAATCGATAGGAGGATTAGACCACAAGCTTTACATGTTGGTAGATGGCTTAACATTTTTGCGCACTGAATATCCTCTTTTGATGACTTCCAGGTAAGAGGTCTGAGATATGCAGACTTTCAGAAGGCCATGACTGTGATCCGGCCTAGTCTGCAAAAATGCAAATGGGAAGATCTTGAGAGGTGGAATCAAGAGTTCGGCTCAAACTAGATGTAGCTAGACCTACACACAATCTGATCAAGCTGACAACAATTTAGACACAGCCACACAGGGGAGATGTTGTTCTTGGAACTAATAATCCTGTGTCTGAACAAAAACATAATGTGGTCTGCTTCCAAATTAGAACTTTGAAGTTGATTGGTGTATAAGATTTGAATTGGAGTTATTAATTAAAGACATGTACATATGTATCTTCAACCTCTTGGTGCGTATGCTTATGATTTATGAAGCTCTTCGCCTATTCACCTACTCTGACTAGTGACTAGTGAGTAGTGAAGGAAGTCCAACGTCGCCTCTTATCAAGTATCAACCACTCTAGGAGTCTAGGCTTGAGCAAACATTTCGTGTTTTGATTGCCTTCCGCTACGATCAATATAGACTAGGAGTAATATGTAATGAATAGTTGTATAAGGTTCTATCTATTGATTAGATCTTGTTTTTAATGACACTAGTTATTCCAGATTTCCAGTGTCATTAAATGTTTATAGTATAAATGTTAATATATAATCCAGTTATAGAGCATATTATTTTTTATTGCATGAATGAGAAACATAGTAAATAAATAATAGTAATAAAAAATATTAGAGGTTTAATAATTACCATACATTACAAATTATTGAAGACCTTGTAGATCCAACCCTATGTGGCTATTTTAATCGACTAGTTTTGATCGCACCGGAAACTATATTTTTAATGTGAAAAAGTAAGTTTTTGAATAATATGATCATATGAATAATATGTGATAAGTTTTTTAATAATATGATTATATGAAGGCTAAAGGGTCAAATAGGCCCTTGAACTGACTTAAAGTGTTCAATTAGCCACTTATATAAGAGGTTCTGTCCAGCCGCCGGTAATTGGGGCGGTTCCCGGTGGAATTTTTTGATGAAATTTTTTGAGCATCTTCTTTATTAAGTCTAGTTTACCCATACCAAATTTCAGCTAAAAATTCAACCGGGAAGACAGTCAAATGATTTTCCAAAATGTACCGCGCTGTTTAACTTCGCAGTTATCTTCAAAAAATCATTTAACTGCCTTTCCGGTTGAATTTTTAGCTGAAATTTGGTATGAGTAAACTAGACTTAATGAAGAAGATTCTTAAAAAAATTCATCAAAAAATTCCACCGGGAACCTCCCCAATTGGCGACGGACGGGCAGAACCTCCCATACAGGGCCGGCCCAGGGCATGGCTGCCCAGTGCGACCGCACAGGGCCCGGATTTTTGAAGGGCCCCAAAAAAAATTAGTATTACGCGGCTACGCCCCAGCCCAAAATCCCCCTGCGTAAATCTAAATATGCTTGAAGAATGTCCCTTTTTAAATAAATTGTAAGTTGTTAATGACTATTTTTATCATTACATTTATTCGTAAGTTGTATTTTAAGACAATTTGCTTGTGTTGCAACTTGAAAAAAAGCCCAAATTTTATTCTCGCACAGGGTCTACATTTCTTCGGGACCGGCCCTGCTCCCATATAAGGGACTAATTGAACACTTTAAGTCAGTTCAAGGGCCTATTTGACCCTTTAGCCTTATATGAATAATACATGTGATTTAATAGGATTGCGTGTAAAATATTCATTGTGTTATTATATATATATATATATATATATATATAGAGAGAGAGAGAGAGAGAGAGAGAGAGAGAGAGAACTGCTCAGGTCCCTCCGGAGGGACGGGAGGGACCGTCCGAACTTTATTGTTTGGGGCGGTTCCCGGTGGAATTTTTCGATTAAATTTTTTGACCATGTTCCTCATCAAATCTAGTTTGTCCATACCAAATTTCAGCTCAAAATTCACCCGGGAAGTCAGTCAAATAAATTCTTGAAACTTACTGCACTTTATATATGCGCAGAATGTGCAGTAAGCTTCAAGAATTTATTTGACTGCCTTCCCGGTCGAATTTTGAGCTGAAATTTGATATGGACAAACTAGACATGATGAGGAACATGCTCAAAAAATTTCATCGAAAAATTCCACCAGGAACCGCCTCAAACAGTGAAGTTCGGACGACTGCTCCCGTCCCTCCGGAGGAACCTGAGCATTTCTATATATATATATATATATATATATATATATATATATATATATATATATATATATATATAGGAAACTCTTCCGGTAAGGTATACCTTACCGGAGCCTCCGTGCGGCCTCCACTTTTTGAGGGTCTTTCCGGTGGAATTTTTCGATGAAATTTTTTGAGCATGTTCTTCATCAAGTCTAGTACATCTATACCAAATTTCAGCAAAAAATTCAATCGGGAAGGCAGTCAAATGATTTTTGGAAGATAACTGCACCCTTTATATACATATAAAACGCAGTTATCTTCCAAAAATCGTTTGAGTGCCTTCTCGATTGAATTATTTTTTGAAATTTGGTATGGATGTACTAGACTTGATGACGAACATGCTCAAAAAAATTCATCGAAAAATTCCACTGGGAAGGCCCTCAAAACGCGGAGGCCGCACGGCGGCTCCGATAAGGTATACCTTACCGGAAAGATTTCCTATATATATATATATATATATATATATATATATATATATATATATATCAAATATGAAATTATATCTGTGCATAGATATTAAATATAAGTAACATATACTATGTAAACGTGTATAGTATATAAAAGAAACTACGGTAGAGTGAAATTGGATGAGAATAATAATTTAATTAAGGGAAAACTGTCAAATAGGTCCCTGTACTATATCGAAAAAGTCAATTAAGTCCTCGTACTATAAAATCATTCAATCAAATCCTCCAACTATTAAAAAACAATCAATTTGGCATTTCAACCGGGAAACAACCGGTTAAGAGGTTAACTCACGCACATTAGTGATCCAGGTGGCAAATTTCACATTTTTATTTTTTTTCCCTTTTTTCTATTTCTTTTCTCCTCTTTCCTTGGCATTCTTCTTCCGCCCAAGCGCCATGTCTGCAACATCCGTTATTTCTCTTTGTTCTCTATTTCCTTCTTTCTTTCTTCTTTCCACCCTATCCAATCAAAAGGAGGTATAGCTGGTACGAGGACAAGGGCGGAACTTCAACGAGTGCAGATGAGGACAAGGGCTGTAAGCGACGGCGTGTGAGCTGGGGCTGCTGCGATGTTGCCGGAAAACGGAGGTATTGGTGCTGCGAAATCGCCGGAGGTCTTGGGCCTTCTCCCGCCGGAGATCGATGAAGTTATCCATTGAATCCGCCGGTTAACCGGCGAGTTTGTATTCGTTATCATCCGCCCACGGCCCACCGCCCACCGCAGTCTGTCGTCCACACAGAATTGCATCCTTCCAGAATTGCAAGGAAAATGAATGGTCGGTGTAGTGTGTTGGGTGTGTGCAGAAGAAGTGAGGGGAAAGAGGTCATGTGTCCGGTTGGTTTTTGGCCGAAGAAGAAAGCCAATGAAAGAAAGAACGAAAAAAATGGACCTGCAGGCGTCGAGCAGGGATGAAGAAAAAAGGAGAGAGAAAAATGCCACATGATTGTCAAGTCAACTGACCGGGGAAATTTTTAGCCAACCGGTTAAAAATCAAAATTGAGTGTTTTCTTATTGTTGGAGGACTTAATTGGGTGATTTAATAGTATAAGGACTTAATTGACTTTTTCGATATAGTACAGGGACCTATTTGATAGTTTTCCCTTTAATTAATTAGAATAAAGGTATCAGGGTTTGAAAATCAATGTTTACTCCTATTTATGAAAGATTAAGCATTGACTCTAGTTGGAGAAAAGTTGTATGTTTTACTTCTATCAAAGACAATTACTATGAAGAAGCGATTCAACTCAACAACTCAACTGCTCACTCTCAAGTCTCAACGCGAGGTCTAGGGTTCAAAATTGCATGGATGAGTTTCAATCCTATTTACTCCAGTCTTACCCCAGCCCCCTCCTGACCCCTGGTAAGAAAAACTCAATGATAACTTCTTTGCCCGGAACTTCTCACCAACGAAGAAAACTTTAAATTAAACCGAGCTAATAAGCCTCTAAGGAAAACAACATACGCAAATGAATAGAAGTTAAATACTAAAACTCTATTAACACTAGAGAAACATAGACAATTCATGTGAATAAACACGTGCAGGGCATTATTAGGCATTATTAACTCACCTGCACTTCTCTATCCATTCAGTAAATGGATAAAAAACTTAACGTTACAAATCCATACGACAACGCAATTTTCCAAATACACTAGAATGTGAACCGATAAACACACATACTACAACAAGCAAGGCTGCCAGAAATGACAATAAGAAAAACCCCTTTACCCTGCCTCCTACACTTCTTGCACTTATGATATCCGGAGCTCTACCAGCTGAAGAAGTGATAGTGCTTTTAGAATTCATTCTTACCCTACTGAAACTAGACATCCTCAAGAACGCCTTGTTAACCATCACGCTCTCAGCGGCTGATGCAGGGGAAGCAGGCATCGCTTCCAGAAATGACCATAATGTGGAAGACAACCATGTTTGAGACTCTTCATTCTGTTTGCTGTTCTGATTCTGGTATGGTTGTGAGGCGATACTTGTAGAAACATCAGCATACGCAACACCTGAACATGCCCAGAAACTCTAATATTAGCAAAAACAACAAATCAAATGAGTTGGAAAGCTTTCCAAGTCGACCAAGGATAAGCTGCCTTCTCCATGTCAAAGACAACATACCATTAGTACATACCCTCCCCTTCCTACATTTTCTGGATAATTCATTTTGAATGGTAAAAAAATTACATGCACCAATACAAAAAACAAAAGTAATAAATTCAGATTGGAGATTAGTTCATCTGAATTCAGCAGATCAGAACTATCCAACCCAGTGATATATATGATTAAATATTGCTGCTCAGAAAATATAAAGCTCCACCCATGGGTAGGCAGAAGTATCAGCTTGAAACTGCAAGTATGTACCTGTCGCTGGTAAAGGCATAGTTCCTCTGTATTCCTCTGTGGAGTTGTGAATACAATTATTTGCTCCGAAGTTCAACATTTCATTCCCAGAAGTAGGGCCATAATTTGGAGATTGGCAAACGAAACCATTTTCCTGCGGCCTTTGATGCAGAGCTGCATTTACTGTTTGATTATTAGGTGTAAAATCATCAAGGAAGAGCTCAGAGTCATTAAACAAATCAAATCCATCATCCTCTCTCAGCTGGGCATTCCCTGAGATCCTGTCACTTGGTGGGGGAAACTGCACAGGCCTTGTGCGAAGAAGATCATCCATCTCAAGAAAATCTTCCTCGGGAAACTGAAGATCTAAGAGCTCTGGATACCCAGTGAATGCAGAACGTGCAGTAGATGCTGCCTCAGTTGCATCCCACGACTGCCCGGCAATAAAGCTTGAATCCAAATTATCTTGTTGAAAGCCTGGATAATTCGTCATTAAAGGCTCAAAATATTCCGGATCCTCAATCGATCCATTAATGACAGTGCTATGAGTCTCTTCTTCTCCAAGAAACTGAAATTAAAATAACACGAAAACAGTTAGTCATTATGAAGCTGAAGTTTCGTATAGATCTAAAAACAGAAGTAATTACGTCAGGAAACTAAAACCCACAACATCTTTCTGCCTATTCAACACAGGTGGCATAAATGTAAAAACCTAACAGACTCTGCAAAATTAGCACAAAAGTAACACGGAACTGAATGTAAAACCGCACAAGAAACAAGTTCACACCTGAGTTAATGCCCGTTCAAAGTCATCAAGATTTACCGGCAATGGTGCCTGATCATCAACTATGTCGTTCAAAAGCTCCTCAACATCAACCAAAGAGGGATCTACCTGCGTGTTTCTACAACTATCTGCAGGAGGAACTTCGTCCACATTGTGATCACCAGGCACTATGTCAAGCTTACTAGTGGTTTTCACAAATTCATCATCAGCCCAATCCTCCTCCCTAAAAGGGGCTCCATACTGCTCTCCATTCTTAGGACCAGATCCACTCTTCTTAAACAATTTGTAAATCACATAATAGTCATGGATATTTTGACACATCTTAAGCTCATCTTCCTCCAATACATACTCATGCATCACCCAATCAGTTCGCTGACCAGTGGGTGCACGCCCCCTATAGAAAACCAAAGTTTTCTTAATCCCAACATTACGTGAATTGCAGGAAATTGTACGATCCTTTCCTGTTGCCTTCCAATAGCCTTGCCTAGTAGCTCTGTTTGCCCTTGAACCATTTGGATACTTTCTGTCTCGGGGGCTGAAAAAGAACCACTGTCTGTCCCTATTCTTCAATGATGCCAACTCTGCATCCAAATCACCAACAAAAAATAAGTATCACATTGCAAAACGCCAAAAAAAAACTAAAAAAACATTTAAAACAAGTAAACAACACACTGCTAACAAAAACTATAACAACATCCGCATCAATACATCACATTTGTCAACAATGAAAATAGTATCTAAATTCTTAAGAAACAGATGTATTGGTAATCATCATAGGCCTAATGTACAATTAATATTTCACTTTTAAAAAACAGTCAACACTCAAGAGCATCAGAACATTTGAAACTGGCAATGAACTCTAAGCCTATTACAGCATCTTAAGGACAGAACTGACCACGAAAGCATCCACAAGCATCACACGTTGCGCATACAAAATCCTATAATCCTATTCTAGATGATAACATCATCATTTAGGTACATCCTGGGGCAGAGTAATAGTCAAACTCTCATCCATAAATCATTATCCCCAACAAAGTAACACAGAAACAAACATAAATGCACATGAGAACATGAAATCGCATGATAAACAACAAGAAATAAAAACATTACTAACGTGATCCCATCATTTTATCAAAAGAGAATTCAATCAACAAAAACAATCAAAACCCACATCAATAATTCAAGAAATCCATAAAAGGTTAAAACCCCATAAAAAAAAGTCAACGTCCTAAAATCAACAGACATATCAATAATCAAAACCCATCAGAGCACAATTCAAGTAAACAAACATACAGACAAAAGAACCCATCAAAACCTCAAACGAACAAACGATATGAAACCAAATTCGACAAATTAGGGCAAAAGGGCAAGCAATTATACCAGGTAATTCGTCAGGTTCTCGTGTATAAACATCGACTTCAGCAATAATATCAAGCTTCAACTTTCGACGACAGATCTTTCGCTTGAGATAATAAAGAACCAATTCTTCATCTGTAGGATGAAATCGAAACCCCGGTGGCCAAACATCGTCGCAGAGATTTGCTGATGATGATATTGGGGTTGAATTCATGGTGAATTTTGATTGGAGATATGTTTGGACAGAGATAGGTGAGAGAGAGGGAGTGATGAGAAAATTGTGAATTGTTTTTTTTCTTTCGTAGTATAGTAAAATTATTGAATTAAATAAATATAAATAATAATTAAAGTGATTTTTTGGTCAATGACTCAATGTAAGATGTGATTTTCCTGGAAGGTGAAGGATGGAAAAAAATGGGCTTTCTTTGGTGCACTTTGTAGTTTGTAGGGTTGGTTTGCAACTCCTAAAAAAACACTTCTCAACTTTTTGCTTTAAAAAACATTATTTTCCAAACACTACAACTTTTATTTTTCTCGGTTTCCGCGTCAAAAGTGATTTCACTTTTTCTATTACATAAAAAAATACTTATTTTACCAAACATTACCCACTTTTACTTTTCAAATTCACTTTTTTCTCAAACATTATCAACTTTTATTTAATGACTTCTCCCCATTTCATTAAAAAAACACTTTTTTAAAAGCACAAACTGTTGCAAACAGAGCCATAGTTTGTATTGTGCTTTGTGGAAAAATTTGCATTAACAAGCTAATAGGAGGAGAGTACAATTACAAATATTGTACTCCGTAATTAAGAGTAAAATGTAGTCAACAATCACAAATATTATTTTAAGAGTAAAATATTGTTTTAATTTCTCTAGTAGGATTAATTATGTATGTTTGGAAAAATATACCCTTATAACTTTTGAAATATTTAATTCATAATAAATCTTAAAAAAAATAAAATTTAAAATTTATTTATAAAATAAAAAATTCATTTTTTTTATAATAAAATAAAAAATTAGAAAAATAAAAAAGTACAAATTAAAAAATGCAAATTATTGAAACAAAACAAAATAGTAAAAAAAACATCGCAGCCTTTGCCAGCCCAAGCACCCACCAGTTTCGATCACCGAACAAAAAAAGACAACTTGCAATAGTAATGCCATAGTTATGGTTGTTTCAATGAAAGTATTGACATTATCAATAGTAATAATGTCATTTTCTTGTGATCTTCAGAAAAAATGACATTTTTCTCGGATCAGAGGTGGTGGTGCTGGAGGCAGTGAAAAAGACATCTATATTCATTTTTAATGAGGTTTTACTATTTTTTAGAGAAATGACCAAGAATTGAGACCCGCAACGACCATGCGGGCTAAACCTCTGAATGCATGAAATCATGAATATAAGGTCAAACATCTTTAGAATTGATTTAGTCACCTTGATTTACGTTGAGCCCGTTTGATAACATTGAAATCGGCCGAAATAAAATAAATAAAAATTATACTACCTCCGTCCCTTAAAACTTTGCCAGAGTTGACCGGCACGGAGAATAATAAAGTAAAAACTGTGTGGTTGAGGTTTGTGCAGAAGAGAGAGAATTAACAGAAACTACAAAATATTGATTAGAAGGAAAGTGACAAAGTTTTTTGGGTAATATCTCCACAATCTCTCCCATAGTGGCATCAACACTTATGAACATGAGTGCTGCTGCTTTCGGAGGTAATATGAAGGTACAACTTCATTACTGTATAATTATTATCAAATCAGAGAGTTTTGATTAACTTCAGTGTTAAAAACCCACGTTTTGTCTGATGCGTGGCTACTGTTCGGTGAAATGCCTGAGAGAAACACCATCTCTATCGTGACCCCAATTCAAAGAGGTTGTTTTGATGGAGCTCTAGGATGTTGAATTCCTTTGTGAGCACTGCCCTATTTTGTTGTTACTCCATGTGGTGGCTTGGACGGGTATGGTGATGGCTTTTTACTGAGATTGATCAATTTGAGGATGCATTGGGTCTTTATTCTGAATTGGGAAGGTTGCATTTAGGCCAAATAGAATCAGTTTTGCTAGTGGGTTGAAGGCTTGGGTTGGATTGTGGGCAGTGTTTGTGTGTTTTAAGTTAATGATTTTGCTTTTTTTTGTGTGTGTTGGTTTTAAGAATGTTGCGATCATATCAGTGGAGTAGAATGTATTTCCTTTTCTAGAAGGTTTGCTTGCTCCCAGTTTGATGTTTTTCGTATTGAGCAAATTGTATATTAGTATTCTTAGACCACCCTGGAAGACACAAACAAGTGATGATGTGCATTATGATAAAATTGAGGTGCTATGATAATTTCTTGATATGATCTGGTGTGATGCTTTTTACTCTATCCTGTAGCTTCAGATCTATAAGCTTTGCAGTGGTTTTAGTCTTATGTAAACTTTTTGCAGCTTGTGTCACTTTGCTATGCTTCCCTATGTTTTCTTTTCATTTTATTGTTTATTCAAAGCTTTCTATTCTGGTGAAGTGTGCCATGTGTTTTTGAAAATGCTCAATGAATTTGTAATAAAAACTGGAAGATTGTGATGTTGGGTAGGCAGATGGGGAAAGCCATTGCTGTTCGGATTTATGTAATTGTAGAGTTGCTGAAATGTCGTTTCTTTTGTGTGATTTTCTCTTTTTTCTGCTTGAACTACATATCCTACTCCCTGTTGATTGTGATGATGTTTAGTTTGTTTACCCTTGGGAATTTAAGATTTATTTCACCATTGCTGATACTCTATTGTAGTTGATAAGGATGACTGTTGAATTAATACTTAAGTTGTTCTTTTTATTTTATTTTTTCATGATGATATATGTAACAATCATTCTTATCTACCATTGATGAGAATTTGCTTGAGATGATGAATTGTATTTTGGAACGTTAAAGTTACAACTGGTTATTCAGTGGTATGCGAATACTTGTCTGCATTAGTGCATTTCCCTCAAGACTTGGATAGTGGTATGCATATGCTTGTCTGCTTTTGTAAATAAGTATGTGTTTCTTGTTCTTTTCAGAAAGCCCTCACTGGGTTGAGGCGTATAGATTTGGAAGGTCTATGTTGGAGAGTTTTTGATGCCAAAGGCCAGGTGAGAATGACCTTTTTCATAGTACAATGTGCATACTTCTTACCATTGATGCAGTCTCTGTGTGCCTACATGTATATATCTATATGTATTATTTTTTGATTTTTTGAAAGCCCAGGCCTGTGACTACATACATTAGAGGTGCTTGATGACAATTTTAGAATGATGAATTGAATTGGAATTTATATCTTTTTTTTTTATAATTAAAGTGAAGGATTAACATGGTGATTTGAATATATTCCATAGTATGAGTTGCCCTCACAGGCTCACAGGCGCGCAAAGGCATGAGGCGCTGCTAGGCGATAGTTTTAGTTCATCCCAAACACCCAGGGGCAGCAGATGCTCCCAGGCACGCCTTATATCACACCTTTTGCCGCCTTTTGCGCCTCTGAAAGACGTTCGCCTCGTCTGCCTCTTGGAAGTGTTATCTCATCTTTTTAAGAGGCTTCGGGCGATTCACCTGTCTCATCCGAAACTTTTAAGTCTTTCTCTCTAACCTTCTCTTATCAGACTGGCTTCTGCCTTTTACTTCTCCATACTCTTGCGCTCCTCTTTCGTCAACTCCTGTCTCGCAGGTATTTTTTTGCGGTTCCCTTCTACTCTTGGATCTCTTTTTATCTTAATTTTTTAAATTTATGAAATAATTTAAATTATATTTATATATAACCATATAACAATCTGCCCTGAACCCTAATCTCGAACAGAAATGTTATCAATTTTAAATAAAAATAATGATGGCTTATCCAGTCAGATTGTTTTAAATTTTACTTTTAACCGTTTTCCAGTAGTCCTCCAATTGTCCAATAGGAGGAGATTGTTTATAATTTAACAAAAGTAAAAAATATATGCCATTTTTTATTATTAAAAATTTATTACTACGTATATAACAGTTTAGTACAACAATTGCCATTAATTATTTAAAATTTTGTTTCTATTATGGTGTTTATTAAGATTGTATAATGGTTTGAAGTATTTTTGTGATGTTATCACTTTTTGGAAGATTGCTTCATGTAGATGTATAAATATATTTTAGCAAAGTTATAAGTTAAAGTTTCGTGATGCGCGCGCCTCGTGCCTCGGCTAAATTCAATGAAAACGCCTCACGCCTTTTTAAACTAAATTAATACTTTTTCTCAGCCTCCTTAACCGCCCACAATGAACGTTTGGAATAGATTCCATTTTGAGAGAGTTGAGAAACGTCAACCCCCCTCTCCTTCATCACCTGAAATGAAGCTCGAGTACTTTTAAAAAGAAAAATACGTCTGTTCATATTTTGTTCAGTAACTAACTTCTAACAACTGATTTATACCTCTAAATCCTAATGACTGAAACAAAAAATAGAAGTCAAAAGTCCTAGGCATTCCTGTGCTTTTTCATGTGTTGCTTTGTTTCATTTCCTTTGTGACAATCTCTATAACTCAAGATGTTGGTGCATGACTTGGTAGTACAAATATGTGTTGCCTTTATTTCTTTTTTTCATTGTCATACATAGATTAATGTTTCTCAACATACATAGATTATTGTTTCTCTTTCTCAGGTTCTTGGAAGGTTGGCATCTCAGATATCTACTATGCTCCAAGGGAAGGATAAACCAACATACACCCCTAATCGTGATGATGGAGATATGTGCATTGTCCTTAATGCTAAGGATATTGGTATCACTGGGAGAAAACTCACTGATAAATTTTATCGATGGCATACTGGGTAAGTTTATAATAATAGACTTGACTTGAATTTGGTGGGCTTTATGCTTTTTAATGGCCTAGTTGGGTGGGTAATCTGATTGCTTTCATGACATAGAAAGTTTATGGATGCTTACATGTGAATATGGGATGACTATAAATCCTGATGCTTTTAGGTCTTTCCATTCAAACAGTTATTATAAACTGATTTTTTTTCTGACCTTACTAGTTTCTTTTCAAACTTGTAAACTGCCTATTTGTTATTGGAGGGAAAATGCTTCATATGTTACCCCGATAGTTGCGCAAAATTTTAAGCATTTTGGTACTGATGATGAATTGCTTCTTATTTTTTGTTGTTGTTTACATTTTTATAGATATGTGGGTAACCTAAAGGAAAGGAGTTTGAAGGATCAGATGGAAAAAGATCCAACTGAAGTTATACGTAAGGCCGTCATGCGCATGCTTTCTAGAAATAAATTACGTGATGTAAGTACCTAATGCTTATAAATTGGTTTATGTGGTCCAACAAGAATTTTTATGCCAATTTCATTAATTTGTTCAGTCTGTTTGAGTTTCTGTACCCTTTTCCCTTTTCCTTTACAGTGATTTGTATGCCGCCTGTAGCAGGTTTTCTGTGACTTTATGCTTCAGTTTGGTAAAACATTATTTGAAGGCAGGATTATTGCAGGATCATGTACTGATTTTGGACTGTTGCTGTCAAATGGGGAATTCAAAATGCCAAATCTGACCTTTGACCTCTAAATAATGCAGGATAGAGACCGCAAGCTTAGGATATTTGCTGGTGATGAACACCCATTTGGTGATAGACCCTTGGAGCCCTATATTATGCCTCCTCGTCAAGTGCAGGAAATGCGGCCTCGTGCAAGACGTGCCATGATTCGTGCACAAAAGAAGGCAGAGGCGCAGCAACTAGGTGTAACCGCTCCAAAGAAGAATAAGAAGGAAGGAGAGTTAGAATTAAGCGCATGAAGTTTTGGAGGGTTAAGACATCCCCAGTTGGACGCTGATCACATTAAAAATAGGGTGACAACTTTGGTACCTTTCTAAAATATGGGGTACCGTACCTATCATTCATTTGATTGGACCACATCACTATATCATTTTTAATTTAGATTTAAATAATTCAACTGCTACATTCTCATTGGTCCATGTGGACAAAGGTATGGTACTTTATGGATACCATAGAATCTACCTAAAAATAATGGCTACATCATCCTTGTTTAATATTGGCATAAAAAAATTGTTTCCAATGCAGGATGTAAACCTTCATGTAATGCTGACATGTCAAAAATTAATTTTGGCACTGTTTTGTTTACATCACTGTCTTCTTATAAGAGTGCCCTTCATATGCTGAGTCCCTAGTTAGTTAAATACGGTACGGGAATTAAACGGGGTTTAATACGTACGCGTTTTATTCGGTAACATAAATGAAAAAATGGTCAAAAATTCGTTGAAAAAAACGTTGACTTTTAAAAAACGTGTAAATACGTATATGTGTATAACACGATATATGTTACAAAAATTCGGACTAAAAATACGGGATATTATTTTGAACATTTAAATTATATACTTCACAAAATCACATATATAGTGAAAAGAAATAAAAGTATACACATACTCAAGTAGCAAACCCCATTACTACATAAAAGAATAATCCGTAATTGCATAAATCGATGACAAACATTAAAAATAGTAATTAATTCAAAGACATAATTTTGCAAACTAATGTTAAAAAAACGAGGCATAATAACAATAGAATGAGATTAAGTTAAAATCATTATCTTTACTTGATCATCAAATAACATTCAAGTTAAACTCATCATTTTCATCAAGATGATAGATGACATATGAGAAAAGTTGTGTGACTGCTCCGTTTATTATTGTTTATGTGTAAAAACTTATACTTAAAAAATGCCAGGTTTAGAAAAAAACTTTAATTTTGATATGCTTGTTCGGAAAAACATTATAAACCCAATAGTATTTCACATTTTAGTATTTTAGGATGCTAGTTGTAGCCGCCATACAAATAATTTTGGTATTCAATAATTACATTGTAACAATACAAAAACACGAGGTCACGGGAAGGAAGTTTTCCATTTTTATTTTAAACTATTGTTGATCTTCTATTCATTTAATGCATTCACTCAATTGACCCGTTCATGTTTATATCTTTTGTAAAATACGTTAAAAATACGTTTTATACGGGAAGTAAGAGTTTTTTTCCTTTTTAAGCGGACCAACATTATTTTTCGTTTTAAACGTGTTTTCTTGCTCAAAAAAACGGTACGTGTTTAAAACGCATTTAAAACGCAAAAAAGCTAACTAGGGCTGAGTCAGCCAATTTGGAGCATATCCCGCTGATAAAAAAACTACACGCCTAAAAATTCCCTCTCCCAGTCCCATACTCCCACTAGGGATGGACTGGGTTCTGGCGACCCGACCCGGGACCGGTTTTCCGATACTGGAACTGGCCCAGTTCCTCTTCCGATACCGGAATAATTAAGAGAATGCCTATCACTTTGAGGTTTTCTCTTTTCTTAATCCTAATTGAAGAAATAATTAATCCTAATTGAAGAAATAATTTAAAAATAAAACAGAAAGTACAAAAATAAGTAATAATCCCCAATACAGACTGGTACGATTTAATTCAACGTTTTGTTCGTTTTGATTTGATTGTGTCATAGCTCTATAATTCGGAGTAATTTGATCATTCAATTTATCGTTGGATAAACTGCATTGCGGAAATTGAGCCCAAAAAAAGTTGAATTATGTTGGAACTTGCGGACCGAGGTGTAAAATGGTCGGGCTTTGGACATGTTTTTGAGACCAGACTGGCTGGGCCTGGTTCTTGGTTCTGATCCCAACCACTATATTTTTATTATTTTTAATTAGAGAAAAGAGTTAGACATGCATGTCCTCGAACTTACATAAAAATGTCAAATAAGGCCTTATATAGGAGGTTCTGTCCGGCCGTTGCCATTTGGGGCGGTTCCCGGTGGAAATTTTTGATGAAATTTTTTGAGTATCTTATTTATTAAGTCTAGTTTACTCATACCAAATTTCAGAAAATTTCAATCGGGAAGACATTCAAATTAATTCTTGAAGATAACTCCGCAGTTAAAATCGCAGTTATCTTCAAGAATTCATTTGAATGCCTTCCCGATTGAAGTTTTCGCTGAAATTTGATGAGTAAACTAGACTTAATGAATAAGATGCTCAAAAAATTTCATCAAAAAATTCCACCGGCAACCGCCCCAAATGGCGACGGCCGTACAGAACCTCCTATAAAAGGACTTATTTGACCTTTTTATGTAAGTTCGAGGACCTATCTGACCCTTTTGCCTTTTTAATTAATGGGTGGGTATCGGCCTGGGACCGACCTTGGACCGGTACTATTTGGACCCGATCGGAACTGGAGCAAACCGGTTGGTACTGGACTTCAATTATTTAGAACCGGGACCGACCCGGACTGGCTCGGGATCGGCCCAGGACTGGCCTCACCTGGCCCGGCTCCATGCCTACTCCCACCTCGTTTCTTTTTCTCCTCACGAGTGAAGCTTCGCAGGTGTTCAAGGCAGCATATCTCTATTCAAAGGATTTTATTTTTAGTAAACACAGACTTTTTCCATTTCCACAAATTTCCCATTCTAAATTCACCTCATCTTCTATCAAATTAGTTTCAGGCTACGTCCTCACGGCCCTCACTGTATTGGCACTACTTTTGTTTAATTTTAATGAAGTTGTTTAAATATTACGATGAGCCAGTGATATGTGCTCATGGAGTTTTTACAGATTTCTTTTTTGTTAAGAAATGTAATGTGCTTTTACTATTTTATGGTTTATATTTTGAACTTTTAGATCAGTTAAGTAGTAGTTGTCATATTGAAACTCATTAAACCAAATGAATGCATATATATTATGAGCCTAATATGCCAAAATTGACTAATTCATTAAGGTCGACATGTGAAGTAGCCAATATGAAAATATCATTAGTTCTGATGTCCTTAAAAATAATTTTCTCATAGCAGTAACATACCTAATAAATCAGGCAATAGAGCTTGTGTTGGCCTCTGTAATTTATTACAGTATAGATAGAACGTTAGTCTCTTATACTCCGTATATGTTTCTCTTAGAAAAATGTAATGGATTCATAGTTAAACAATTTAGGGCCTATTTCGTAACTTTTTTTTGAAATGGCTAAATCTATTGAGTTTTGCAAGAAAAAAAAACGTTTGGTGAAGCCGGTTTAAGCCAAATAAGTCAAAGCCAAATTATTTTAATTATCATGCTGAGAAGCAGAATACGTGTGACTATTGAGTAGGCTGCACATAAGGCGGGTTGGGTCGAGTTCGCCATATTTTATGGGCCTACCCTATTTATTCGGGTTAGCTATTTACCAACCCGCGGTATGAAATATAAGTTGGTAAACCATGCATGAACGGGTCGGGTAGGGTCAGGTATTGAAAGAGATTTATTTCGGGTTGAATCTTTAATATGAGCAACTAGTTTATAAGAGTAAACCATGCATGCAATATGAATCTCGGTTAACTTGTTTCTAAAATACACAAACAAATACAAATGCTTTTTATATTGGAGTAAACTTAGGGAAATAATATCAAAACATTCTTGCATAAAGGAAATTAATTTAGAAGCGAATGTATATATGTACGTGTGTGTACTAATCACCTAGTCAAAATGGTAAATGTTTATAATGCTAAAATCGCAGTCTTAGATAAAGCACATCGTTCTTAAATAGAAATTATCCAACTAAACTTTGTAGCATAATAATAAATTGAACTTTCGGCCGGGTCGGGTACGATCGGGTTTGAGATTTTAATTCCGCAACCCTACCCGATAGGTGCGGGTTCGTACATATTTAACCCGTGAATATTTTTAAAAATCTAATACCCGATTAAAAGTGATCAGGTAGGGTTGGGTCGGGCGGGTTATGCGGGTTCGGGTTATTCTTGTGCAGCCCTACTGTATTGAGCCTGAAAATTACGAACTATTTTGGCACTAACATATGACATGTACTAAGTATTCTTTGCATCCCTTGTGATGAGCACACAATTAGGCTAACCGGAACCCGCGTCCGTCAATAAATTAAATTTCCCACTACTTTATACGTATTCACACCGTCAATTCAATTTTTGGTGCAATCCAGCCACCGTCAATACATTACTACCTCTGTCCCCCTAAGTTTGGGACAAAGGGATGTGTTGTTGTTTTTAAGAAAAAGTGGAATTGTGTGGTTGGTATTGAATTGATAAAGTGTAAATAAAGCAGGAATGAATTCTAACTAGTCAAATATTACCTAATATGGTATGAGACAAACTTAATGAGACGGACGAAAAAAGTAAAACGGGACAATGTTAGGGGGACGAAGGGAGTATCTTGCAAAGTTTATTCAATTAAAATCTTATTTTTATTATTATACATTTTTTTATCGATAATTTTTCGGGATAATTAAGATTGAAAAGAGTCAAACATTCCGATGTAAAAATAAATAATTTTGGAATTTATTTTTTTTTGTTTTTATTTTAGATCCATTTTGGAAAAAAAGTGAAAGATGTAAAAAGAATATATTAATCACGAGATCTTAATTTTAGCACTTGAATATATTTAAGAAAAAAAATTAATCAAAATATCTCCAATAGTTGAGTTTTTTTCTAACTTTATATATATGATATTGGTGTCATATGAAAGATAAAAGGAGTTATGAATTTTGATATAATTTTGAAATAAAATAAATACAAATTAAAAAGTTATAACACTTTTAATAAAAAAAAAGATATTTTGTTGTTGGGGTCTGCACTATCTCTCCACATCAGGACAACTCCCCCCATTCTTTCTTCTGGCAAAGGGCGTGAATATGGGATGCCAAATCCCTCCTCCCTTGGGTGCTATTCTACCCATTTGGCACCTCCAAATACATGGGATGGAGGGTTTTTAGGAGTCAATAGGTTAAATTTAAGTTTTGACCTTCACGGCTGCGGATAGCCTTACACGATAGTACGATACCATCTCAACTCTCAAACCAATCACTTCACATAAGTACGTAACCCCACCAATTTAACCTGCTTATAACTTCAACCAACGTGAAGAAATGTATCCTTATTGTGTGGACTAATATGGATCTAAAATATCATTCCAAAGTCTCTTGAATTCTCCAATATTAAATACTTCAGTGGTCAATTCTCAATTTTAGATTCAACAAAAAGATAGAAAAAGAAAGGCAATAATATCCAGGTAATACCTCAAGATGTAAGTTCCAAAAAAGAATGGACTAAAGAGGAAGATGTAGCACTGGCAAAGGCGTATTTATACGTATCAATGGGTTCATACATTGGAAATAATTAGAAAAATATTGCTATGTGGATGAGAATGGTAGAATTCTGTAAGGTTAATATGAGAGCTAGATGCAATCCTCTTAGAAACAACACATTGCAATGTCATTGGGGGGAAATACAAGCAACGATAAATAAACAATAATAAATTTGGACATTATGAGCGACTTGATAGGCACCCACAAAGTGGTACAAACTTGGAAGATTTGGTAAGTGATACATTTTTAATAATATTTTTTATAGAACATATTCTACTCAACATGTTAGATGTTTGAGAAATGGTCTTAGTATTGGGTATTACCTCGAAATATGCTATTGAAAATTTGTTTAATATCTTTAATCTCTTAGAAAAAAGGAAATAGGGTCCTATGAAGACATTCAAGGAAGTACTTTCAAATATCTTCATTGTTGGGAAATAATGAGTAAAAATATAAAATGATACTCCGAACATGTGAAGTTAGGGCTGGACTCGGGCCGGTTCGGGCCTGGGCCCGGCCGGGCCTCGGGCCAGGAAAGGGAGGCCCGAGCCCGAACCGCCGGTGGCCGGTTCCGTTTCCGGTTCCGGGCCAAACCGGGCCGGGCCGAACCGGCCCAATTTTTTTTTTTTGTTCTCCTATTTAATCCCCTACCCCTCCCCCTCAACCCCAAACCATCCCAAACCACCTCAAATGGCCCAAAATACCTAATCCAACCTAAAACTTAAAAAAATTTCAAAAAAAAAAAAAAAAAATTAAAATCCGGCCCGGACCGGGCCCGAACCGGCCGGGCCGGTTCACCAAAACCTGGGCCCGAGCCCGAACCGCCCAGCAGCCGGGCCGGGCCGAACCGAACCGGTGGACCCACCGGGCCCCGGGCCGGGCCGGGCCAAACAGTAACCGGGCCGGGCCGCCCGGCCCGAGTCCAGCACTATGTGAAGTCAGACATCAACAAATAAAAAAACAGTGCACACCTCCATCTCACCGGTAAGAAAGGATCATGCACCGAGTAGTGATGAAGAAACTATGGCCTTTGGAGGCACTAACTCAGATGGGCTCATTCTTCCCCAAAGAAAGAGTTGTAAGGAAAAAAGTAAATTACATGAGAAAAAGGGTGTGGTGGATGCATTGAACAAGTTACAAAGTACTTTAGAGAAACATGTTAGCGTGAATATTATATCTTTGGAGATAAGAAAAAAGAATGACCAAAAGGAATTTCAATTGAAACATCGACTCATAAAAAAGAGATTGAATTAAAAGAGAATGCTCAAAAGATGAAGTTAGAGAGACACAAAGGAGAAAGCCCAAGAACATATTATGAATTAAGATCTGAGTAAGCTCTCACCAATTTCTGGAGCAACAAATAAAGAGAAAGCAAATATTATAAAAGAATGGGGAAAAGACAGCCTCTTTGGATCTACTAGGTAAATAATAAGTACATATTTTATCTTTTTTATATTGACTTTTAATGACTTGTGACTAAACTAATTGTGATAATTTCTTTCTCAAGACTGCACTTCTTGTCTAGCCATTTGTTGGTTCTCCTGGATATTTTCTTTTCATGTGGAGTGTGTACTAGTACACTATTGATAATAGCTTTTTAATAAGATAGTTTTAAATGTTGTTCCTATTTTGTGTGATGTCATCTCATGACTATTTTGACTACTACTAGTATTAAGATGGTCTCTATTATTGCACTGTTTATCTTTTTTACACTACCATGTTGCTGGTCACGAAAGCTCTACATACTCTAATTGAGATGACTTGTTAGCCTGTATTGGTCGGTTTTCACTATATGTGTTAATTCTTGACCTCTAATTTTATAATGAGCATATAGTCCATTGTGAAAATCCAAGCCTATCACTTTTACCGTAGTAGGGACTTTAATTCTAATTGTTTAGTATTTTGAAAGTGTTTAGCTTGTAAAATGTGTTTGGCAGTCAAAAGTGACTTAATTACGTATAAGTAGCTTTTAGCGGTGTATGACTATATAAATAATAGTAATAGCTAACACACATAGAATAATATGATTGTTGCAATTGAGCAGCATACACTTTGTAAATGAGTAGGCCAAGGGCGTGAATATTTCCTCTACCGGCTCTACGTAACAAAGTATTTAAAAACGGCTATTAGTTCTAAATAGGACTTAAATTAGCCCAAAATACAAAAGAGAAATGGTCCTGGATAGGACTAAAATTTCAGCCATATACATAAATAGGACCGCAACTTTTTTAATACTTAAATTAAATAGGACTTACTTTCTTTACGTTCCTGGACAAGTTTACCCTTCTTTTATTGTCCGTACTAACTTTACAGCCTATACACTCTTTTATTCTCCCCTTCGTTTGTCTTCCGAACAAGGCCTTCTTCCTCCTTAGACCATTTGTAGTGGTTGGGAGTCCAAATTGTTAAATTTGGACTCCATCCATATGAAAACAGTGCTATGACTCCGTCAATACTGTTTTTCTCTGCATTCGTGCACCGTCAATAAAATACACTCAACATATTTTTTTACATATCAATTTAGTAAAACATTAATTAATTTATTATAAGTAATGTTTTCCGTTTAATATTTTCCCTAAATAATTGTGAAATAAAAAATACACATTTCGATATAAAAATAAATAAATTTCATTAATTTTTTTTTAATGTTTTCGGTTAACAAAAATGAACTTAGTTCAAGTAAAGTTCGATTATAAAATATTCAGTTATTTGTAAAGATTCCATGAATTAAAAATTTGTGTTTCATCGTTTTGTAAACGGAAGAAAACTTCAACAGTTAACATTTAAGAATTTTTGTTTCATTTTATATATTACATATTGGTGTCATATGAAAGATCATAAAATTTTATGAATTTTGATATATATTTTGAAAAATTTGGAGAAAAAATAAAAAAGTTACAAGAGTTTAAAACAATTTGGGGTTATAATGATGTCATCATGATGTCAGCGAAAACATGGTTTGGCTGTCAACCCCTCCCTCTATATTTACACTCTTCCACTCCCCTTTCCACTTTTACTCCCCCTTTTAATCTTCCACTACACACAAATAAGAGTCTAAAATCTCCATTTTTAATCTTTTGACTCCTAATCCCCAACCACTACAAATGGTCTTACAAGGAAACATAGGAGATTGTGACTTCGGCTACGTGGCGGAATAACAGAGATGGGCATATGGCGCCGGGACGCCGGTGCGGCGGCGGCGCTACTGGGCACTTCTTATCCCCCCACATCCCCATCTTGCTCCCTCAGTCCGGCCCTCTCCTTTCCCTTGTCTTCTTTTTTCCTGTCATGATGATACAAGTCAGGTTACTTGAGTGAATATAAAGAACAAAGTAACGAGAGATGTATTGATCTAACACACAGAGAATAGAGGAGAGAATGACTGAAGAAGAAGAAGTTTTATTCATTTCTTGAGTTCCATCTGAACATTACAATCAGTATATATCTTCGGTCAAATCTATAACAAGAAGCTAGCTAATCAACTAACTTTCTAACAACTTTGACACGTGTCACTCTAAGGCTTCATCTTTATTTGAGTTGAGCTGGCTTCGTTAATCAACTGCATCAATGCTCCCCTCTTAAACAAATGACTTGTCCTCAAGTCACTTTATTGTAAAAGCCCGGATATAACACTTTTATTGAATCTGACCATTCCCATGTCGCATCCTCTTTCCTTTGCCCTTTCCACTGAATTAAAAACTTGACTCTAGCTGCATTCCCCTGTTTAACCAACTGTCTCTCCAATATAGCCTCAGGCTCTACCACAGACTCTTTTGATAACCCATGTAACCAATCTGGTATATGGGGCTTTGCTGGCAACTGGCCTCTAAATTCCTTTAACTGAGATACATGAAAAGTGTTATGTATTCTAGCATCAGCTGGCAGAATCAGTTGATAAGCTACTTTCCCAACCACTTTGCTTATTTGGAATGGACCATAGAATTTTGGGGACAATTTCTCATTGGTCCTTAATTCCACAGAATTCTGCCTATAATTTTGTAACTTGAGCCAAACCCAATCTCCCAACTCAAATTTCCTCTCAGATCTATGCTTATCTGCCTGGACTTTCATCCGGTTTTGTGCCTTTCCCAACTGAAACTTAAGCATTTTAATCATATTCTCCCTTTGCTGCAATGATCTGTCAACAGCTTCAACATTAGTCTCACCAGCTAAATAAGGTAAATGTAGCGGGGGAGACTGGTTATAAACAGCCTCATATGGAGTCATTTGAATAGATGAATGGAAAGAAGTGTTATACCACCATTCAGCTAAAGGTATCCACTTGCACCATTCAGTAGGCTTTTCATTACACATGCATCTCAAATAGTTTTCAAGACATCTATTCACCACTTCAGTTTGGCCATCTGTTTGTGGGTGAAAGGAAGTAGATAGCAACAAATCTACACCCTGTATAGTGAAGAGAGCATTCCAGAAGGTACTGAGAAATATAGAACCTCTATCACTCACTATAGTTCTTGGCCATCCATGCAGTTTGAAAACATTATCAAGATAAATCTGGGCCACTTCAATTGCTGAAAAAGGATGCTTGAGAGTCATAAAATGAGCATATTTGCTCATTCTATCAACTACTACAAAAATAGTGTCTTTACCCCCGGATTTAGGCAATCCTTCCACAAAGTCCATAGATATGTCCATCCATACATCCTTGGGAATAGGAAGAGGCTGCAGTTTTCCAAATGCTGTAGTTGCTTCACTATTCCATTGAAATGGACCCTTCTTCAGCAAATCAGTAAGTGGTTTGGAAATCAGGGCATAGCTTCTGATGAATCTTCTATAATATCCAGCTAAACCTAAAAAACTCCTGAGTTGTTTTAAGGAAGCTGGAATAGGCCATTTTATTATTGACTCAATTTTTCTAGGATCTGTTTCAACTCCCATCCCAGATATATAGTGCCCCAGATATTCCACTTTCTTGATCCCAAAAGCACACTTACTCATCTTAGCATATAGCTTGTGCTGCCTTAGGACTTCAAGGACTTGCTGAAGATGAATTTTGTGTGTTTCCAACTCAGGGCTGTATATTAGAATGTCATCAAAGAATATTAGCACAAATTTCCTCAAGAATTCTCTGAATATATGATTCATGAAAGCCTGAAAGGTAGCTGGTGCATTGGTGAGCCCAAAAGGCATGACCAAAAACTCAAAATGCCCATAGTGAGTCTTGAATGCTGTCTTGAATACATCATCCTTATGCACTCTCAACTGATGATACCCAGCTCTTAAATCAATTTTTGAGAATATTTGTGCTCCTGATAACTCATCAATAAGTTCCTCTACTACTGGAATAGGGAACTTATCCTTGATAGTCTGATTGTTTAAAGCCCTGTAATCAGTACACATTCTCCAATCACCATCCTTTCTCCCTACTAATACCACTGGTGAGGCATAGGGCGAAGCACTTGGTTGGATAGCATCTTTCTGCAGCAATTCTTTAACCTTTTCCTCAATTATATCCTTCTGTTTCAGTGGGTATCTATACGGCCTCACATTCACAGGTTGAGACCCCTCCTTTACAGGAATTCTATGATCAAAAACTCCTCTACTTGGTGGTAATCCTTGAGGCTCTTCAAACACATCCCCATATTGTTTTAGTAACACTTGAAGATCTTCTGGGATATCCTGCACCTCTGAATCATGAACCATATTTATGCTAAAATGTGTATCTGCAGGTCCTTCTTCATTACTAACATCTTTAGCATAGCACTGAATCAGGTATAACTGATTAATCTGATTAATCTGTTTATTGGTTCCTTGCATGGCCTTCATCTCTCCTTTCTTTTGTCCCCTTAGAACCACTTTTTGCCCTTTGTGTTCAAATTTCATACATAGCTCCTGAAAATTCCAATTAATTTCTCCCAAGGTACTCAACCATTGAACACCTAAGACCATATCATAACCTCCCAAAGGTAGCACTAAAATATCCCCAGTGAAGTAAGTATTCTGCATCTTCCATGAAAAATTCCTGCAAACATAGTTACATTCTGTATGGGATCCATCTGCCACAGCCACAGTCATGGTATCCACTTGGTCTAGCCTACACCCCAATCTTTTAGCCATATTTAAGCTCAAAAAATTATGTGTACTACCTGAATCCACCAATATAAGTATTTTCTTCTTATCCACATAGCCAGTCAATCTCATTGTTCTGTAATCTGAATAGCCATTCATAGCATGAAAGGATATTAAGGGTTCTTCCTCCTGCATAACAAACTCACTGATATTCTCTTGTAACTGCCTCCCTTCACTTCCATTATCCTCTTCATCTGTATTCCCTTTTATCTCTACCAAGAACAATTGTGTACCCTTATGATTACAGATATGCTCTTTGTTGTAAGGTTGGTCACAATAATAACACAACCCTTTAGCCCTTTTTTCAGCCCTATCATGTGCAGATACAAATTTTCTTGGAGCTGTGACAGTGTTATTCTTAGCCAAGTATTGAGGAAGCTTAGTATTCTGGGTAGGTGTAGGCAGTATTGGTGTTTGCAGTATAGATTTATTCAAGACTAATTTCTGTGAACTACCAGTTTTGGTTTGTACATTAATAGCTTCAACCGTATCCTCCTGGAATCTGGCAAACTCAATGGCTTCGGCTATAGTTCTGGGATTAAAAGCCTTAACAAATGATTTGAGTGTAGGCTTTAAGGCAGCTAGAAAACAGTCCAAGAAATAAGTGGGTGGTAATTTTGGATTTCTCTGCACCATTGCAGCCTTCAGGGTTTCAAATTCATCTATGAAAGTTTCCAAAGACCCTGTTTGCTTCAAAGTATTGAATTTCTCCACAGTTTTATTGCTCAGATTATCATTGAACCTAGCACCAATATCTCCTATAAACTGTTTCCATTTCAATCGTTTATGAGAAGATACATAACTACCAAACCAACTAGCAGCCCTTCCTTCTAAGTATAAAGAGGCTAGATTAACCCTTTGCTTATCAGGAATATTACAAAGCTTGAAATACCTCTCACACTTTTGAATCCATAGCTTGACATTCTGCCCTTCAAAAGTAGGAAATTCTACTTTAGGAATGAATCTGAACGTAGGCTGATTGTTCCCAGGGGATTTCTCATTTTCACTTTCCTCATCCTCCTCTGAAGATGTATCTCCTTCGTCTTTTTCCGATTCATCTCCGGACTCTTCAGAAGTAACAACCTTCTTTTTCTTTTGCATCCCAACCACTTTCTTCATGATTTTACTCATCATATCCATCATGACTTTATTTTGATTTTCCAGCTTCTGATCAAACTCCACCTGAATGCTTCTCAAGACTTCGTCCATGTCGGAATTGGAATTCCGAGTTGCCACCATCTTTCTGCAATCAAAGTCAATTGCAATAATCGGATCCGAAAGCTCTGATACCAATGATACAAGTCAGGTTACTTGAGTGAATATAAAGAACAAAGTAACGAGAGATGTATTGATCTAACACACAGAGAATAGAGGAGAGAATGACTGAAGAAGAAGAAGTTTTATTCATTTCTTGAGTTCCATCTGAACATTACAATCAGTATATATCTTCGGTCAAATCTATAACAAGAAGCTAGCTAATCAACTAACTTTCTAACAACTTTGACACGTGTCACTCTAAGGCTTCATCTTTATTTGAGTTGAGCTGGCTTCGTTAATCAACTGCATCACATGAATTTTTATCTCCTTTCCGCCCCGTTTCTTTCTGCTAGAGGTACGCATCTGCCATGGAGTTCTGCTTGAGTTACGCATCTGCTATGGAGTACTCCGTATTATGCCTTTTAGTTCTTTCTTCTTCGTTTCTTTTGTAAAATTCTTTTTTAAGTTGTAGTTTTTCAGTTTTTGAGAGAGAACAGGGGCGGCGAGCAAGCAGGGCACCGCCGGCAAAGCTGTCTTCTTCTCTTTTCTTTTCCGCCTCTCCTACTTCTCTTTTCTTCCGTTCGCTGACTCGCTGGCCGCTGCTCATTTATCTATTTCTTCAGATCTGATTTCTTCCGTCTCTTTATCGTTTTGCTTTTTCAATTCCTTCATAAAGTTGGTTTTAAGGTTTTTGTCTTATTCTAATTTGCTACTCGTATTTCAATTTGTACCGTAAGTGCTTTTTTGTTACACTAGTATCGCACCCGTGCGATGCACGGGACAATATTTTGTTGTATTTTATTTATGAGAAATCCATATAGAAATATCAAAGCATACACATTTAATATAATAAGGTTAAAAAATAAATGATATGAGAGAAATATTAATAAGTTGTTGAATTAAAGAAATAGGAACATTATAATACAAAACAAACTACACGTTTTGAAAATCTTCTGGGTATACAACATTTATCGTTGAGTTACTGGAGGCACCATCGGAGTTGCATATCAATATTTTCAATCCTTCACGTCTGGGTGTATTGGCCGAGGTTACTGTAGATGACCCCTTTAGCTATTTTCACATATAATTTTTTTTATTAATAAAATATATTTTAAAATATTTTTCTCTTAAATCAGCAAAATCAGCCAATGCAGATACTTTAGCTTGAACTTTATAAATTTCAGTAGAATCAACCAAATCTACCGATTTAGGGGGTGTTTGGATCTAATTCTCAAAACTGATTCTGCTCCTTCAGGGAGCCAGAAGCAGAAGCTGGAGTGTTTGGGTGAAATTCCAGAAGCACTTCTGGTGCTCTAATTTACTCCCAGAATCAGTTTTTTTAGAAGTTGGGGGGGTACCAGCTTCTGAAAACTGATTCTGCTTCTGCTTTAAAAAAGAAACAGAAGCAGAATCAGTTCCAAACACCCCTTACATGCTACTAAACAGGCTTGTAATTTGAAAACTTTCTAAATATTAGCGTATCTGGGCCGGAGGAAATTAAGAACCAATTCAACAAATTTTCAGGCACTTCTTGTTATGTTCTGTAGATTTCTATTTAGCCCATTTAATCATGGCCCAACCCATTACGCCAAACCCTACTGCAGCCTATTTTGTCTACTCGGTATCAACACAACACAACTTCTCCTTGAAAGTCCTTTCTCGCACCTTCCGTCTACATCGTTCATTCCCGACCACATACAAACATTCCTCAGGCTATTGCAAATAGTATCCACCTTCTCCGAATCATCAACAATTCAACATACATACTCCGTATACATTATCCGACCTCCTGCTACCATTGTGTTGTCTAACTTTGGCTTCTTCACAGGTCAGCTAACTATGTCTACTTTTTTTTTTGTTTCAGAAATACTCTTGAAATGTTTAGTCTTTTAATGCATCCTGATGTCTTAATCGATTGTATTGTATGTTATAGTTATGGTCTTGGTTGATAAATCCTAATGAACCCTTTCCTTTATTAGTTAATCTTCGTAGCTCATACATTGCACAAAGGTCACGACATGCACCGTAGCTACCTTCTCTCTTCTCCCAGTCAGGCATGTTTGTTTGTGTTAATTTTGGTAAAAATACTCTTGACATGTTTTGGTTATTTTCCAACCTGATTTGTTAAGCCATTGTGTTATGTATATGTTTTTGATAATAAATCCTTATGAACTAATTTTTTGTTATATTATCTTTGCAGTTAGACATCGAGAAGAAGCTGGGACATGCCCTGGTAAATCAACCCCAGGAGTGAGATAAGTTTTTCCAATTGTTTTTTTGTCTTTTTTTTTCAGATCTGACACTTCTTCAAATTTAATGAGCTATTATTATATATTAATTGTGTATATTAACATCCCTATATTGAGCGACGACTTTGAAATAGGTTTTCATCAAACCTTTTGTCGTAATCCCCCGAATTAACATAAGTTTTAGTTACATCTGTTTCAATCTGATGCTACAAAGTTACTCCAGTTCTTAAAATGCATTTCTGACTTTTAGCATCAGGCTGTAATTACTATTTTTCATACTCCGTACTAAATCTATTTCTTATCGTTAAATCAATTCAGTGAAAGTAAAAGAATATCAAAGCAGAGAGATCCCTTTAATTGCTGAAGCTTAGTTTAAAAACTTAATAGGTTGAAAAAGTCCTGTACTTCATTGACCTTTTTTCTAGAATAAACTGAGTTTTCAAAAAAATATTGCAACCTTCACATTATTATCGATTTGAAACTATTATGGTTAAAACTTATGTAACTATACACTTTATCTTTACACATCTTTTTAAAAATTTCATTATATAAATGGTCAATTGCTTAAAACACACATCTGTTTTTTTTATCAAATCTGAAATATTTTGAAATAATATAAAAGTTAACAAACATTTATATATATTTATGTGTGTGTATGTAAAGTAATATATTAAATATACGTATAACTTACTGTAAATTTCACAATTTATTTATTTTTGTGGATATTGTTCAAGTGTTTTCAAAATCTCTATTTCATCACTCATTCTCGAAGAATAATAAGAAGCTTAACTTGAAGTACACTTTTCCAGGATCAATTTCGTTCATATTGTTTGAATGAAAACTAATCTCAAGTTTATCTTGTTATTATGGGTGCTAAGTCATACATAGATTTCTGATTTTTGGTCCTTGTTTCTTTTTCAGGGTCACCTAAAGTAGAAGTAAAAGCGCACTTCACAGAAGAGAGACCTCTTTTGAGCTAAAGCATTGATAAAAAAACACAATAGGTAGATCCTCATCATATACTTTGCATATATTGAATATACATTAAAGTATATCTTCTCCAGCATATGTGCTTTTTATTATAAACGCATATAAAAAAGCAACACATTGAATTCTCAGAATATTAAAACTATTGTAAAACATTCAGTGCACGAAATAGATTAAGAATAGACTTATGTACCTGGAATACTGCTTCTGGAGTGTTTGTTTCCAATGCCCGTTCTGCTACCTGAATTGGTGATGACATTTTCTTGAATTTCTGTCTCCTTATGCTCGTCCATCATCTGTAATTGCTGATTTGCTTTGAATATCTGCATAAGTATAATAATCTTATAATGAGCTCTAACAATGAAATTCCTCAAAATATAAACATTCCATTCTTTTACAATAATGAGTAATTTAATTACCCCGTGATCATGAAACACACATTCCAGTATGTTGCTCACATTTTTGTTGGTGAAAGCCGACACTCCATATGAACCCACCAGCCGCCCAGTTTGTCTTAAATCCGCAACAATTAAGCAGAGTAATTATATACTCATAATATAATAGTCTAATCTAGTAATGTTTTGATATTGTTTTGAAAGGAAGTAATGGTTTTATGTTAAGACACGGAAGAATTTGTGTGGAGGTTTACTGCTATGCATACTCGTGATTTTGATTGCTTGAATTCATTTTTGTGGCAGGATATATATAATGCTTGAAGTTGGTTGAAACTGCAATGTGGAACTGCTTATGCCAAACGTGCAATATAGATGTAACCGGACCACTAATGGACTTCCATTTAAACTGATATGCCACGTGGTTGTATATGAGAATAGTCAGGATTAGTGGACTGTACATGTGATCGAATCCAGTTTTGTGTCTATTTTACCATCATTTGACACGTGTAACTTTTAATGGTCAGATTGGACCTGCTGTTCTCACGATTGTGCTTTTATATATATATAGATTGCTATGTTTTGTTTTGTTTTTTGACAGAAAAGGAGTGCGGAGTATGTTTTATTTAATGCTTACTCCGTAGTGTTATGACATTATTATAATGGGATAAGGGTCAGATAGGGCCTCGAACTCGAAAAAAAATGTCAAATAAGGTCATATTTAGGATGACATTGCTAGTGTCATTTACATTGTTGAGTATTTTTACAACATTAACGAACACTCATTGACACAAATAATAATATTGTCATTACTACAATGTCATCAACACAAAAATTAATATTGTCATTATTACAATGTCATCAACCATTTTTATAGCATTGAAATTGCGATGTTGTTTATATTTTGCGACATAATATGTGATACAATCAAAATGTATGATACTTTTTAGTGACACTTTTTGACATTTTGATATTTTTCGATATTGTAACATCTCTCTACAAAATTTATTATTTCTCATTGTGACATTTTAACATTTTTTACAAAATTAAAATTGCTCTATAATAGATTTTCTACCCTACTTCTACCAATTAAACAAAAATAATCCATACTTTAAACTTATACACTAATAATCCAAACTTTCAATAAGGGACACAAAAATATACTCCGTAATTAGCCGGACAGAATTATCTTTCGAACAAACATCATTAAATCCATTGTCTCTTTATTCTCATTCTTTATCTTCTCTTCCATTTACCCTGTGAACCAGAGCTTATTCTAACAACGAAGAAGTCGTAAGTAGTGCAGGTTAGGCTTTAGTCCAAGTTATTTTTCCCCATCCTAGCTTTCTTCTTCAATATCGGAAGAAGGATCTTGATGATAAACTAATTAATAGAGTATTAGCACCGAAACTCTACAGAAAGATTCCATCCACTATTTATTTGTGAATATAATTCTTGATTGATAAGAGATTAAATTTTCATTAATATAATACTGGTGTGTAGCCACATACTTTTGGTTTGGCTTAATTTGAAAAAAAGGCTCTCTGCACTTTGATAAGTTTGGCCCTGAGGATATTTCTCCAACTGATAAAGCGAAGGGTAATGTGTGGGTATGCACCAGTTGAACATTTACTTCAACTTATGAATTTCGGATAAGAGGGGCTATGTACTAAGAACACGAAGAAGAATATAGATCTGTGTGTTCTGGGATTCTCTGGGGACTTGGGGGGTTTACGTATGTAAGAGAAACGGCAGTTTAGACGGAAATAGACTTCTGTCTCCTTTATTGTATTTCCAGCACTCATATGTGAGGTTTGGATTAATGGTGTAAATATTTGAAGTAGTGATTATTTTTGTTTAATTGGTAAAAGTATGGATTATTTTTATAAATTTTGCCCAAATAATTTGTCTCACATTATTATCATTGATCAAGAATATTTTTACTTGGACTCGGCTCATATCAGTCCCAGATCAGATCAGACTAGACTTAAACAAATCAGACCGGGTTTAAACAGACCAGATCAGACCAGACCACCTTAAACCGATCAGACCGGACTTCCATATTTATAAAATACAAAGAGAGTAGACATTTATCAGACTAGACCAGGTCAGTACAGACTAGATCATACCATACTTAAACAGACCAGACCAGGTCAACAAATTACAATCAAAGTAAAAACATCCCTAATTGGATTGTTGTTACATATCATAGATTTTAATTACAGTCATGAGATGAACCAAAAACGGGTTTAACCTAAAAGAATGGAATATTCGACAAACCTCGCATAAACTTTTGATTTGAATCAAAACTGATAAATTATTAACATGTACTCCGTAGAATCTATCAAGTGGGATTGAAACTGAACAAAATCGGATCAGATGCTCAATTCAATTTACCTATGCTCTATAATGAACTATCCTTCGTTCTTTAATTCTTGCAACAGTTTGACTTTCACATTTGTCAATGCACAACTTTGACTGTAATTATTTTTAATTATGTATTAGTAAACATTATAAAAAATTGATATTTTGGAAATTCACATTAATAGGAATTTAATAACATTTTATACGTAATAATTTGATTATGTATATTAGTAGAAAATCGTGGTCAAAGTAAGGTTTATGAATAATGCAAAAATAACAATGTTGCAAGAATTAAATAACGGAGGAAGTATAAATAAAATTATGTATATTAGTCAGAGAGATATTGGATGAAGACAAGAAGGTTGGACAAAGTGTTTGTAATTTGCATTCTGGGAAAGAAGGTTTTCAATTCCGTACACTTATCTATAAATAAAATAAATAGAATAAACAAAAAATCAAAGAAGGTGAGAATTTTGAGAAATCTTGGGAAGAAGGGAAGAATGGGAATACACAAATTAGTTCAGTAGGAAAAAAAGTGAGAGTGTAAAAATCAAAAGAAAGTTCACACGCTGTGAGTCTGAGATTATGTGAAAGCACAAAAAGAGATAGAATAATAGGTGATGATTTATTCTTTCAAAAAAGGAGATGATTTATTCTAGATTAAGGGTAATGATTGATTTGTACACCTATAACGTATTTTTTTTGACAAGAAAAACTCAATTCATTTCATCATTAATAATGTTTAGGATACAATGTGGAACAAAAATGAAAATTCTGCTAGGAGCGTGATTAGTAGCCGCCTTAGCCAGGACGTGAGCGCTACTATTTGCTTGCCATTTAGTAAAAATAACTCTAAAGTTACTATTTGAAGCTAAAAGTTAATAAGGCACACATCTTCTACAAGTTGCTTACAATCAGATTCAAACAAAACATGCTTGTACCGAGTACTAGCCATCCATTTAATAGCTTCTCTAAGGACCCATGCTTCTGCCTCTGCTGGACACAAATCCGAGGTACATATACCTGTTTTAGCCATATAAAAAAAACTGCCCACGACAATCCCCAACACATGCCTCGACCAACTCGCTTCTCATTTGCAAAGAGAGTGGCATCGACATTACACTTCAAGTAATTATGAGGAGGGGGCTGCCACCGAACTTGAATCAAGTTGCTGGTCAGTAACTTTTGGGTGCTAATCCTAGCTCTTTCCCAGGAATGCAGTAGTTCACTCCCACGAGAGATAACCTGGTGTGTGGTCTCCCGGATGCCTTCCCAACACATCTTATTCCTCTTCTTCCATATGATCCATAAAGTCATGCTAAAAGCTTTTAATTTATTCTCTGGAAAGGCTTTAATGATGCTCATGAAAAACTCACAGAAACTTTCAGTTGCTGCCATTTCATTCCATAGCCCTAATTGCTGCCAGCATTCCACGCTATCTGGGCAAGAAAGAAACATGTGCCATGCATTCTCTAGTGCGTTGCAGCAAATGGCGCAAACTCCTGGGCAAACTACACCTTTATCTTGTAGCTTATTTCTGGTCGGAATGCAGTCTCGTCCAAGCCTCCAAAGGAAGGTACAGACCCTTGGTGGGACTGCCAGGGACCATAGTTTATGCCACAGACCTTCTTCTTTGAGATGATTCGTACCCATCAACTGGTCCATGCACACCCTGTATGCACTTCGAACGAAAAATCTTCAATCCTTTGTGAATCACCAAACTGGCCTATCCTGCCGATGCAACCTCATCAACGGAAGAGCTAGTATTTCATTAACATCCATGTGATTAAACACGCTTCTTATGAAGCTCTCCTTCCATTTGCCTCCATTTCTGTCAATTAATTGGGCAACTCGTAACTCACTCATTGTGGACACAAGCTGAGTTTGAATACATGAGTCCTCCCCATTCCGAATCCATGGTTGACCCCAAACACAAATCCTTTCCCCATCACCCACACTCCAACGGAATCCTTCCTTAACCAAAATTCGGGCTGACCAGATGCTACGCCATGTGAAACTAGGGTTATGGCCAATGCCAGCCCCAAAGAAATCCCCTTTAGGGAAGTATCTTGCTTTGAAAACACGTGTAACCATAGCATCCGGGTCAGAAATAAATTTCCAACCTTGTTTCCCCAACATGGCAAGGTTGAAACCGTGAAGGTGCCGAAATCCCATTCCACCATCTGCCTTCCTGATTGTCAGCTTTTCCCAACTTAACCAATTGATACCTCTGCCACCTCTTGTACCTGAGCCCCACCAGAATGAATTCATCATCCTCTCAAGCTCTTCTTGAAGAGTACTAGGTAACAAAAAAAATGCTCATACAATAAGTGGGAATAGCCTGCAACACTGACTTGATTAGCACCTCTCTTCCAGCTTGGGATAATAATTTACTACTCCAGCTAGACACCTTACTCCATATTCTATCTTTAACATAATTAAAAACCACCCTCTTATTTCTGCCAACCATGGAAGGAAGGCCAAGATACCTCCCAGAACCCAAGCTCATCTTGACTCCGAAAATGCCTGCAATCTGGTCCTTCACTGGTGCTTCAATATTTCTGCTAAATGTAATTTCAAATTTTTGAAAGTTTATGTGTTGACCGGAGGCCAAAGCATAAATGTCCAAAATGCTATGAAGGTGTTGAGCTTCTGCCTCCGTTGCACGAAAAAAGAAGCTATCATCCGCAAATAAGAGATGACTAATTGTCGGAGCTCGTCTACATAACCGGATGCCATGTAACTCCCATTTTCTTTCTGTTTGGCGAAGTAGTGCCGAGAAGCCCTCAGCACATAGAATGAACATGTAAAGAGATAAGGGGTCTCCTTGTCTCAAACCTCTGTTTGGCAAGATTGGTCTCACATAATCTTCATTCAAAAGGACCCTATATCGCACCGATGTGACAAACATTTTCATCCACGAGACCCACTTTGGGCTGAACCCCATTTTATCCATAATAGCAAAAAGGTAACCCCAATCCACTCAATCGTATGCCTTGCTAATGTTGATCTTAAGAGCTGCCGCGCCTACACCTATAAAGTATTAGGGACTAAATATTTTCCTTTTATTTAATCCTATGTAGAAAAATCTTCCAAAATGATGCATAGACCTTGTTGCTTTTCATCGCTATAAAGTATCCAGCGGATCTTGAAGGATTGTGGGTGCAGGAGTAATATGATTAAATATGAGGTATTTTAATTTAAAAAAACATGACTTACAAGTCGTTGATTATTTGGAATGTTGCATCATGCACTGAACATTATTTAACATGTTAACGTTATGGCATTGAGGATGATATGAGATATTGGATAGGCGGATGCATTATATTGTGTACAATGTTTTAAAATGTGTACCACGTGTCGAGGCGTCGGTCGTCGGACAAGCCTTGAGCCTTTGAAGTCTAGGCGGGATAAGGTAAGGCGTAAGCGCGAAAGGACATTTGGAACTTTGATCATTATTTTAATTTTCCTACAATCATTAATTAGAATGTAAATTTAGTATTACATAATGTTATGCAAGAATACTGCGGAGTACTATGTATTACCTCCATCCCATGAACATTGGGACAAAAGGAGGTGACATAGTTATCAAGAAAAATGATTTTCATGGTTTACATTGAATAGATTAAGTAGGAATAAAGTAAAAAAAATCTAGAATCAAATAAATTAAACATTACAAAATTTGAGTTTTTTCCGTATTAATGCTAATTAATTAAACAATTACGAAAATAGGGTTGAGTTAACACTTATTACCGATATACTGCTGGGCTTAACCCTGGTCGGGGTAAGTCGCCAAACGGTTGGGGCGACTTTTAAGTTGCCAAACTGGATGGAGATTTATAAGTCGCCCAACCGTTTGTCGACTTACCCATTAAATAAACAGACGGGTTGGGAAAGGCCAGACAGAACACATTTCATCCCCAAATCCCCCAAAGCTGCAGCGACGAAGGACAAACGACGAACGACAAACGATGACCTGACGAGAGCCACCTCCAACTCCGACGAAAGTCCATCTCCGGCGACACCACCTTGCCATGGTCTCTCAACCTCCATCTTCTTCAACACTCTTTCTTCTAGGTAAATCAAACTTCATTTCATCTCATTTTGAAGTTAGGGTTTTGAATGTTAAAATTTTCGAATTTTTAGATTATGAATTGATTTGTGAATTGATTTGTTGTGAAATGTGGATATGTATGAAATGTTGAAATTTGATATTAAATTGATTGTAAATTTTAATGTGTATTTTGACATTTGGGTAGATTTCAATGTAGCTACATTTGGGTATTAAAATGTAGACTTGAATGTAGATATCAAAATTTGGGTATTTTGATATTGAAATGTGAATTGATTGCGAATTTTGACATTTGGGTATATTAGAATGTAGCTACTTTTTTTATTGAAAATTTAAATGTGTATAAAGTGTGTATATTAATGTGTAATCATGAAAGTTGGACATGTATTGTTATTAGAATATGAATTTCTCCAACCTCCTAATCGTGTGTCATTGGGGAGAGAACTATTATGAGGATGTTGGGCAAATACGCCATGAAGGTGGTAGAAGCCGCTTTGTCATTGTTTCTCGTGGCGCATGCTTGCTCGAGATGCTTCAAAAAATACATACAACTATAATGATTCCTCCGACCAGTTCTTTTCAGTTGGAAATGAAATTTCCCATGAACGGGGGAAAGTACATGCTTATGCCCTTTCTTGATGAGCTAGCCGTATCAAATATGTGGTTGATAATTGAGATGGAGGGTATGTCCTCGCTGAAGATTTACATTGACGAATTCATAGGTGACTCTTCTACAGCTTTGTCAACATCAAATGCTGTTGTAGCTAGGCATGGTGTGAATGCAAGGAACTCCTCAAATGTTGCTGTACTAGACATGGTTATAGAGGAAGAGAATATGTATTTGCACAATGGTGCATCATTTGTGGATGGGCAGGGCAGTGATGATGATGCTGACGAGAACATCAATGGTTATGACATGACATAATCTGATGAAGATGATGGTGATACTGTCACGACAACTGCCCCGTCTAGCCAATTTACTAGAATATATGATCTCCCTGAAGGCTTTACTGATGTGTGGATGAGTGGAGCAGGTATGAAAAGGTTTACAACCGAAGGTGAGTTTGAGGTTGGTCAATAGTTTGACAACAACGAACAAGTCATCAATATGGTGAGTTTGTATTCTATCAAACGGAACCTCAAATTGTGCACGATCCATCCATGCTTCGGGCTAAGGGAAGACCTAAGTCCACACGTATTAAGAATGAGATGGATGAAGGTCCCCGAGGAACGGTTAGATGCGGAAAATGTAAACAAACCGGCCATAATAGGGCCACATGTGCGAAGAGATCTTCAAGAGATGGAGGAGGGTCCACTGGGTAAGGATTTAATTATAATAATCCACAATTGATACTAACGTGGCATGAAAAAAAATTAATTACTAAAATATGAATTAAGAATTCAATTAATAAAAAGGTAAAAATTAACTAATATCCTTTTTCATTTTTGTAGGCATGGAGGTGTCAGCGGATCCTGGGCCGAGTGATCGTTCTGTCCTGACATTGCAGGCTACACACATGAGTGAGGATGTGTGGCTTGGCCTCGATGTTCAGGTGGATAGGTGCCGTGAGCACCTACGTGGTTTTTCGCATGTGCAGGTGGACGACAGAGTACTTGCATATGTTCGTGCTGTGGGTTTTTATGGTTTGCATAGATTGGTGCTATTGTCCCTCTCGATAGAGCGCTACTCACTACTCTTCTTGAGTGTTGGAGGCAGGAGACACACACATTTCACCTCCCTGTTGGTGAGGTGACAGTGACCTTGGGAGATGTTGCTGTGCTGACTGGGTTACAGGTCGATGGGAGAGCTGTTACTGGTACAACCTGTCGATAGTGGGTTGATGAGTGTGAGCGTTTGTTGGGTGTTCGCCCCCTTCTTCGAGCTGACCTTCAGGGGTCATCTCTCAGGATGTCATGGATGAGGGAGCATTTCGTTGTTCTTCATCCGGCCGCTGATGAGGTGATGGTCCAAAAACATGCACGGACATATATTTTGCTGATGATGGGATCTTCCATTTTCGCTTACAAGAGCGGAAATGAGATTCAGGTGCTGCACTTGCATACGCTAGAGAGGTTTGATGTGGCAGCACAGTTCAGTTGGGGGAGTGCCACACTGGCTAATCTCTACAGACAGCTGTGTCACGACTGACAGAGAGGGAGCACCGAGCTTGGAGGATTTTTGCTTCTTCTCCAGATTTGGTCATGGAAGTACATCCACATTGGACGTCCCATTATAGTGTCATACCATGGCATTGATGGACACCCACTTCCTGATGAGCCTCCACGTCTCCTGGGACCACATCATGTACGGGGCGAGGACCCTGTGGGTCGTCAGTATGTTTTCAATCGTTTGTATTTATGTTATAAATATATATTAATATAAATATATTAATAATATTCATATTTCATATATGCTACATGAATGGTTAAATGGCTATTAGCTGATCTATATCATACATCATCGGTTTCTGGGCTCGGTGTCTACAGGGATGCATTTGATCAGATGTCTGAGGATCAGGTATGATGTGCATAATATAACATTAACTATAATATGCATAGCAGAAATACTAATTTTCTATCTTTATGAAACAGATTACATGGATGCCGTATACAGCTGAGATGTTGGCAGAGTTACCCCCCGCTGGACGAGAGCATTCTCACATATGGCGAGCACGTGTGTCGTTGATATGTTTTGACATTGTTGATCTTCATTTGCCTGATCGTGTATTGAGACAGTTTGGGTATGAGCAGGTCATTCCAGGACCTATTGACACATATGTAGAGCTTCATAGGCTGGATAGGCATGGGAAGCATACAGAGGATTTGGCATTCAGACATGTCTGATATGTCATTATGTGCGAGAGGCGAGCTGAGCTTGTTGTGACCGGGGCACCGACATTAGTCCCATCTGTTTCAGGAGACTACATGGGATGGTGTTATAACATCACTCATTTGTTTGTGTCTCCTTCGTTCAGACTCCCTGCTCACCATTATCAGCCTAGCTCCTTGGCTTTGCATCTGACGGTGAGTATATTACTAATTACTAAAGTAAGTCATTTTCTTTATTTAACACTATTATTTATTTCTAATTAATTGTAATTGTGTTTCATATTTCAGCCACGAGCTTTGCAGCGTATACATCAGCGGCCTACTGCCATAGTGAGTGATACGCATGATGTGGACATGTACGGTCAGGCTTTGACGGGCATTGTCTCGTTTTGTTCAGATGTGTTGGGTCGAGTCGACTATGGCCATCTTATACATATGCCCCCATATGAGGATATGCCATCGACATCTAGTGTAGCGGCGGCTTTATCATCCCAGACTCAGCATGAGAGAGTGGTTCTTCAATCACGACAGCAGTGCAGGCATCAACAACAACATCTCCATGACCAAGACGATCAAGAAGACCATGAGAACTTGTAGTTTTTCTTTTGTATTGGAGTTTTTATTGAACACCGGATGTTGTAGGAACAATTGACTTATTTTACGTACTTCTACCTGCAAACTCTTTTATGATGTCTTGATGTGTTCGGTTATGAATATTAGATGATTGTACTGTGTTATGAATATTGGATGATTGTACATTGTTTTACTGGTTATGAATCTACTATTCGGTATCTTAAACTATAGCCAAGACGAGCGAGCTTACAACCCCTTATTAATTGAATAATCAACAGAATTAGGATGAATATAAATAATTGTCATTAATTAAATACATGAATTTACAAATAATCTCAGGGTCTTGGAGTAAACAATGGTAAAAACGCAAGTAAATTTGTCCCTAGGCCTCTCCGTAATGTTCGTAACCCCCAAATAGGAGAAGAGAGGAGTTATTTATAGAAAACAGGTGAAATCGGACGAAACTAGGATATCCGGATTCAGGCACGATCGTGCCTCCCACCAGGCACGATAATTATAATCAGGATCGCTCCTCCCTACGTAATGAAATCTATCTAGGAACATAATATAGATATATATTCTCTATATGTACCAGGCACGATCGTGCCTGGCTGGCAGTATCTGCTTCCTCCATTCAGATGCAAGGGCAAAGTCGTCAAACGGTTGGGCGACTTATAAGTCGCCAAACCGGATGGCGACTTATGAATCGCCCAACCGTTTGGCTACTTTGCCTGACCATGGTTAAACCTGACAGTAGATCGGTAATAAGTTTTAACCCATCATTATTTTCGTAATTAATTAGCATTATTTCAAAAAAAAACTCACAAAATTTGGTATGTGACGAATTTAGTGGGATAGACTGAAAAAGAAAGAAGACACAATTTTAGTGGGACAAATGAAGTACTACGTATTACATTTTGGATTTCCAATAAAGTACTGTTGGGGCAATTGGCCCAGCATTAGATCGGCCCAATACCCCATAAGAGAAAAGGGGACACCCGACGCTCTTCCGAGGTGCGCGATGCACGTCGCCTCTACGTTGGCCCAGTGTGAGCCAGACAATCAATCAAGGGGCCTCAGTGGAGATGCCCTTCGTGGGCTGAGCGGCCTTGAGGCCTTGTCTTTGCTTGGATCCAAAATCAGGAAGACTTTGGATACGAATGTCCAGGGCTTTTGGCGGGAAACACTATTTTGGTGGGAAACACATTAAATGCACCAGACATTCTAGATTTCGTGGTTGCGAAGCTAGCCACTATCACCTACTCCATGGTTAGCGTAATTCATTATAAATACTAGTAACAAAATTCATTTCATAGTTAGCGTAGCTCAGATATACTCTCGGCTCGGATTCCAGTAGGGCATGCTGTAACTTTTTTTGACTGCATATCGTACGGCTTCTCTTCTTTAATAAGAGCTTTCCCACACCGGAAGAATTGAAGAATTCATCCTTCATTCCTTCCACTTTGGCTATATATGGCTCCGCTTAATGCTCTTTATGTTCCAAATAGAATGTCAACTTGTGTGGTATACACATAACGTAATTTGTTTCTATCCCAGCCTTCAAACTTCTTTCCTATAGATTACCCACATATCTATAAAAAAAAGTAAACAAGAAATAATTAAGAAGCAATTTATCATCAGTACCAAAATGCATGCTTAAAGTTTTGAGCAACTAGCGGGTAACATATGAAGCATTTTCCCTTTAAAAACAAATGGGCGATTTACAAGTTTGAAAAGAAACCACAAAGATTTGGAAAAAATTCAATTTATAATAACCGTCAGAATGGAAAATCCTAAGAACATCAAGATTTAATCATCTCATGTAACTTTCCATAAACTTTCTATGTCAAATTTGTCAATATGACATGAAAGCAACGGGAAACAAGAGCAGCTGATTATTCGCCCAACTAGGCCATTAAAAAGCATACAACCCACCAAATTCAAGTCAAGCCTCATTGAATAAGTCTATTTTAAACTTATTCAATGTGTCATCGATAAAATCTATCATTGAGCTTTCTCTCCGGAATACTAATATCCTTAGCATTAAGGACTACACACTTATCCCCATCATCATGATTAGAGATGATGGAGATACAAATTGTTGACAAAAGTGACACCTATTTTGTGAATCTCGTATACAAAAAGTAAGAGTTTATAAAAAAGGTTTAATGATCATACAAACAATAATAAAATTGTTCGTAACAATTATTACTACTTATATAATAACAACCCAATAAAAATAATCACATACTCCGTATAAAGTAAGAGTTAATACAAGATCCTTATTATATGATTATTTTTATTGGGTTGTTATTATACTAGTATAAGTAGTAATAATTGTTACGAACAATTTTATTATTGTTTGTATGATCATTAAAACTTTTTTAAAAACTCTTACTTTTTGTATACTAAATTCACAAAATAGGTGTCACTTTTGGCAATCTAGAAGTTTATTTTTGTTTGAAAACATGGTACTATTATGTTTTACATGATATTCTATAATATTACATTTATATATTTATAAACATTTATATAAAATCTAGAAAAATTACTAAAAAAACAAAAATGTCTTTTCATGCCTAACCCCCGCTTATCACGCCTTTTAGAATATTGATTGCAACTAGTATTTTCACCTGGCCTATACATTGCATGGGATAATCAATCTCGTTTAATTGATATTCGTATTTAATTTGATCCATGAAATTTATTAGATTTGCATTTACATCATAACTATAGAAACATAATTACAAATAATTTGTCTAAGATTACTATCATTGACCTAGTGGGATTGTTGTTACATATCATAAATTCTAATCCAAAAAATGATGAAATATACATCCGTATACGAATAAGAATATGGAGGGGGGATGTACTCAATTGTGTGCTCCAAAAGTCCTAAAACGCGAGTAATTGGGTTGAACCAAAAACAGGTTTAACCTATAAATATGGAGTATTCGACAACAAAAATTCTCTTTGCACCCACCCGTCTGTTTTACCTGTATACACAAGCAGTTCGTTAAGAAGAAGAGAACATTTATCTACTAGTTGTCTGTGTACATATGCAAATATACTAATGTGTGTACCAAAGTGGGTACAATAAGGACTCATTGGACAAACTTCACATAAGAGTTTGATTTGACATCAAAACTGATAAATTATTAAGATGTAGAATCTATTAAAGTGGGATTGGAACTGAACACAATCAGATCAAATGCTTGATTCAGCTTACCTATCAGGGCCGGTCCTAGGGGAGGGCAGCAGGGGCCACTGCCCTAGGCCTAAAAAAAGCAGAAAGAAAATTAGGCCCAAATTTTTTTCTTTATATGTAATCTGAGTAGGCTTCTATTTTTATTTATAATTTCAATTAATTAATTAGGTCTAATGTGTATTTTTGTTGACAATTTTAGAATTTCAAAACATATGAAAAAAGTCTTTAACAGAGCTAGACAAGTTTTAAAAAAGAATATAAATTTAGTTTTGATTTTTAAATAGAGTTGGTTGTAAGTCAACACATTTGTTGTTGAATCAATAAAAGCACGTCTCTTTACATCTTTTTACACTTTAAGATTTTTTATTCTTTTAATTACGGAGTACAAAATTATCAATTTATATTATTGTCTTTGGGCTGCTAGTGCCTCCCAATTCTCAAACATCATCTCAGTTATCTATTATGCCTCAAAAAATTTAATGGGTTGGCAATTTTAAACATTGCACATGTGATCTTGAAAAAGATTGATTATATAGCAATTATTGATGACTTTACTTCACAATGTTCTTTTGTGATACTTGTGTTGTTACTTTTGTCCAAATATGCATTTCAAATAATATGAAGGTGAATTTCATCTTTATTTTATAACCTTTATTAGATAGTTGTAGGAAGAATTCATGAAATATGAGTAAATGTTTTGAAAATTTCAAAATAGGACTGTCATGTGTTTATTTTTTGAATAAAAGTAATTACTGTCATGTTCGAAAAATACTATCATGTGTAAAATATGATACTGTCAAAATATGATAGTAATTACTTATGCTTAGAGAATATAAACATGATAACCTTAGCTTGGAATATATAAACGTTTTTAGTCGTATTTAGAATAATTTCTCCTACTTTTATTATACTCCGTAATTTTTTACTTTTAATAATTATTTGTTTTGAAAATAAGGCCAAAATAGCATATCGCCCATAGGCCCTGTTAGGAAAGTAAAATAATTTCCCTGTGTGTATATAGAAATAGTCATTTACTACACAATCTGTATTTATGGAAACATCCATAATTGTTTATTCTTGATTTCTTTATAATTGTAAATTATACTATAAATATTAATGAAAGGCTTCAGTCCCCTCAAGGGGTGATATTCTCACATGGTATCAGTATAGGTCTCCCTCTAACCGATTACTTCCCTTCTCAAAATTTCTTTCTTGCTTCACTCGTGTTTAGCCTCCATGGCTGAAGCAGATACTTCTCTTCCTTATACTACCTTAATTCACATATTAGCCATCAAACTATCCTCCACAAATTATCTGTTATGGAAAACACAGGTTGAGACCCTTCTCAAAAGCCAAGGACTCTTCGGATATCTGGATGGCTCTGAAACCAAGCCTTCTGTTTCTTCTTCCTCCGATGTTGATGCTGTCAAGCGCCAGAACGCCTGGGTCGCCCAAGACCAACGCCTTCATAGCCTCCTTCTCTCCTCCCTTACTGAAGAGGCTATGGTTCATACCCTTGATTGCCGCTCTGCTGCTGCTGTCTGGTCTGCCTTACAGAATGCTTATTCACTTCAATCTACATCACAGGAGATACAATTGAAAGATGAGCTCCAGAATCTTCGTCGTGGCTCTTCATCTGCCGAAGATTTCAGCACTACCTTCGCCGGTCTATGCCATCAATTGGCTGCCATAAATTGCGCCGTTTCCGATACAGATAAACTTCACTAGTATCTTCGTGGCTTAGGACCCGCTTTCTCCAATTTTTCTCAGCATCAAATTCGTCAATATCCCACGCCTATTCTCAGTGATGTAATTTCCGAAGCCAAAAGTTGTGCCATGTTTCAAAAGTCACTTCAGGAGTCATTGCCGTCCTCTGCTGTTGCTTTTGCTGCCTCCTCTACCGGACCTTCCTCCTTCAGTCGCCATAAACCGCAGGGTCAGAACCGAAATCAACAAGGACATCCTCCTCAGTCTACTCGTTCCTTTTCCGGCAACCGTTCAAATAAAACTACTCGTCGTCCTTTTGTTCAGCGATGTTAGATTTGTCGCATTGAGGGCCACTTTGCTGGTGACTGTCCCGATCGTTATACCAAATCTGCCTTCGGTGGTTCTCATGCTAATCTTGCTCAAGCCTTCCATTCGGTTTCTTTAAAATCTCCCGAGTCCCCTAACTGGTATATGGATTCTGGTGCCTCCTCCCACATGACCTCAACTATCTCTCATCTTGATTCGGTCTCTCCCTATTCTGGTAATTCTTGTGTGTCAGTTGGTAATGGTGCTCAATTATCTATTTCCCACATTGGTGATTCTACTGTCACCTCTGATCTTAAGTTATCAATTGTTCTTGTTGTACCTGACATCTCCAAAAATCTTCTTTCTATTAGTAAACTCACAAGAGACATGCCAATTAGTGTTATATTTGATGATAATTTATTTACCATTCAGCACAAGATAACAGGGGAGATCGTGGGAAGGGGCAGGCGTGAGCATGGGCTTTAAGTTCTTGATCGCGGTCACAATGTGTTTCTTGGAGAGCTGCACTCAGAAGGCTCAAAGGCTCTTTTGAATTATGGCATCCCCGCCTTGGCCATGTCGCATTTGATACTATCCATTGTTTAAATAAATTATGTCGTATTTCTGTTACTTCCATTCTGCCCAAGCCCTCAGTTTGTCATTCATGTCAATTAGCAAAGAGCAAACACTTACCTTTTGATATTAATAACAAGCGTTCTACTTCTTTATTACAATTGGTGCATTGTGACTTATGGGGGCCTGCTCCAATCTTATCTAAACAGGGCTATTCGTACTATGCTATTTTTGTTTATGATTGCTCGCGATTTACTTGGTTTTATCCATTACGTCACAAGTCTGATTTGTATGATACTTTTGTTCAATTTCACAAGTTTGTTGAAACTCAGCTTAATTGTAAACTTAGAGTTTTTCAAACTGATGGAGGCACTGAGTTCACTAATAACCGTATGAAAGCCTACATGGCATCTTGTGGTATTCATCATCAAATGTCATGCCCGGCTACGCCTGCTCAAAATGGTCGGGCTGAACACAAGCATAGGCATATCACAGAAACGGGTTTAGCTATGCTATTCCATTCATATGTTCCGTTAAATTGTTGGGTTGATGCTTTCTCTGCTGCAGTTTTTACTATTAACCGGCTGCCTACCTCTATATTAGATGGAGCTTCTCTTTTTGAGGTTCTCTTTGGATCCCCTCCGGATTACTCTGTTTTTCATCCCTTTGGTTGCTGTGTCTACCCGTGCTTACGTGCTCTCACCTCCAACAAATTCTCTCCCCGATCGGTTGCATGTATTTTCTTGGGTTATAGCACACATCATAAGGGCTTTAAATGCCTTGATGCTACTACTGGTCATCTCTATATTTCCCACCATGCCAAATTTGATGAAGAACATTTTCCTTTCGCTAACACCAAGTCATCGTCTTTGCATTCCCTTCATATTTCAGCACTTCTTGATCCCGGCGTGCCTGCTGCTTCTCATCGAGCTGAATTATTCACTTCATCTCTGCCATCTACACCCACGGCTTCCCCCTGCCCTATATGTCCATCTCCTACTCCAGGATCAGCTTCTACCCACCCTATTGCACCCGGATCAGCTTCCCCTCCATCAGGTTTGGTGTTCACTTCTGATCAGCTGACCAATTCATCATCAAATTCTACACATTCTGATTCCTCGGATTCAGCTACATCTGCGGCGACAATAGAGTCTACTGCAACTCCACCTCCACCTTCGAATCTTCGCACTATTCAAACTCGCTCCCAGTCTGGTATTATCAAGCCTCGTCCTTTTCCAGATTACGAACTCACTGGTCTTCTTGCTGGTCTTGTTGCTCAAACTGAACCCAAAGGCTATAAGTCTGCTTCTAAATACCCTGGCTGGGTGGCTGCCATGGATGAAGAAATGGCTGCTCTTCGCTCCAATCATACATGGGATCTTGTACCTCGTCCCCCTGGCACTAACATCGTTGGCTCGAAGTGGGTTTATCGCACTAAATTCCTAGTAGATGGTTCTGTTGAACGCCTTAAAGCCCGTCTAGTGGCTCAAGGGTTCACCCAACTTCGAGGTTTTGACTTCAGCCATACATTTAGCCCGGTCATTAAAGCTACCACAGTTTGAGTTGTATTGACAATTGCGACAATCAATAATTGGCCTGTTACAAATGCCTTTCTCAATGGCATTTTGGATCGACCGGTATATATGGAACAACCTCCTGGTTATATTGATCCACGTTTTCCTTCACATGTCTGCCGCCTGCGTAAGGCATTATACGGCCTTAAGCAGGCCCCACGAGCTTGGTTCTAGCGATTTAGCACTTATCTTCTTCACCTGGGTTTTCGCAATAGTCACGCTGACACTTCTCTGTTTGTTTTTTCTCATGGTCCCACTCGTCTATATCTTCTCCTATACGTTGATGATATCATCCTCACTGGCAATAATCAGGCTCTTCTTCGCCAGTTTATCTCCCGAACTCATCATGAATTCTCTATTAAAGATTTGGGTCGCCTGAGTTATTTTTTGGGGCTTGAAGTCACTCATACTTCTGCTGGTCTTTTTCTTGCGCAATCTAAATATGCTAGAGACATTTTAGAGCGTGCCCAGATGTTTGATGTAAAACCTGTTGCTATTCCATGGACTCCAGGATTCCAGCTTCATAGTTCTCAGGGCGCTTTACTTTCTGACCCTACATTATATCGTTCTATTGTTGGTGCCTTACAATATCTGACTATCACTCGTCCTGACTTATCTTTTGCCGTTAATTCTGTCAGTCAATATATGCACTCACCCACCGTTGATCACTACCAAGCAGTCAAACGCATATTGCGTTATGTTAGAGGAACGATCTCTTATGGCCTGGGTTTCACTCGTTCCACTATGTCTTCCGTTGTCTTAGGATATTCTGATGCTGATTGGGCACGTTGTTTGGATACACGCAGGTCCACTTACGGCTATGCTGTGTTTTATGGCGGTAATTTGCTCTCATAGAGTGCCAAGAAACAACCCACCGTTGCCCGCTCCAGTTGTGAATCTGAGTATCGTGCTTTAGCTAATACTGCTTCTGAGGTTGTTTGGCTTACTTACTTACTTCGGGATTTGTGTGTCTCCTTAACTGATCCACCGTTGCTGCTTTGTGACAACAAAAGTGCTCTTTTTCTCTCCCAGAATCCTATTGCTCACAAACGTGCCAAACACATTGACATTGACTGTCACTTCATTCGTGAGTTAGTTGCTTCCGGCAAGATTAAAGTTCAATTTGTGCCATCTCATCTCCAGTTAGCTGACATCTTCACGAAAGGACTTCCTCGGCCGCATTTTGAATTTATTCGCACCAAGCTTCGTGTTGCATGTCATCCCACGCTTAGCTTGCGCGGGGGGGGGGGGGGGGGGGTGTTAGGAAAGTAAAATAATTTCCCTATGGGTATATAGAAATAGTCATTTACTACACAATCTGTATTTATGGAAACATCCATTATTGTTTATTCTTGCTTTCTTTATAATTGTAAATTATACTATAAATATTAATGAAAGGCTTCAGACCCCTCAAGGGGTGATATTCTCACAGGCCCCAAATTGGGCAGGACCGGCCCTATTACCTATGCACTAAAAACGTAACCTTCATTTTTAGTCAAAGGTATATTGGATGAAGGACAGAAGGTTGGACATAATGTTTGTAGTTTGCATTCTGGGAAACGAAGGTTTTAAATTGCGTTAAATAAAAGCTTTTCAATTCCGTGAACTTATCTATAAATAAAATAAATAGAATATAAAAAAAATCAAAGAAGGTGAGAATGTTGAGAAATCTTGGGGAGAAGGGAAGATCCGAAGAATGGGAAGACAAAAATTAGTTCAGAAGAAAAAAAGTGATAGCATAGAGGATGCTATGGGATATCAGATAGGCGACCGTGGGTGTATTGTACACAATGTTTTTAAAGGCGTAAGACGTGTTCAAGTGGCACGATCAAACCCCGAGTCTTTGAATTTTGAATTTTGATCATAATTTTAATTTTCCTGCCGCCATTAATTAGAATGTAAATCTAGTATTACATAATATTATGAAAGAATACTACTACTTCCGCCCGCTAACTTTGGAACAAGAGGAGGTGACACTGTTTTTAAGAAAAATGATTTTATATAATTTATATTGAATAGATTAAGTGAGAATAAAGTAAGAAAATTAGGATGCACAATCTTATTGGGATAGACGGAAAAAGAAAGAAGAGACCATCGGCACAGAGGGGGTATTACTCTTTGAATTTCCAATAAAGTACATTCGTAATGTTCTGAGGATATCATTTCAAATTGTATGTTTTAAATTGGATAGAAATTTCTGGTTTTATTTGGTTTGGTATGTCATGCATATGTTCGTTTTACGTGTATTTTAATTATTACCGACGAAGTCTGTTCTAATCGGATCTGATTGGGTTGCATTTGGTCTATTTAAGGCTGGTATTTGTAATTGGTCTAATTTGATCCGAGACGGAAACCTATCCAATTTAAATATTTTTATTTTTCAAAACCTAGATTTGGAATCAATATAAGCCCCCCTCTTCCCAAAAAAACTAGATTTGGAGAGTAGTCGGGTGATAAAAACTAAATTTACTTTTTTAATTAATAATCGTGTCAACCCTTCACGTCCCAATGATCGTGTAATAGAGCTAGTATATTAATACTAAAATAATAATAATACAAAGTCAAAATAATATTAATAATAAGAGCCCGTTTGGTAACATTTTTTCAGCTTATCAATCAACTTTTTAACCAAACACGTATTTTTTGTTTCGCCTGTGGAATTGTGTAATTTTTTAAGAAAAAATAAGGTTGAAGTTACTTTTCTGGCTGTATTGGTTGAAGTTACCGTAGAAGATCATTTTAGCTATTTTTCATATATTTATTTATTTATTTATTTTATTTATTTATTTATTTATTTATTTATTTATTTATTTATTTATTTATTTATTTATTTATTTATTTATTTATTTATTTATTTATTTATTTATTTATTTATTTATTTATTTATTTATTTATTTATTTATTTATTTATTTATTTATTTATTTATTTATTTATTTATTTATTTATTTATTTATTTATTTATTTATTTAATAAAGTCTATTTTAAAAATATTTATGTCATAAATCAGCAGAATCAGCTAATCCAGGCACTTCAACCAAAACTTCATAACTCTCAATGAATTTTTGTGCAAAATAGTGCTCCTATTTAGTACTCCGTATCATATTTTTTTGTTGGTTAAATTGATATACTAGTAACATTCAATGTGATAATGTCCAATGTTTTTTTTGCAAGTGGCTAGTATATGCCAGTGGCTAACAATCCTATCAGAAATCTTTGATGTTAGCTTGTACTGCGTAAATCGTAAGGCCTCTCCTCTTTACTACGGAGTAGTCTTTAGTCAGAACTTTCCCACACCAGAGGAATTCAAGAATTCATCCTCCCACTTTGGCTATATACGGCTACGCTTAGATGCCGTTTACAAATGGAAAAGTGTCAACTTGTGCCGCACTTAGAGCAAAAGTGAGTTGATATAATATATTGTAAGGGATGAGCGAAGGTGATACCATTATTAAGAAAAGTGAGTTTATGTAGTTGATATTAAATTGATAAAGTAAGAATAAAGTAAGAATGATTTAGAGTCACACAATCTTTATCAAATTTGATACTCCCTCCGTCCCATTTTGGTTGTCCTACTTTCCTTTTTGGGTTGTTCCAAAATGAATGTCTTGTTTTCTTTTTTGGATGAAATATGTGGTTCTTATCAATTCACTTTATTATACTCAAATCTCAACCACAACTTTTACTTTTCAACCACTTTATTAATAATCGTGCCAAATTAAAAGTGGACAACCATTATGGGACGGAGTAGTATGAGACAATTTTAGTGGGACTTTACTAAAAGATAAAATGAGATAATCTTAGCGGGACAGAGTATTACAAGCATTCGGTTCGGTGACAGCCTTAGGATTAATTTCAGTTGGATATTTTTCCATCAGATACTTCAAACTTCATTCCTTTGGATTACCCACATATCTATAAAAATGTAAACAAGAAATAATTAAGAAGCAATTCATCATCAATACCAAAATGTTCAAAGTTTTGAAGCATAACCGTCCAGATGAAAAGACCTAAAAGCATCAAGACTTATAGTCATCTCATGTAACCTTCCATAAACTCTTTATGTCAAGAAAGCAATGGAGAAACAAGACTAGGTGATAACCCACCCAACTAGGCCATTAAAAAACATAGAGCCCACCAAATTCAAGTCAAGTCTTAAGTCTTGACTTGAATAAAATTTACCCAGCGTGACATCAATAAAATTTATTAGTCACTTTTCTCTAAGTAATACCAATATCCTTACCATTAATCAAGGACAATGCACTTATCTCCATCATCACGATTAGGGGTGTATGTTGGGTTATCCTTCCCTTCGAGCAGAGTAGTAATCTGAGATGCCAAATTTTGTCACGGATCTTGACCATTAATTTATAGTCCGTGACAAAGTAAATTTCAAATTTTGAATTTTCCATTATGTCATGGATTTATCCATGTCAAACTTTGTCATTTACTAATTTCCGTGAAAAATGTGAAGCGGGAAGCTTTCTTCGATGATCTTTTTGTCAGTGATTAATCCGTGACAAATGTCTGTCACGGATTTCATGTAGTGATAATTGTTTGTCACGATTGTGACGTCACAGAAAAAATCATGACAAAATCCGTGACAAAATCCGTCACAGAAATTTTTGCCACACATTTTTATACTACGATTGTGACAAAGTCTGTGACAAACTCGTTGTTTATCTTTTAGTGGACATGAGATCGAAAGAGAAACAATAGTCTATGTATGATAATACACATCAATGATTAATCTATGTATGATGACGACAAAAGGAAATAAAGAAGGCACCACATAATTGTACTACCAAATCATAGACCAACATCGTATGTTATAGACATGGTCACGAAGGAAGTGAAGCAAAGCAACACATGAAAAAGCGCATGAATGCAAAGGTATAAGTCAGTTTTACAAGTTAGTTACTAAAGAAAATATGAAGAGAAACATTTTTCTTTTTAAAAATACTCGGAGCTTCATTACAGGCGATGAAGGAGAATGGGGGTTGATGTTTCTCAACTCTCACAAAATTAAATCTATACCACACACTCATTGTGGGCGTCAATGAGGCTGATAAAAAGTATTAATATGAAATACGTATTAAAAATCATTCCACTTTGCTTAAATGTGAGGGCAACTCATACCTCTACAAGAAAAAGCATTATTTGCGTCGACAAACAGTCGACGCAAAAGGTCAAAAGTCGACGCGAATAAGTCTTTTGCGACGCTAATGTGTCAACGCTAATGCTTCGACGCAAAAAGTTAAAAGTTTATTTGCGTCGACTTTTGTCGACCCAAATAAGTTTATTCAAATGATCATGTTTTTTTTATCATCAAATTCAACAAATATATTAAATCAAAATAACGTTCGTCACATGGCTGATAATACAATCAAAGAAAAAGAAGTAAACAAAGCAATTAAAATTCTTATGTGTGTCGTTCGCCCTCGAACCAGACTTAGAATATATCATCACCTCTGTAGAAGCAATAATATTTACTGATCACCTGGCAAACCATACTTCTCATCACCTGGCTTAAAATCTAGAATCTCTCTGCTAGGAAATAAGAGCACGTCCAAAACAACATGCAATTCGAAAGAAAAACACAAACATAATAAAATGGAATTAAAACAGAGTTCACCCATCTTTTTCCAAACCCTAGACTTGCTTGCACTCCATGGCGGCGGCTCAGGAGGGGGGCGTGCCCGCCCCTCATCCACCTCAATAGTCATGCCTTTGTATTGAATGACGATATCCTCCTTTGACGCCCCTTGCCGCTGAATCGAAACCATACTCTGCCACAGCTTATCCACCTTTTCTTTGTCAACACTCGACCTTCGACCAGAAACAACAGTACAAGTCGAGCCCTGGCCGCCAAAACGCTGCATCCCTAGTCCCGAGCCTGCTTGCAAGATCAAAATTGACTGATGGCCGCTCTTGGTCGATGACAAAAGTGGTAGAAACGAAACCCTAACTCGTAGGGAAATGACAGCTAGAGAGAAAACTCTCCAATTCTAACAATTGGCCGGAAAAAGCCAGCCTTGCTCCTCGGCAACGGCCGATAGCAGACGAATCCAAACTAGTGATTACCTTGCGGCAACCCTAGAGAGAGAGGGGACGAACTTACCTTATTCAAATGACCATGTTAATCTGTCACTTTAATTTTCAAGAAAAATTAGGTATAAATTCCACTTCAATTCAATATTCTTAAATCCTCATCAAGCACTTCTAATATATGTAGGCACAATCTCGGGCTTTCAAAAAAACATATGTGTGTGTGTGTAGCCACATAGAGACTACACCAATGGTAAAAAGTATGAGCTTTATGCTATGAAAGGTCATAAAGGTTCTCACCCGGCCTTTGGCATAAACAACTCTCCAACGTAGACCTTCCAAATCTATATGCCTTAAGCAACGAAGGATTTCTAAAATGAACAAGAAACATGTACTTATTTACAAAAGCAGACAAGTATATGCTTACCATTATCCTAATCTGAAGGGAAATGCAGACCGTTGATGACCAGTTGTAACTTTAACGTTCCAAAATACATTTCATCATCTCAAGCAAATTCTCATTGCTGGTAGAAGAATCATTGTTACATAATCACCATGAAAAACAAAACAAAACGAACAACTTAAGTATACATTCAACAGTTATCCGCATCAATTACAATAGTGTATCAGCAGTAGTGAAATGAATCTTAAATTCGCAAGGGTAAAAAAACTAAACAATATCAGAACACTATGATTAATATCACAACAAAAAAGGAGTAATGTTGAATGTATTATTTTGTTGATGACTAACCCTACAAGTAGAACAATGGGAGAACTATCTATAGGTCCAAATGGTCATTATTGTTATAATAATATCTAACCTTGCCGGTGGTACGTTGAATGGAACTAATCACAGTTCCATATGGATAGATGGTCTAATTAACATGCTTGCATGCTTTCAAGTTTACAGGTGCATGATTCACTTACCCACTTACTAATATATCTTCTATATATGGTCACCCTTTTTTAATATGTCATTTAATTTAATTATGACCATTATTTCAAGCAAGAATCTTTTCATTAATGTGTGGCTTAATCTATAAGGATTATCGGCTCATGGCATATATGTTAGAGAAGTGATTGCATTCCTTATATTATTTAAAATACATAAGTTTGAATATGTGAATGCATAAATTGCTCTTAATTCCCTTTCATGCGTATGCATCCATTAATACAGATACACCTATTTTTGGTGTGATCGACAATGTATATCTTGAACAAGGATCACCACATCAAATATAGAGAGATGAGCTTGTGTCATAAAAGGAAGGCCTTTCAAATAATAATAATAATAAGGCAAGTATCATATTTAAAAACTTGACCATCCAAGCAAGAAAAGTCTCAATGATGTTGTAGGGGGGCGCCTTTATATTGAGATCAAGAGGAAGAAGAAGTGGGTGTTTAACTAAGATAAGAAATAAGTGAGACGGATTCAGTGAAGAATTGCATAACCTCAAGGCGCCTGAAACAGCTCATACTAAGTTCTAGACAGAGTTATCCTTTCCCTTCTTGTCTTTGTAAGGGGGTTTTGAGGATTGACTAATTATAGCATCCCCTGATTGGTAAGTGTGTAGTGAGAGCTTTGTGGTAAAGTTTAGAGGCTCTCTACTCGCAAGGTAGAGAAACATAACTAAAAGGTCAACCTGGTAGGGGTAACTTAAAGTTTTATATAGTGTTTAAGTGTTTTATATCTTACCGGTGTAGGACAAATACTTTAACACAATTTCATTCAATTGAGTTATGTTTAACTTTGTTTAGTTCATTTGAGTTGACTCAACTTCATATTGGATAAGCATGTTAAATGATTTTCGATAACAATACATGTTGTTGTCATGATGTAGATATGATCAATACACCACACATAATGATAGCCGTTATATTTACTTGTGTTTAACATAAGTATTTATAAGTAATTGTTGAATAGAAGAAGAGAAATTGGGAAACTATCTTTAGAATGAGAGTTAAAGCATAAAGCATTGTGATGAACATGTTTTTGGACCAAGAGGATGACGTCCTGCCCATAATTCGACTATAATTTATTGTAGAGAACTCGAAATCACTCGATTCGAATTTCATGTGAATGTTAACTTAATAAGGTACAAATGTTATGAAGACGTCTTGGCCATAATATGAAAGGAACAATACCCAGTCAACCAATAAAGTCAGATGTTGTTGTTGGGATTTCAGAATGCATACATCTCAGTGTTATATCCATATGTTTTGATTGGATAAATAAAATCACGTCATTCAAGTATTTTTGGATAGAAGACTTCATTATCTACAACTTTGGTGAAGGAATCATGTCCAAATCCGTAGCGGAACATCCCCAAAATCTCAGGACAAAACCGGCGCCGGAATTTGCACTGAACCGACGCCGGTCTTATGATTTTCGCACATAGGCGCTATCCAGTAGCTCACCCAGCGCCGGTTAGGTCTGATGGCCAGCGCCGGGTACCCCATTTTCCCAGATTTTGCTGCGCACAACAAAGAACCGGCGCCGGGAAGGCCTGAAACCGGCGCCGGGTTGGTCCGATTTTGCAAAATACAAAGAGATGTGCAACATATTCTTGATGGGAAAAACTCACTTTCCTTATAATCTGAGCAAATACTTCATCCATGCTTAATTGTTGTGCTCGAATAGACTAAAAGATGTTAATCTTTAGCCTATATAAAGCCCGCAATTCATCAAACATCAGGATTCCATTCCATAGTTTAATCCATAGCTTTTATATTTTGTTGTTACTATTGTTCTTCAAGTTCTTGAGGAGGTAAGTTCATCATCTGAAATCATTGATGTTTAGGTATTATTTCCTTTGTAATTTCATGTTCCATTACATTTATTATTGTATTGCGATTAGTATGAGCACTGGAGGCTAAATTTTTAGCTAAGGCTAAATTTTTAGCTAAGGCTAGGGATGAACTTATATGCCCATTGTTTTTTTTATAAAAGTTGTAAACCAATAAATTGTAATTTATCATTTACATATTGATTGTTTATGACTATGGTGTACAACATACAAGTATGTTAAATTTAGTTTATGCTTGCAATTAACGTTGAAGTCTAAACTATGAACACTAAAGGATGAACATATATATTACCGAGAATAGAAATATATACGGTATTATATGATACAGGTGTGATGTCTTGATATTCAACGGTGTTTTCGGTAGATGAATGTAAGCCGTAACGGGACTTACACGTAATGAAAACCACGCTCTCGCTGCCTTAACCGAAGTTGAGAATATATTAGCGACATCGTATTCATAATTTTTGGTAAAGAACTAATATTCAACCCTATTAAAGAATTTAAGTGATTCCTGAAGCCTTAGTTGTTATCATTCATCTTAAATTCTATTTAGTTAAAGATTGTCTTCTTGAACAAAAAAGTGAAAAGCCAAAAATATAAAACACAACTCCAAATCCGTTCACTTTACTTCTTTCTTTATTTAAAGTTATCTACTCTCGGACTTGAATTAAACAACATTTCCATGTGGATTCGACCCGGTATTTTAGCGGAATTTATTTCTATATCGGCACTTATACACTTGCAAGTTTAGCTCGATCACATAAATGTTTGTGTTTAGTGATTTTTTATGTTTGATTAGTGGTTTTATCTAATCTTGTATTAGTTAATGTTAAATGAATTTCGTTAAAATCGATATATCTAGTTGTATGTTTTTCACTAGATTCGGTTCGTGCATTTATCATAAAGTCGTGTTTTTTGCCGAAATAAAGTCACGTTATTTGCATTTATTTTCACTGAAGAATGGCTCATAGAAATATCCATTCTAAGCAAATATGAGACATACTTAGTAAGAATTTTCAAACTCACATAGTTTACACTCATTATCAACCCATCACATTTTTCCAAACAACTTTAGAATTTTTTTATAGTGGGTGGGGAGGGGATAGTAAGGTATCTTCAGAGGGAATGCACAAATTACAATCTCGTTCCATCTAAAAAATATGTTGATTTCGTTGGTATTAGAGCCTTGTCGGTCCGGTTGATTTTAATGAAATATTTTGAGGAAGTAGTTGGGGCTGTTGTGAAGCCCGTTTTGAAGGTAGAGAAGAAAACGAAGGGGAATGATGATGTGGTAGAAACAAAGGCCGAAATGAGAAAGAGGAAAAAGATGGAGAGAAGAATGTGGCAGAAGTGTAAGAAGAGGGAGGAGAGATACACGGAATACACATCAAAAGAGGTTTTAATAGATTTCAATCAAACCTCGGAATCCTCCCCTACTAAGTGCCCATCCGATATTCAACATATTAGCGCACTGTCGTATGGTTGCTCTGATACTACCTGTAACACCTCGAACCTGCGGGACCCGAGATAGTTACTTCTAGATACTCTCCACACTTCTAGTACCATTCTCACAAACCAACACAAACACTTACCGCACACTTTTTGTTTTGTTTTGTTTTTTGTCTGGAAATAGGATTCGTAGTTTTAAAAAAGATAGGATACATAGTTTAAAATTTAATGAACACTTAAATGCATTTTGAGGGGCTGAGTATCATATTATTAACGCCTCATGTAAACCACTTAACAAGACACCTTGGTCATATGGATTAGAAAATTTTAGATTATTCACGTTAAGCACGACCACATATGCCATGAATACCTATAAAGGTGAGCACTCACATATTGCATAGAGGGCAAACATGCCTCTGTTCTAGCCACCTAGTGATGCAATGCACTTGATATCCATGCCAGCATGGAAGAAAGTATGGCTCTTGGTCGGGGCCAATAATCTCGTGACATATAACACATAACATAGCCGGGAGGATCGCTCCGGTAAGTGTATTAGATACACTTACCGCGCAGTAGATGACATATACGTATTAGAAGGAGTTCCTGTTGAGGAATGGTTGGAAGACCCCCATGTAGGTAAAATACACACTGTATCAACCTCATGGATCTCGCTCTTTGGATCAATATAATGTTCTAGTTTTCGAACCTCCCACTTTACCCCTAAGTCTCCGTAGGCAACTTTATAATTATATGCCTCATAGAACTATCAATTTTAGACAAATGGCGGACATTCCGGGTAGGAATTTCCTAAGCCATATTGTTTACACTCACTATCAACCAATAACATTTTTTCAAATAACTTTAGATCTATTTAGTAAAGTGGGTGGGGAAGGGATACTAAAACATCTTCCAAGGGAATGCAAAATCTACAATCTCATTCCTTCTAAAAGGTTTGCTGATTTGTGGGTGTTAGAGCTTTGTCTGTCCGACTTATTTTAATCAAGTATTGTGAGGTAGTACTCGGGGATATTGTGAAACCCATTTTAAGGGTAGGGAAACAAAACAAAAAGAAGGGGAAGGATGATGTGATAAAAACGAAACGTGAAATGAGAAAGAGGAATAAGATATAGTAGAAGATGAGGCGAAAGAGTAATAAGATGGAGGAGAGCGACGAGGAACAAGTATAAGAAGGGTTTTAATAGAATTTGATTTTGTAACACGCGAAATGTGTAATGAAAACCATGAGTGGTTACAGGGCGTACGAAACCGTCATTCAAAAGAGAAAGTTTTAGTTTTTTTTCATTCGGGTACGTGTGGTACTGCCTGTGGAAGTAGAAGTGGTGGTGCAGGTGGGAGTGGAAATGGTGGTAGGGGTGGTGCCAGTGGTGGTGTGAACGGGAGTAGGAGCGGTGAGGGTGGCATAGGTGGGAGGGGTGAGGTGGCAGAGGTTGGAGGGGCAGAGGCAGTTGACCTATAAGTGGTTATGGTTATTGTAGGGGGCGGAGGTGTAGATGATGGAGTAGCAGAGGCAGAAAGCACTAGTTGGCTTGAGGCATACGTAATGCCAGGTGAGAACTTTTTTGACATTTTTCATAGCATAATGCTCATATTTCTTACTAATGTCATTTATTTATGTGATTGTCTCTATTTTGCTGAGGTTCGAGTTGAGGGGACGTGTTAAATTATTTGTCACACACCAAAAAGCTATAAATTAGACATTATATAAGGCTTTGAACTACTCCTCTTATTAGGTTGACCTTTTAGGATGGAACCCAGATCTTAAAATGGTAGCAGAGCTAATGTGGTTTGACTGCTTGTTTAGCACTCGTGATTAAGAGTAGCTTGTTAAGGGTCTGTTTGTCCCATTTATACACCCTGATATTGTCTAGTCTGGTTCAAACTTAGGGGGTATGTTTTATGTATTTGTCCCGCACCGAAAAGCTGTAAAATAAATAAACACTATATATGACCTTGGGCTATTATGCCTATTAGGTTGACCCTTTTAGAATGAAACCTCAAATCTAAACAAATTGAAATGAATGAAATTGAACAAAACTCGTCTGAACTACACAAAGTTTAAAAACTCATCAGCACTAAAGAAAGTTAACATAGCTCAACTGAACGAAGTTGAAATAAATTGTATTGAACTGAACTCACTGATGTTGGACTAAGGGTCTGTTTGCAACAGCTTATGCTTTTACAAAAGTGCTTTTTTAAATGAAATGAGGAGAAATGATTAAATAAAAGTTGATAGTGTTTGAGAAAAAAGTGATTTTGAAAAGTAAAAGTGGGTAGTGTTTGGTAAAATAAGTGCTTTTTGTGTAATAGAAAAAGTAAAAGCACTTTTGACGCGGAAGCCGAGAAAAATAAAAGTTGTAGTGTTTGGGAAAATAAGTGCTTTTTAAAAGCGAGAAGCTGAGAAGTGCTTTTTTAAAAGCACTTGCAAATCAACCCTAAACCCAACCGTATTAACAGAGATGAGGTCATAAAGGAATGAGTGAATGAGATATCATAACATAATTAACATTGCACCAAAAAGCAAATAAAATACAGATATTCACCGTCACTATTTATTCACCGACCCTATTTTATAAAATTAAACCAATCTCAGTAACTTACAAATATTCACTTTCACTATTTTCGACTAAATCTTTAATCAATGTAGTCTATTCAGTTTAGTCACTGAGCATTAATCGATGTGCATTAAAAGTTATATTGCAGTTACAAAATAATACTCCCTCATTCCCCTTATTATTGGGACGGAAGGAATTAGTGTGATTTTTAAGAAAAGTAGAATTATATATGTGGTTGATAATGAGTTTATAAAGTGAGAATAAATCAAAACCACACAAATGTTACAAAATAAAGTATGCGACAATAATATGGGGACATCTAGAAATGGAAAAGTGGGACAATTATAGGGGGACGGAAGGAGTAGTAGTTTGTTGTGAAAAAATCACAAAAATCATAGTTACTTAGGTAACTCTTCAATCTCTTGAAATTCAAATAAACAACATGTTATTCGTATGTCATCTACTGAATCCGGATATAGAGCCGTTGCAATGCTGCTTGTGCAGCTCAATGGTTACATTATCTTTTAAACAAATTGACTACACCCATTTTTAGATAAATAAGTTACAAAAATGTGTAGCTAGTTAAAAAAACAGTAAGTCACGAATAAAATTTAATGGATAAAAATACACATTGAGCAATTTATTTTTGTTTACGTAAAGATAAATTAATTTCAATTGGATGCAATTGTAAGTTTTAAAAATATATGTCAATTTCATTGAAAAACATAGACTGGAAACATGTTTAGATAATTAATTTAAACGCAAGACATACTCAATAAATTAGAATATTCATTTTAAATCAATGTTATAATCGACTAAATAAGTGATTTTCCGTTAGTAAAGCTAAACAGCAAAATCATTTTATCCCGTGCACGGCACGGGTAAAGATACTAGTGTTAATAATTACTAACGGTATTCATAGTCTTACTATAAGTATTTATTTCGCTGCTAAAGTCACAGTTAGGTTACCAAGACAGGTGAAGTAAGCACGCGCACGGCTTACTAACCGAAATGAGTGCTTAAAGTGCCACTTATTAAGCATACCACCCCCCATGTAATAATTAAGCGGCACTTTAGGTTTTTCAGTTTCCGAATTTACCCTACTATCCCGACCCCGCCTCGAACCCCTACCCCCACCCTCATACCTCACCCCTTACCTCTACCCTACCCCCGATCAGCCCCACCCCCTCTTACCCCTTTTCCCTACAACGAACCTACCCCACACCCTGCCACATGCCCCTACCTTGGCCCCTCCCCGATCCTTACCCTACCATGTTACCCCATACCATCTGCCCTTACCTCGATCCCACCCCGAGCCTACCCTTACAAGTACGGTAGGTGTTAGGGGTATGGGTGAGTATAAAGGGTTGTAGGGGAGTAGGGGTAGAGGGTAAGGGTAGGGGTAGATGGTAGGGGTAGAGGTCAAGGGTGTGTGGAATTAAGGGTAAGGTGTAGGGTAGGGGGTACTCGGAGGCGGGGTAGGGGGGTATAGATACACGTACGAGGTGACCTCACATATTATATTATATACTTGTGTTCATGAATGTTTGTGTGTCTATATATGTATAGGGTTATTTTGGACATTTTAATGTTAAACGGTGTTCAAACCCTTTGAAGTAAACATGATCTTACAACACTGCTTATTTTATGCGCCACTTATTAACGTGAGTCTTAATAAGCACCGTTTAGTAACCCGTGAAGTAAGCGTGTCCTAAGTCTTATTCAAGGCCCGTCCAGACCCCAGAGGTATGACCAAGTGGGGGGCGTAGGCTCATGGCCATGGTTTTTTTTAAGGGTAATTCTGTTCACAACCCCCAAATTGAATAATTAAATAAAAATGGCCATGTTCACAACCACTTATAATTAAATAATAAAAATAAATAAAAATAATTTGAATATCTAAATTACCCTTCTTATTAAATAACAATTATTTTAAGTGAGGACTATTCTCCCTGATAGAGTATTTAATTCTAGAGAGAAGTGAGAGCTAGAGAGAGCAATTGAGCAATTAATATTTCTCAACCCCCTATAACAAACCCAAGGGGAGTATTTATAGGGAAAATGTAGATTTGGGCTCCTAGCCATGGGCTTAGGAGGCCCATCACAATGATAAGGCCTCTTTGGGCGAAATAATGCCACTAATGGGATCAGTACAAGACTTAGTAGATTAAGTATGAAAATACATTCTGCAATGACATCTCTTGGCCGATCTGATGCGCTCCCCGGCCGATGGTGCATCAGGCCGATGGGGTACCAGGCCAACGGGTGACCCACTTCTGCCTTGGACTCTTGGTCGTGACCTGAGCACTTTTGGTTCCAGCCGATGGGGTGCCATCTGGCGGATGTGACGCCACGTGATGACGGTCTTCTGTGTTTAACCTTCTGAGTATATGGGCTGTGAGGTCTGGGCCCATATAATCTACCAGTGCCGATTACGATCAAGGCAGAACTGAAAAAACACGAGTCAGGGGCGTAGCTAGGGGGTGGCCACCCCTGGCCCTGGCCCAGCCCAAATTTTAAAAATGTCTATATTTTTAGTGTAAAAAATTCCGTGTAATTTTTTTTCCAAAAATATTCTTTGTACCGGCCCAGTCTGACCCACTGCTCTGGCTCCGCCCCTGACACGAGTATGTCTAATACTGAAGAATGCTGGAAACACAAACTTTGCAATTGCAAAGTGCTAGAAACGCAAATGAAATCGGTTCTTTTTTACTCATTAAGATAGTTGTCCCGTATTATATGATCTAATGCATCGTCTTTTCCTCCCTTCTAATTAATTAGCTATGTTCTAGTCTTCTAGAGTAGCTTGTTGAAGTGATCTAGTTGATCTAGTCTAATATGATTTCGGAATGAAACAACTCTATGCGAACTTGTGGTGAGGACATATCTTTTTAGAGAGAAAAAGCTTCCTGAAGGCTCTTGATTGTTAGTTGATCGAGGGAGATAGGCCGGCTTGCTTCCAGTCTCAAACAAAAGTACGCATTATACGTATTTCATGTGACATTCTGGCAGATACGATCTATAACAAGTTATGTGAAAACTATATAAAGTTGTAATGATGATGGAATCGAAGTGTATGATATGAAATGAACTCTAATAACATGCAAGGAAAACGATACCGTCTGACTGAGTCATCGTGAATTCGTGATTTAGGATGTTTTCTTTTGGACTGAAATTTGCTGGTCTGGTCTGATGTGGTCTGATCTGGTCTAGTCTAGTCTGGTATTATCTGATATTGTTTGGGACTGAAAGCAGTCCAAAAGAAAACATTCTTACATCACCATGTGCCCTGTTGGGCCGGGACATGGGGGCTATGCAGTGGGAGATTTCACCATTGGATCAAGGAAAACAATACCCGGCCCATCACTACAAAAAAAAACATGAGATCGATTGGTAGAGATTTTGAAAGAAATTTGAAAAAAATAAAGAAGGATTTGGCAAGGATATGCCAAATCCGTGCCAAAAACAGTTTGTCACGAGATATTTGGCACGAAACATTGGTAAATCCGTGCTAAATTCCATGTCAATCTCGTATTTTTTTGTAATGCTTATTTAAGATATAACTTTGAAATATCTCTATTTGAAAAGTAATTGTTAAAAAAAATCTTAGGGATTTGATTGCTTCACACGTAAGGAGTACTAGCTGGTTATAATGTTGTTTTTGGGGGCAATTATTTTTAGAGGATATTCATCGGAAATGCATGGTAGTTCCCAATTTGTTCTATAGTATAGTATAGGACAACTTCTTCATCCCGTCATATTTTTCATATCATTAATTTTTTTCTTTTATTAGTTCCAAAAAATTTAATCATACGGAGTATTTGACAATATCGTATGACTCTGATTTGTCACACTTTTCCATAATTCACAAATTTTATATTAAAAACAATATTATTTTTTTATTTTTTAGTAATTGTGTCACTCCACATCTACTCTTTGTGTCACTTAGGACACGTTGCACCTGCCCATTTTTATTCCGTATTGTTGAGATGGCAGCGTGACGCCGTGACCAGAAGACTACTTAATTAGGAATTTGGATGCTGGGAGATAGAGCCAAATATAAAAAATCCACAAGCGTGTCAAAATTGTACACAAATCAAAATAAAGTGCACACTAAGATCTTTTCATACAAAATACAATACCTACTTATATACGGATTATGTAATTAAAAAGAAAATTAGAAAAGTAGAAATTTGCATACATAGGATTGTACTATAGGATTAAAAATAGTGTGTAATCTAAAATAGAAGCATTATTTTTTAACTAAGCATGATTAATAATTTTTTAACAGTGCTGATATTTTCTGATGCAGTATAGATAGTTTAAGTCTAGTATAAATCCGAACAAGGAAAAATTAATAGTAATAATCTCAACGGTTGACGGTCCGCTTATAATAATCCCAACTATCGATTATTTCAGAATAATCCCAACTTTAGAGACCTTCCGCTAATAATGGTCCCTATAAATAAATTCATGTAGTTTCTAAAGTAGATGAGAAGAGATATAGCAAGTAATCCGTATAAATAATCCCAACTTTTGATTTTTACGTTTAATTCTATTTAAAATTCACTTGTTATAGGAGGTAATATCTGGTCATGGACCATTATTGGCGGACGGTCCATGTAGTTGGGTTTATACAAAAATAATCATTAGTTGGGATTATTATCAGCGGATTGATCATAGTTGAGATTATTATTTTCAATTTTTTCTCTGAACAAATATAGTCTTATTTGCCAGATGTATAGTCCATGTGTATTTCGCAACTGTCAAAGTTTGATCTAAAATGATTTGATCTAATTAATGTAACGTTTAGAAAATACTATCAATACCTCCATATTGACAAAATATAACGTACAACATCATCTATCTCTATATAAAAAGAGGTGGAATTCAGGCCATTTTCCCTGCCCAAAACAGTCCACATCAACAGCTCACATTGTGTATAGTTGGTGGAGCCCACACAAAATAACTTGCACTGAGGACAGTCCATTGGTTGGGTCAGCTCATGTGTCCGCTGAAATGCACTTGGTAAAACACCAGCGCACCTGTTGTGTATTTGGAGATCTTCCTGGCAGATCTGCAACTTTTCCATTCCTTGCCTGCGAGTCTGCGACGGAGACAGAGCAGTGATGTAGCGCAAAGAAGAATACACCGAAGACAGCCCCAATCGAAGAAGAACTCATCGGCGACGGAGACGGAGCTATAACGGGGAGGAAAGGCGCGAGAAGGACAAGGATATGGAGTCATGGGAGTTGCAGGTGAAGAAATTGGGAGTTAGAGGAAGAAGAAATTGGGGTTCTTACTTCGCCGGACATACTTGCATTCTTCGCCGGAGATTTGGCCGGAAGTTGTTGGGGGAAGGTAAATACACGGCAAAGGAAGATAACCAAAAGAAAAAAGTTAAAAATGAATAAAGGTGATGGGAAGAAGGGAGAGGAGATGGAACGTGTGGGGAAAACGGAAGAAGGTGATGGGAAGAAGGAAAAGAATGAGGTTGTGCGCAAGCTAAGAGCATCCCCAATGGGATAGTGGATGGGAGTAATGTCTATCCTATGTGGCATAGGAAAGAGATAGAGATAGAATGATTATTTTAATTTAATATGGAGAAAGTGGTGTGTAAGAGAAATGAAAAGGAAGAGAGAGATAGGAGTAAATTGTAGAGAATGTCTATGACAATGTCCACAAATAGACTTTACACGGGAATCGATGAGTGAATGTGGATGAAAAGTGGAGGGAAGAAAAAGAAAAAAATAGTGACGTGAGCCGCCACATATACACCATAACAGGCCACATGGGCTTTTCGTCAGCACCTAACCTATTCACCTGGCCGTTTACCTGCTAAATATCATTTTAGACAAAAATTTCAAATTAGGAGGTCATAATTCATGAAAGTTTAAGTACGGGATAGAATTTACTTTTCGTACACAGTAGGAATGCCGATTTGACACTTTTCTCATCTACGTAGTATAATTTATTCATTTACTCAAAGAACACAACTACTCGATCATTTACGTGTGCAAAAAATTTAATTTATTACTCCGTATAATATACTCCGTAATAATTACTTTTGTGAATGAATTAAAACTAATTAGAAAAACTTTATGTAGTTGGAATTGCGATTTATGAATTGATAAAAGCACTTTCTAATCCTCCCTCCCTCCGGTTAACTAAACTTACACAATTTGACTTTCTTGATCAACAATATTAAAGTTTGAACAATGACATTAGTTATAATTGAATGAAACTTATAACTATTACATATTTATGAAAATACTTTTAACAAGAAACATTTCTATATATTTTTCATTTTTGAACTAATGTCATATTAAAATAGTCAAACTTGATCATCATTTACAAATAAAGTCAATAGTGCCAAAGTTTTATGAGCGGACGAAGTATGTATTTATTCTTCTTTCAAAGCATTCTTTGCACCAGTTTTCACCTAACTATTCTTAATTATAATTTCTTATATAAATTTTCATTACATAATGTATTTATTATTCTTTATTACATGTACACATTCGATTTTTATAAAAAACCTTTCACTAATATAATGTCAACAAATTTTAAAATATAATTTATGGTTAACTTTGATCCGTGCATCACACGGGTGAGAATCTAGTGTATGGAATACAACAACACTAAAGTTGTTCACCAACTGTCCCAAAAAAAATTCTGACCCGACATCACAAACCGAACAAACCGGCAACACAAAAGCCTGCCGTTGTAGCAAGTAGTAGGCGCCGTTTACTAGGTTAACAATCCCACACGCTTGCCAAAATTAAAGAAGACCTTTAGAGCCCGTTTGGAGAACTCTGTTTTCGGCTTATCAGGCTTATCAGCCAGCTTTTTCACCAAACACGTAACTTTTACTTTCGCGCGCTGAATTGTGTAATAAGCCGAAAAAGTAAGGTTGGAGTTACTTTTCTGGCTGTATTGGCTGAAGTTACTGTAGAGGACCATTTTAGCTATTTTTACATATAATTTTTTCTTTAATTTATTAATAAAATATATTTTTAAAATATTTTTTTCTTAAATCAGCAGAATCAGCCAAAACAGCCACTCCAGCCAGAATATCATAAATTTCAGCAGAATCAGCCAAAACAGCCGATTTTGGCGCTACCAAACGGGCTCTTAATTACCTTCGGCGGTAGCAACAACTTCCACACTTAAGTCCAACGTAAGTCCAATTTTGATCCGGTAGTATGTTCCATGTTAGCATCCTCTAGCACAATAATTCTGGTTCAAATTCATGAGTAGTCAAATAACAAAGATTTGTTGGTTCAAAAAAAAAAAAAAAGATTTGTGGGATCCTGACCGAGGTCGGATGCTAGCATACCGTGCAAGAACGAATTGTCCAATCGAAATTCAAATAACCTGAACTCAACGTGGAAGAACGTATCGTCCAATCAAAACTGAAACAACTCAAACTCAACGTGGGGGTCTTAGTCTGTAAAACCAACTCGTACTCAATTCGTGGAGAAACAAAATTATCCAAGTAGAACTCGAAAAATCTACCTCCAAAACATGTAAACGTGGGTACCCAAAAGCGAGCACATACTCTAAATCCCATAGTAAGGTCCTTTTATGAAAACACATGCATGCTTGCTTAAGTTATTAAAACTTGTAAAACTCTTGAAATAATTACAAACATATAAAATATAGATATAATTATACTAGATATGACTAAAACTTTCTCACTTTCTCAATATATGACCTAACTAGTTTTTTTACTAAAATAATATTAAAAATCATAATATTCAATTAAAATTCGTAATTAATAAATAAATAAATAATTTATGTGGACACATATACCCTTTAGATTATATCTATAAAATCCTAAGATCCTACTATTTTCTTAAAACCCTAGCCTCCATTCTCACCCCTCCATAGATCCACCCGCAGCCGCACGCTACTGCCGAAGCCGCCCCATGCCCCGCCGTCTGCCGCTGCCCCATTGGCCGCCGTCCGTCGTCGTCTAAGAGAACGATCGCTGCAGCCAGTCGCTTGATTGTCCGGCCACCCCAGCCCCATGCCTCTTAGCCGCAGCTACCGCCCAGACCGAAGCCACCAGCCCCCGCCACCATCCCTAGACAAGTGCGCCACCGCCGTCCCTAGACAAGGTCGCCGCCGCCGTACCGATCTATGCCCACCACCACATCCCGATCCATGCGATCTGCTGCCCAGCCAGCTGCCAAGCCAATCGCCTTTGTCCCATGCGCTACCTTAACCATTGGAGTTTTGCCAAAAACCTAACAGGGAGGGGGAGTGCGGCGTAGGTCATGTTATTATTGAAGATGGGCCTGTTATTATTATGGGCCTGTTACGTGAAGCTTGACAATGAATTTTTAGATTTTTGTTAGACACGTAGTAGGCCACTGCTTTAGATTTGCTACTAGGTGGCCCTCCATTCACATTTTTGCTTTTCCATTTTTGAAATTAGGAGTCTAAAATTAGGGTTTGTAGGCATTAAATATGCGCAATGAATATGGGCAGTGAAATCATAGTAGATATTGTTGAGTATTGTGGGTGAATTTAGGGTTTGTGAAATCCTATTTAGGACAATTTCCGATTATTGATCGATGATCAAACAGCCAATGCAAGTGTACACCGTCTAGCTTTGGATCCTGACCAATTTAGTTTACATTCATGTTTATTGTCATTTTATTTGACTCTTTGATTATGTCAAATGTGTAGACAATACTCCTAATTACATAGAATGTTTTTACTTGGACTGTAATTCATCCCAGACCAGACCAGTTGAGACCAGACCAGTTGAGACCAGACCAGTTCAGACAAGACCAGCAAATTACATTCCAAGTAAAAACATCCATAGTGAGTTCTCGATATAGTGCATACGTACTACACTATGGTGCTGTTCCGTTCGTCTTATTCTTATTACATACTGCTTATTCTTATTTTATTCAGATCAGATCAGATCAGATCAGAAAGATTCAGATCAGATCAGATCAGATCAGAAAGATTCAGATCAGATCAGACCAGAAAGATTCAGATCAGATCAGATCAGATCAGAAAGATTCAGATCAGATCGGAAAGATTCAGATCAGATCAGACCAGATCAGAAACATTCAGATCAGATCAGATCAGAAAAGTTCAAACATGATTTATCACTTTTATTATTATATTAATTATTATTATTAATATTGTTATTACTATTATGATTATTATTATTATTATATAATTATTATTAATATATTAATAATAATATGATAAAGAAATAAGATATTAATAATAGTTATAATATTTTAATATAATAATAGTAATATAAATGCAATTATTAAGAAGACTATTATTATTATTATTATTATTATTATTATTATTATTATTATTATTATTATTATTATTATTATTATTATTATTATTATTATTATTATTATTATTATTATTATTATTATTATTATTATTATTATTATTATTATTATTATTATTATTATTATTATTATTATTATTATTATTATTATTATTATTATTATTATTATTATTATTATTATTATTATTATTATTATTATTATTATTATTATTATTATTATTATTATTATTATTATTATTATTATTATTATTATTATTATTATTATTATTATTATTATTATTATTATTATTATTATTATTATTATTATTATTATTATTATTATTATTATTATTATTATTATTATTATTATTATTATTATTATTATTATTATTATTATTATTATTATTATTATTATTATTATTATTATTATTATTATTATTATTATTATTATTATTATTATTATTATTATTATTATTATTATTATTATTATTATTATTATTATTATTATTATTATTATTATTATTATTATTATTATTATTATTATTATTATTATTATTATTATTATTATTATTATTATTATTATTATTATTATTATTATTATTATTATTATTATTATTATTATTATTATTATTATTATTATTATTATTATTATTATTATTATTATTATTATTATTATTATTATTATTATTATTATTACAATATAATAATAATAATAATAATATGATTAATATTATTATAATATTATATTATAATTATATGTAATTATAATAATTACAATTATAATTCTTATAATTATAAGTATAATCAATTGTAATTATTATAATTATATCTATAATTAATTATAATTATAATAATTATAATTATAATTACAATCATAATTATAATTATGATTATAATTATAATTATAATATAATATTATAATAATATAATACTAATAATAATAATAATTGTATTATTATTAATATATTGTAATAATAATATTAATATAATAATATCGTTATGATAATATTAATTGTATTTATAGTACTATTATTATATTATAATATTTGAATTAATGTTAATATAATTATAATTATTATTAATTATAATTATAATAATTATAATTATACTTATAATTATATTATAATTATAATTTATGATTATAATTATTATTTTTATTATAATTATTATTATTATACTTATAATTAATATTATATTATAATATTAATTGTATTTATAGTACTATTATTATATTATAATATTTGAATTAATGTTAATATAATTATAATTATTATTAATTATAATTATAATAATTATAAGTATATTATTATATTATAATATTGTAATTAATTTTAATATAATTATAATTATTATTAATTATAATTATAATAATTATAATTATACTTATAATTATATTATAATTATAATTTATGATTATAATTATTATTTTTATTATAATTATTATTATTATTACTATTGTAATTATTTTACGGAGTAATTATAATAATATTGATAACTATAGTTACAATTATAGAGATAAATATTGTAATTATAATTACAATTATAATTATATAAGTAATTATAATTAAAAATATAATTACAGTTATAATTACATCTATATTTATAATTAGTGTAATAGGTATAAATTTTTTCATTTTAAATTTAATTTTAATTTTTATTTTTATTATTATTATTATTATTATTATAGTTACGATTATAATTATAATTTTATTTAAATTATATTTGTAATTGCAATTATAATAATTATAATTATAATTATAATCATAATTATAATCATAGAAACATTCAAATCAGATCAGACCAGAAAGATTCAGATCAGATCAGAAGGATTCAGATCAGAAACATTCAGATCAGATCAGACCAGATCAGAAACATTCAGATCAGATCAGAAAGATTCAGATCAGAGCAGATCAGATCAGATCAGATCAGAAAGATTCAGATCAGATCAAATCAGATCAGAAAGATTCAGATCAGATCAGATCAGATCAGAAAAATTCAGATCAGATCAAATCAGAACTTAAAAAATTCAGATCAGAAACATTCAGATCAGGCGAAGAGAACAACTTCATATCGTTGTTATCCTTTTCTTAGTCTAGTCACCACAACAAATTCGACAAATAAACAAATTAAAAACGCAATGTCATATGACATTTGAATTAGGGAAAACTGTCAAATAGGTCCTCGAACTTTCATAAAAAAGTCAATTAAGTCCTTCTATAGGAGACTTTGTCCAGTCGTCACAATTTGGGGCGGTTCCCAGTGGATTTTTTTGATGAAATTTTTTGAATATCTTATTCATCAAGTCTAGTTTACTCATACCAAATTTCAGCTAAAAATTTAATCGGGAGCGCATTCAAATTAATTCGTGAATGCAAAAATGCGCAGTTATCTTCAAGAATTAATTTGAATGTGTTCCCTATTGAGTTTTTAGCTGAAATTTGGTATGAGTAAACTAGACTTGGTGAATAAGATGCTCAAAAAATTTCATCAAAAAATTCCACCGGGAACTGCCCCAAATCGCGACGGCCGGACAGAACCTCCTATAGAAGGACTTAATTGACCTTTTTATGAAAGTTCGAGGACCTATTTGACAGTTTTCCCTTTGAATTATAAACCTTCTTAACACTTTTTTAAAGTCAGTTTTAATAATAATAGTCATCGATGTTATTCTTAATAATTCAATTTAATATTTGTTATTATAATTTATAATTCACATGCACACACACACACACACACATATATATATATATGGAAATATTAAGATATCAAAGAAACATATAAAAAAAGTGACAACTCCTGTACCCTTTTAAAAATTGGGATACCGTACCTACCATGCATTTGATTGGTCCAAATCATTCTGTTCCTTTTAATTTAGATTTAATTAATTCAATTGCATCATTCCTATTGGTCATGTGGACAAATGTATGGTAGCTTAAGGGTACCATAAAATCTATCATAAAAAAATTCTGGAGTCATGTAGTTTACTACTTTACTACGATCTACATCCGCTACTCTATACTTGGTATCATTTTGAAGTAGGTTGTAATCAGGTAAAATCATACGGAGTTTTATATTGGCTTAGCCGGTATTTGGGGTATTACAAAACTTTCCTCCCGACTTTAGATAGAAATCAACAATTTCAACTTTGAACATCTGCACAATTTTCTCCTTAATGTAGCCAAAAGTTCTTTTTTATTCCGACATACGGAGTACCATTGAAGGTAAGACTAGGTATTTAATTCTCTCCACCTCTATCCTTGTGAATCCCAAAAATACCACTAAAATAATCTCTATCATCCCAAGCTATGTCCGCACTAAACCACACACTATATCTGTGAAGATTAACAATTAATTTTACTTGAGGCTTCAGTATATATAGTTAGTAACAATCTCTTTTACAGCAAAACAATGATTCCGCAAAAGGAAAAACTATCGTCAGCAAAAATCAAATAAGAAACTGGAGGCACCTTACGTGCCCTTCGTAGGAGTAGTCGAGTAGAGTTTTAATGGGAAAAAGACATAGCCACATAGGTAGGACTAAAACATGCAGGGGAAACTAAATAAGACTCGGACTTTATTAACTCGTATATAGGACTTAATTTACGCTGATGGACAAATACATCCCGGGAAAAAAAATTGGCTACAGAACAACTCCAGAGAACATCAAGCCCTCAACCCCGGGCGTGTATTGATTCCTACCTCTGATTTCAAAAATTGGCTACAAAATCACATTGATTCCTACCTACGATTTCGATTTTATTGTCGTCGGCGGTGCTACTGAAACCTACTTTTTCGGTAATAATGACATTGTAATCAATGTGTTCCAGAAGTGCCGCCGATAGATTATCGTTGTAATAATCACCCTATTTTCAGAAATAGGGTGTTTTGACATTGTAATAATGACAATGCCAATTTCTATGCTACAAAAATGACATTGTGAGATAGTCAAGAAGTGACATTGTTTTCGACGATGACATTGAGATAAATCAATGCCATTGTTCGAAATCAATGTCATTGTTTAAAAATCAATGTCATACAATAATTAAGAAACAATAAATGTTATTTTTTAAAATAATGATAATGTTTTCATAATTATTACACATTCTCATGATCAAAAGGTAGAAAGTATGGCAACTTGGGACAAAATCACAATGTGAGTTAGGTCAGCAAATAATCAGCCTACCGGTTCATGCAACTTAAGCAAGTTGCCCAGAATTTTTATCAACTGAAAAAAGGCATTTTATCGAACAAATCTGGTGCAAAAGAAAAACACACTTATGAATTAATCCATGACATAGCATCAAGTAAGTTGCCCTGGATTTTTTCATCTAGAAAATGCAAAACGGGAGAATTTTCACTTAAGTCATTTCATCGAACAGTTCTGGTGCGAATGAAAAACTCACTTATGGATATTTTAAATTAATCCAAGAGATAGCAGCTATTTGTAATAGCAAACTAGACATTTCACCCAACTAATTTATTGCCACTACTGTAGTTGCAAATTGAAGAAGTTAAAATTAAGCCAAAGGCAAAATAAGCACCCACTTCAGCCTAAAAAACGCTGCAAAAAAAGCACTCCCCTGCTACTAGGCTATATGGAAAACAACAAAAGGATCTGAGAGACTCGGACTAGAGAAAAGATGTTGATGCCTAGGAAGCAATGTTTTGCTTTGACTTTGCCTTTGTGGAGCCACCCGCAACGGCCTTAGTCCTTCCAGTTTATCACTTCCCTCGTGTGCGGCAGATACTTCAGAGAGAGGGAGAGAGTAAACGGGGAACTCAGCCAAGGAAAGGAGGAGACGGCTGAGGATCGAGAAGATCAAAGAAAAAGAGAACTGCCCCACGGGCGGATCCAGAAACTTTAGCTATTGGGGGCACCATTTAAGAAAAAAAATTCTAAAGCTACCCCATTCTATACCCTATTTTGTACCCCCTCTCTAGTTTTGTAGTTAAGAATAGCAATGAATTTAAGTGGGGCAATTATTTTGTGGGGTTGGGATTTTGTGAGCCACTCATAAAGTGAGGTACAAATGGGGTACCCCATTTTGGGGTAGCTTTAGCATTTCTCTTAAGAAAAAGTGAAAATTATTGGGATAACAAATACACCCTCCATTTCGGAATGAAGTTTCCGTTGACATATACACATATTTATCTAAGATAAAGTTTTGTTTTGACTCTGCAAAATCATGTTAAATTAAGGGAAAATCGCACTTTTAGTCCCTGAAATAGTCACGAAATTGAAATGTCTGACCCGTGTTCCAGAGTTTGTAAATGTCGTCCTTCAATATAATTGTCCAAAATGTTGTAAATGTGGTCCTTTAAGTGGTGAAATGTACTCTTGCCCACATTGTCAAAGGACCACATTTACAGCATTTTGGACAATTATATTGAAGGACGACATTTACAAACTCTGGAACACGGGTCAGACATTTCAATTTCGTGACTATTTCAGGGACTAAAAGTGCAAGTTTCCCTTAAATCAAACAAAAAGTGGGTGAAAAAATATAGTTGTGACTTTTTACTTAAAAGTGGTTTCCTTTTACAAAAATGATAACTTTTTTAGACATTCATAAAAGAAATTGAGAACTTTTTTTTTCTGGACAAAGGTAGTATAAATATACTTCAAAAAATAAATAATCCAATATTAACAAAAAAAAAGTATTAAATTTCATATAACTGCTCGATCTCTAAGAGTTTCCATTGAAAATCATCCACCGCAACTTCGATTGTAACTTTATTAAGCATAAAAGGAGAACTATTTGATACATTAACACTTGAATTTTCTACGTGGCTTTGATTGTGTGGTGGCCGTGATTTTCTTTTATAGTATCTTAATATCATTGTTTAATCTATTCAAATATGTAAAATTTATAAAGTTATACTCGTGAACTACACAATGAACAATTTTTTCAAACTTAAACTATAAAATTGAGCTATTCATTCTCAAAGATGCAATTAAATACAGAAAGTAGAATGAAGTAACAAAATTAACAAAATATACCATTGCAGTGAAGACTCTAATTAGCAAGATAGGAAATAGCAAATTACCGACTTAGGAAAAAAATGTAGTAAGCACAGGAGTTGACAGTGATTTTTAATGATGCCATTATATCATTAAAATAAATATTTCAAAAATACATAATATAAATTAAAATGGATAAAGGTGCGGGGCTGTATTTAGTTCATACAAAGCCTGAAGTTAGTTTTTTTGGAAGAATTATAATCAAAGCCTGAATTTAGTTAATACAAATCAACTCTATTATTGAATTAATTATGTTGATATTATTCAAGTAAACCGATTACGTTGTACATGCATTTGTCCACCCATTTTTTAGAATTGAGTTAATACAAATTAATGGGGGATTGGGGGCATGATTTTTTTTAATTGGGGGCACTACCATTTTCATTAATGATATGTATGTGTATTTACACTAAAAAGTTTTTGACTTCATTGGGGGCATGTGCCCCCATCGATTACATAATACATCCGCCCCTGTCTGCCCCGCGCGACTCGAGACTACGACTACCGCGCTCTCCGCCACGCTCGCCGCCGCTGCACTACTGCCCCGCCTTATCTCAATTCGCTTCCGTGTGAGGCATCTGTTGTTCGGCCAACGATTCTGAAGTATCGGTGAGTTTGCTTGGAGAGAGGATACGATAGACAAGGGGTACCGAATGAGATATTAAGGGCAAATTTGGAATAACGGAAAATATTACTCGTATTTAGGAGTTAAAATCATTGAAGTCCTATTTAAGGATGTTTTCTTTTGGACTGTTTTCAGTCCCAGACCAGACCAGACCAGACTTAAACAGACCAGACCAGACCAGACCAGACCAGACTTCCGTAGTTATAAAATACACAGAGACCAGACGTTTACCAGACCAGACCAGACCAGTTCAGACCAGACCAGACCAGACTTAAACAGACCAGACCAGACTTAAACAGATCAGACCAGACCAGACCAGCAAATTTCAGTCCAAAAGAAAACATCCTAAGTATATACTGTAAAATTTAGTCCTATTCTCAACCATTTCTCATTTTTTTATCTCTAAAATTGAGTAAAACTTACTTCGTATTAATTTGGCCGGCGTGTTACTTTTTATAGTTCCCGAATCACTTAGGGATGGTTTGCAACTGCTTTTAAAAAAACACTTTTCAGCTTTTGGCTTTAAAAAAACACTTAGAGCCCGTTTGGTAGCACCAAAATCGGCTGTTTTGGCTGATTCTGCTGAAATTTATGATATTCTGGATGGAGTGGCTGTTTTGGCTGATTCTGCTGATTTAAGAAAAAAATATTTTAAAAATATATTTTATTAATAAATTAAAGAAAAAATTATATGTAAAAATAGCTAAAATGGTCCTCTACAGTAACTTCAGCCAATACAGCCAGAAAAGTAACTCCAACCTTACTTTTTCGACTTATTACACAATTCAGCGCGCGAAAGTAAAAGTTACGTGTTTGGTGAAAAAGATGGCTGATAAGCCGAAAATAGAGTTCTCCAAACGGGCTCTTATTTTCCCAAACACTTCAACTTTTCATTTTCTCGGCTTCCGCGTCAAAAGTGCTTTTACTTTTTCTATTACACAAAAAGCACTTATTTTACCAAACACTACCCACTTTTACTTTTCAAAATCATTTTTTTCTCAAACACTATCAAACTGTTTTAATCACTTCTCCCCATTTAATTAGAAAAAACACTTTTTTTAAAAGTAGAAGCTCAACAGACCCTTAAAAGGACGCAAACAAACTAATACTACCTCTATTTCTTTTTATTCTTCCTGCTTGTTTTGGGCACACACTTTAAGCGCAAGGACGGATCCAGAATTTCGAGTCAAGGGGGGCGAAAATTTTTCATTAGTGTAGGGAGTGAAAAAATTTTGCTAGTAAGCGGAATGGGAAAAAAATCGCTAGTGTAGCGGGGCGAATTTTTTCGCTAGTGTGGTGGGGCGAATTTTTTCGCTAGTGTAGGGCTCTGTAGCTAATTTTTATTTAAAAAGTTTCATTAGTACATACTACACACACGATGACAATTAAATCTATTATATTCTAATTCTAATTTTAGACAATGAAAAGATAACTTTGATTTAAAAACTATATATAAGTGCTCCAGAAAAAAATATTAATACATTAAAGCTTAAGAAATGACTAATTAAAGGAAAATTATTTGAAAATAAGAAAGGATATGATATACGTAGTATAACATTTCATGATATTATTTGAAGGCAAAGTGGTTAAAGTTAAAGGTACAATTCAACCAATGTTTTTTAAGTAACATATGTCTTGTTTAACCACATGAATCTTAACACGATAAAGAATTGGTTTTTGATATGAGATTTTTGTCTAACAAGAAAGGTATTTGTGGGTCATGATGAGTTTTCTTAATATTACAATAGTATGAATGAGATTATTATACTTAGAATAATATGATACGTAGTAATGTTAATTCATATATATATATATGGTGCATATTATATTTGTATTAATGCTAAAATAAGTTAAAGTATTATCTATTCAACAAATTGTTTTTAGAAGTAAGAGGTAAATGAAATGTGTAATTTAATGTCAACAAACATTTATACTAATTAACTACTGTACCTGATATTCAATATCTTTTGATATCTTACAAAATCGAGTACTAATTATCTAATAAAGATAATTAAACATTACAAAACTAATTTTTTGGTACCCTAAGTCTTAAACAACGAGTTCTATTGTTTATTTGTTTAAGTTATGTAAATTATTTTAGATTCTACTTCTTTTAAATCTCCAATTAAGCATTGCATTATGTGAGCCTATATATTAATTTTGAAAACTAAAAGTTAAGGGGGATGATAACATATATACCTAATTAAAGTATGAAAATATTATATATATAGTAGAAAAATTTGGAAGTCCAAGGGGGGCGGTCGCCCCCCGCGCCCCCTGGATCCGTCCCTGTTTAAGCGTTTAATTTAAGGTGCACAACTATCTATGCTAGAGTTAAGTAAATATTTTACGTACGAAGTATAATTTTGAGAAAAACATCACTGTTTTGTACTAGTATCTGTCATTACCTCCAAATTATAGAAACAAATCCAAATATCATTGTTTTGTTTTGTACGGGCTCGTATTCACTCGCGTTGCATGGGATGAAACTTGTTTCATGATATATAATTTTTCAAGAAGTGGATTAATGTATTAGTACTATAATGTTAATAATAATATATTTAGAAATAGATGAACTTATTAGTAGTATGTTATTTATGAATAATATATTAATAAATAGAAATGTTCAAGTGAAGGTGCTAATTATGTTACATACACGGAAATTAAAAGTACAATGTTTAATAGCACGAGAAAAGGGAGCCAATTTCGGAATAAAGTCACTAAATACATAGTATGATTTCCGAATCAAATAAATGAATAATGATTATCTAATTGATAGAGAAAATCAACGAAATAGGAGTAAATCAAAACTTATACACGCCTATACATTATTTTCTTTCAAAAATAAAACTTATACACGCCTACTTTGGAAAATTATTATGGTTTATTATGATGAGAATTCCCTAAATAGGAGTGAAAACGTTTTGAAATTCCAAAATAAGACTATCATATCTTTTATTCCCTGAATAGGAATAAATTTCTGCCAAGTTAGACATCAGTAAGTTTTACACATTGCATTTTTTCCCCAAACTTGGCAGATTACTCCTATTCAAGAAATAAAAAACATGCTAGTCCTATATATGAATTTCAAAATGTTTTTACTCTTATTTAGGACAATTTCCGTTGTAATGGACTAGTTTCTTCTTCTTAGCCCAATTCCTTTACGTATCATCAACCTATATACTTGTATATTCCGAATTGAAATGCAAACTAATTAAAGGAAAACAACATTTAAGTGAGCCATTATAACTAGTAAATAATCCTTTTGTTTTATTGGTCTGTATATGTATCTATGTAAGGCAAACTTTTTATTCCAAAACTTGTGTATAGTTCAATTCCATCGGATTTTGTCGATGTGTTTTATTGTACAAAAAATCTAAAGAAGTTTTCTTCAACGTAACTCATGTTCAATTATGACTTTCTTTTGTTATTTGTTCAAACTTCAATGATACATTATTTACATTCTTATTTCACATGTCACCAAAATTGAACTTATGAATGATTTTTACCTTCAAATATGGGAAACAAAATTTATGTACGCATTACTAATAAAAAAAATATAAAGAGCACCTTAATTAAATCAAAATCTGTATTGTTAGCATCCAACACACCCGACCCGACATGATGGTGAAAGAGTAAGTCACGGTGACTTAGTCGGCCCAATGGTGGTAGGTCTTATACCCGTGTGCTGTACTGACCAAAATTAATAAGTAATGTTAATTCCTGTATTATTATGTAATGTAATGTTTAAGAGTATTAATTCTATGCATCAATAGTGGAGAGATGCAAAGAAGTGGAAGAATCAGTCAAATAGAGTGCAAAATCCGAGTATTTACGAACTGAGCCTGATTTCTAGGCTAACTAGTCGGAACTGGCGAGACTGACGTTTCGGAAATAGAATTTAAAGCTGGACAATAATCTCAAGGAGTGAATGCTGGTAAAGGAAGGCATTAAATGAGACGTATATGTTGGCAGTTACAAGGAGTTAATTGAGAATTGGCCAATCTTTATGATGAAGCCTTCAAGCCGTCGGAATTACCAGGTCGTCACATTATGAGCATTAATGGGAAACATCAATGAGAAGATTTGTAACGACCTGTCAACGGACGGAATAAATAAATGCCAGATGTTGTAACGCTTCTAGACTTTAAAGCTGACAGGTTGCATTGAATTCGACATAATGGTTGGACAAGCCGTCACGTTTAGCTTATTTAAACACAACGAATGCACATATGCTGCAGGACGATTACTCTTGTATACAACTTGGAAACACCTCTAAAAACTTCTTCAATACATTATATTTTTTTTTTTCAATACATTATATTTTAGCTACTCTTTTCTTGATCCATCCCATCATTTATTCTCTGATCTTTGCATGAAGACCATTTGATTTGTCGTTTCCGAACGTCATAATCATAATTATGTAGTTTAGCTTAAACATGCGCATCAGAGGTCCATCTCAATAAGCAGGACATGTAACCTCCACACGGCCACTGCAGGTTTCGAACCTTGGTCATTGTTCCAAATTTCGCACCACTCAACCAACTGAGCTACCCGTGTGGACATTTTCATTTCACCAATTTCCATTTTTTGTGGGAGTATCCTCGAATGTATGCAGGGTTAGTTTCTAATACCCCTTTGCGGCCTTCATCTCTCTCCAGAGTACGCATGTATATGACTCTTCTTTAATTTTTTAAATAGTTACCCTTTTTAAAAAAAAAATAAACATGTAATCCTTTATGTGTTGAAATCAATTCACTACATACAAAATTGTGATAATTAGTAAAATCGTCTTATTATGATATAATTATATTCAAATTTTAAATATATTTAATTCTTAAGATAAAGAAAAAGTTCAATATATGACAAAGCACCTGTTTTTTTTTACTTTGATAGATAAAAAATTTGTTATTCAAACTAAAAAAGACACCATTCAATAAAAACATTTGTGATAAGGTTAGTAATATTAGTTATACGGCTCGTAAACCTTACTAATAACGCTGGTTAATGGTTATTGGATACTAAAATGTGTACCAATGCTTAATTACGTTTGCACAATGCAGCAAAGTTAACATACCCATAGAAGTGTTGTTTGATGGAAACTAATAACTAAGGAATAATAATCTGGCAATGTTAAGTAGAAAAATAAGTAGGACATTTTAGTCAAATTTCATTGCTTCTGGAAAATAAGCATTTGAAGTCATTATGAATACTTCATATTCCTCGATCTAACCACATTGAGTAAGGTAAATTATATATTGAAGGAGTTCAATAGATAACTTTTTCAGCTTTCTCACTCATCTTAGGAATTGAGATGCTTTTTAATACCAAAAAACACGTATGACTTCCCATTATGCTGGCCAATATATCTTCAAAAAAAGTTCTCTAATTTGATACCTGGGAAAATATTTCAAAATTATTTGTAGGATTGAATCAAGAGTAGGAATTACTATAAAGAACAGAGAAATTATTTAAGTTAAAGTCCTTGATTGAAATACATACCCTCCATTAGTTTAAGATAATGGATTTATTTAAATGAACTATAAAATTATTTTAGTGCATAATTGGCAATTGCACATCTTTAATTTCCACCTTTAAAATTGACATACAAAATAAGTCACAACTTAGAGCTGTGTTTAATTGTTAAAAAATTAAACTAACCCCATAATAGATATTGATCGATGAATCTCGATCTTCTTTTTCTTGAATAAAAATCAAATTCTTGCAGGATGGGTGCTAAACAATGCTACGTAATATAACCAATTAATTACTCCGTATCAAAATTTAAATCATGATGTGTGGTTATTGCTTAATAAAAAATGACTTAACACATTTAAATGAGTAAGTCAAAAAATTGAGCACACATTTTGTGCAGCAAACTCGTACTATCTTCTCCATGAATCGGCTGTCAAATGCTGCAAACAAAAAGTATGTTACTAAATGTCAATTGGCAGGGTCACTCCTATGTTGCTCGGTTTACGGCTCCTTGTCTAGTATGTCAAGATTTTTTACGTGCATTTCTTTTGTTTCTTTCTTGGTGTGAATCCTGTGATAGGCATCAATCATTTTATAAGTATTCACTTAGTCGATCAATTTAACTTCTATCGTCACTGGGTTATCAATTTGGGTCAATCAACTGCAATGCTACCAACAAATGGTATGCGTATTTGTTTTGTTCTCTTTCATTCTTTCTCAAATGTGCTTTTAATTTAAAGGTCGTTTGGCAACACTGTTTTTCGACTTATCAGGCTTATCAACTAACTTTTTTTTACCAGTAATGCAACAATAATAGTGATTACTAAGCTCAACAATCATGTTTTTAAAGTGAATGTTTTAGTGCAAGTGAATTTTTTTCATTGTCTTTTTTGCGAAAAACCAAACTTAATAGGATCGATCTATTAGACTAATAAATAGAAGAGTTAGTGTTAGTTATATTTCTTATATTAACTAATAACTAGAGTCGGTTGAACTGGAGGTCTATAAATAGAAGAGTCTCGAAAGGAGAGGGCAGGTTGTTTGACTATAAAGCTGGGACCGGAAAGAGTTTAGTCTTATCTCTATCTTTTGGGGGCTTCGGCCATAGTTTCTTAAAAAAAAAGGATGACACCCCATGCCTGAGGGCCCCCTAACACCGACCAGACGACACGATGTGAGGATGTAAATTGGACTATATCACAATCTGACAGATAGAGAGTGAGGCTCTGTCCCCGATACTTACAGAGGCCCTATGCATTTTTCAGCATTGTAACCCCTCATCGTAGTTGCCGGGATTCGAACCCGAGACCTAACCCTTGTGGCACTCCCTCGCTACCAGTTGAGCTACGCCCACCGGTTCGGCCATAGTTTCTTGTTCATATTCAATAAAGTTGCAGAAGTTTTTCTTGATATCTTTCTGTTAATTTTTGAATATATGTATAGCTCTATCAAAATTTTAGTCATTGGCTACTGTGTGGTAAAAATATCTATGTGAAAAATAATATTATATATAATGGAATTATACAATTACACTCTATTTATTATATTTACATTAAATTTAAATATTTTGAGAGAGAAAAGTGTACCCATTAGGTTTACAACGTTTAGTAAGGATGTTTTCTTTTGGACTGAAATTTGCTGGTCTGGTCTGATCTGATTTGGTATCGTCTGGTCTAGTCTGATAAACGTTTGGTCTGAGTGTATTTTACAACTACGAAAGTCCGGTCTGATCCGGTCTGATCTGATCTGATCTGGGACTGAAAACAGTTCAAAAGAAAACATCATTAAAGGATTAATGCTGGTAAGTACTAATTAAATGTATGTGGGTACTTATGATTTACATCTTCTAATTACTTAAATATGATTCATATGATTAAGTCTGAATTTTGAATTTTTATATTTCTGTATGTAATAATACCAATTAGTATGTACTCCGTATTTATTAAATATAATTACTTTAAATTTCCATATGTATTATTCGGATAAAGCATGTACTTATTAAAAAAAAGTAATATGTGGGAAAAAGAAAGTTTTTGTTAATTTGCCTTTTATTAATGCCTTCTTTTACGTCTCATGCAGGGGAGGAATCGAAATAATATTTGAGGGGCTAAGAATTTCAAATAAGGATAATTTTAATTGGATTGAAATTTTCTGATACGATCTAGTCTGGTTTGATCTGTTTAAAATTGACATGATCTGATCTTGTAGATGTCTGATCTATTTATATTTTCTACTGTCAAAGTGTGATTTTTTCTGCTTAAGTCTAGTCTGATCAGTTCTAATTTGGAACTACAACTAGTTCATGTAAAATATCCTAATTACTTCGTCACCTCGTTTAGAAGACTTACCATAACATTTTACAAAGGGAAAAATTGAAACTAATAATATAATCTTTTAGAGGTCTTATTACAATAGTCCTATCTTTTCGTTACTAAAAAATAATCCAACCTTTGCGTCTAGTGATGGACCCGGGCCGGGCTCCGTTTCGGGCCTGGGCCTGGTCGGGCTTTTTTGGGAAGGAAGATCCGGAACCGGCCCGGGTAGGCAGCGGTTCCGGGCCAAGCCGGTTCATGTTATTTTTTTATTTTCTTTTGCTTTTCTAATTTACCCCCTCACCCCCACCCCCAACCCCCCCCCCCCCCCAAAACACCCAGACCAACCCGGGAGAAACCAAAAAAATTGAGAGAGAAAAAAATAGGTCGGGCCAGTTCCACTTTTAGGAGGCCCGAGCCCGCCCCGTTTAATTCCCGGTTCGGGTGGCCCGGACCGGTCCTATGACCGGGTACCGGGCCCAAACAGTGCCGGTTCCGGGCCGGGCGGCCCGACCCGAGTCGGGCCATCTTCATTTGTTGGTCCCTGTCCGGTTGATGACCTGCTATTTCAAGTTATTTTCTTATCTTTGTAAAATATTATACCATAAATCCCACCTTATGATCACATAATGTTTTGCAAAGATAAGAAAATAACTTGTAATAGCAGGTCATGAATCGGTCAAGGACCATTGAATGAAGATGAGGTGCAAAGGTTAGATTATTCCTGAATAATGAAAAAGTGATACTATTGTAAGAAAACCAAATGTTGAATTATTAGTTTCCATTTCCCTTTTACTAATTGTAACATGGAATTAAGTGTATAACATAGGCAATCTAGCGAATTTTAAATCACAAGTTCGAAATGATAAAATTGTCAAATCTTAAATTCACATATCACAGTACTACGTATTTGTTGTGAATAATAGTCATTTTTACTAGCCCAAGTAAAATCAAGAAATAACTAAGCTACTACCTCCGTCCCATTTATATTGGGACCGAAGAGTGTGGCAGGTTATTAGGAAAAGTTAGTTTGTGTGGTTGATATTAATTGATAAATTAAGAATAGAGTAAGAATTATTTAGAGCCACACAAACTTTGCCAAATATGGTATGAGACAATTTAAGTGGGACTTCTCGAAAAGGTAAAACGGGACAATATAAATGGGACGAAGAGAGTAATAAATTTACCAAGTAAATCTGTAAATCAGTAAACAAATTAAAAATTATTAAAATAAATTTAAAGTAAAAAAGTTATCCAACTAAATCAAGAAATGAAATACCAAGTACTTGAGTAAACAAGACACACACTAACACAATCTTTATTGCCAAAAGCCTGAAGTAAATTAACAATTCAGTAAAGGGAAAAAAATACTTCGTTAACACTTTTTTTTGTTAACTACCGTAAGTAATGGATTTACTTTTCTACTCATTTTGGAGAAAAATGCGGACTAAGAGGTGTAGACGTGTAGTGCACCGATAGTGCACCGATGGATTTAAAAAAAGGCTATCTAATTAATTGTTGTCAATTCATAATATTAACTTAAACACACATATTTAATTATATACATACACCCAATTTTCTCTTCAGTAAAATTGAAATTATACTTTGAATTGAAAAAAACTCGATGCTCCCTTCGTGAATGGCGTGGCTGAATTGCTGAATCGAGCAGGCCGCAACTCGCACGGGAGAAAGCAATTTAGTTCTTCTACATTGTAATAATGCCAAATATTGACTCTTACTAAATTCCTCTCTTAAGCTTCGGAGCCCAATTAGCAAATTAGGTCTGCCCGTTTACCCGTTTAGTACTCCATATATCACTTAACCAAACGATGCCTTTTGGATTAAGTCAATAATAATAATCAGCTGAAAACAATAGAGGTACAGAGCATCGCAGTAGGGCAAAGTCGCAAAACATCAGAGGAAAATGGGAGAGGAAGACAGAAGCCTAGTTAGTTTTTTTGCGTTTTAAAAGCGTTTTAAACAGATACTGTTTTTTGAACAAAAAACATGTGTAAAACAAAAAAACAATGTTGGTCCATTTTAAAAGGAAAAAAACTCTTGCTTTCTGAAAAAATAATGTCGCCCACCCCCGGTTCCACCCCTGGTCAGACATCAGGTTTCTCTTGTTGTGTAGACCATTACACTCCAAGCATGGAGGAAAAGAACCAAATAAGTAACGGAGCCATAGCTGTGTTGAGTTTTGTTTCTAAAAGTCAGATAATGGATTAAGGCATACACAATAGAACGGAGCTCTGCAAGATATTCAGCTCAATTAACTAGCTAAAACATTGGGTAATCCATGCAATTCCACCCCATAAAAGGATAAATGACCATCAAAGCCAAACTAATTGAGGAATGAATAAGCAAGTGAACATGGAGCTATCTCTACTCTCTATCCAAGTTCATACACCAGAAATGAATAAGCTAAAGTCCATATTAAAGGAATTCTGCACCATCTGTATAGAACTCTGGTGGAGTTTGATAAACACTATGCAATGTAATGTAACTAAGTTCATGTGTATGTAAAATCGCACTAAGCTAAAGTTTAATATGTCGTAATGGAATATAAAAATACACTAAAAACATACTCCGTATTTGATTACTACTTTTCTGTTTATCAAGTGTTACCAGATTGAAGGAGAATGATGGATAAATTCAGGGCCGGCTCTAGGATCTAAGAGGCCCTAGGCGAAAAAACACTTTGATCTTAGGAAATCATATTAACATTTATTTATTATAACATAAAATTTGAAAACTGGAATAAATTGAATGCAAACATTCCATATAAGAACCAAACCATATAATTTATAGAAAATATGCCATGTAGTGTGAACATCAAAATAATAATGTTTCAAATGTAAACCTATAAAAATCCACCAAAATTATACTTGCATATAATTCTCAACATAGAGTCGAGATTCAAGTTTACCTGTCATGAAAATACTTACATATAAATAATAATAGAAAAATTACAAGCAATTGAGTTAACAAAAACCAAAGACTAGAAAGTCCAAACAAAAAAATTACTCCCTCCGTCCCTGAATGTTCTTCCGATTGCGGATTACGAAGGTTGACCGACAATAAAGTTAAATGATCCCTGTGAAAACTCGGATTATTTTTAGTAAATAAAATTTACATATTCAGAAACTACATTAAACCCGCTACAAAGCCTGCACAAAAAAAATCAATTTTCATAAAGTTTTGATACAAAAAGTAAGAGTTTAAGAGTGATTTAAGTTGACTCTCGAAAAGCGAAATGGAAGTAAATTTAGGGACAGAGGGAGTAATAAATAAATTATAAATTAATAGTGATAAATACTACCTCAATCCCGGTGGAGAGAGAACCGCGAAGAACCACAAATTAGTTGCTGTAATAAGAAGATGGCAAAGTTTTTTGGGACAACAAAAAATGGAAGGTTGGCAAAGTCCAATAGGACGGAGGGAGTAGTAAATAAGGAGTGTAAACTAATACTACTATTATTATTAGTTTGAGTAAGGTGATTTCTATTAAAAAAATCAATTCAAATATTCAATTGGCATTTAGACAATACACAATTCAAAACTCAAAACAATCATTGAGATAAGACCATAAGGCCGTAATTTAATCTAAATACAAATGGATGAAGCCGCCGTTCGGGTAGTCAGTGTTCAGACTTCAGGAGTTCCGCCTTCCGTGCTTTCGTGTCGGTGTTCGTCGTCAGTCGCCGGAATCATCATAGTCTCTGAGCGATTTGAGTCTCACAACAGGGATCCGTCCTCTGGGGATTGTGGGGAATCATCGAATTTGAGTTAGGGAGGGACAGGGACTTCTTCGGAGGTTTTGAGTTGCTGTGTATTGCTGGAGATCGATGGGAGTTTAGGAATCTGCTGCCAATTTTCAATTCCAATTATTCAATGTTACTACAATTTATTTTTCATACGGAGTATTTCTCATACTTCTTGTCTTCTTACTCCTATTATTTGAGGCCCTCCTCCCGTATGAGGCCCTAGGCAAACGCCTGGGTTGACTGCCCTCAAAGCCGGCTCTGGTCATAAATTATCTAGAGTAAAATAAAAGTGATCAGTTAGTCAGAACATTATAGTAGTATGGTGCCTGTTAGTACTTCTTCGACTACGCATGACAATGCCTCACCCTATGACCCTTCGGAGGGAGGGGGTGGCCAGGCTGGGCCCTGGCCCAGGGTAATTTTTTCTTTGTTTATATATAGTTTTTAAATTTTTTCTGTAATTGGCCCAGTGCAAAAGAAAACGGCCCAGTGCAGAATCCTTCTGGCCCAGTGTGAACAACGGTCCAGACGTCCAGTGCTATTCTAATTGCGTAAAGAAAAGAATCGCAGGCTGCGCAGAAGTGGGTGGACATCCGCATACGAACTCAACTCTCAAGGTATTATTCACGCCCTCTCCGCCGTTCTCATTACTGGAGGCCGGACGCTCACCCTCTGCTGCTCGCCCTCGCCGGCTGCTCTCTCGGCGGAATACTAAGTTGGAGTTGAACTTGCAGTCTCGACGTCTCCTCACAGCCAAGCTGCCAATTGCCAAGGTAAGGGTTTCAACTTCCCTTTTTTGTTTTTACCATTTTTATTTTCATTTAAGTATTTTATTTTTTATTTTATTTTGTGTAATTGTGTTAGTGATTTATTGTGTCACAATTGATTTATGTGCTTTAAATTGTGAAATGAAGATTTAGGAATGTCAAATGCTGAATTTATTAAAATATTAATATGAATTATATGAATTAAAATAAAATATTGATTAGTTTTTTATATTTTTGCTAATTTTAATAGGTATTGCTACTCAATCTACTTCCAAAAAGGCAAAAATCACACCGCGTTCGTTTTATAAGCCTAGTACAAGCATACCAAATACACAAGAGTTAAATGTCTCAATTGAAACTCCTAATATCTCATTTGCTCAAGAGGAAGTAGTTTCTGATGCACTTGTAATTGAGTGTGATCCGAGGAAACGGAAAACGATATGTGACTGACCGTTAGAGAAAAGGGATGAAATTAGACGATCTTATTTGATTCTTAGACCTTATCATCCGAAACTTAACTTTTATAAAGGCCGAGAATACAAAGATAAGATACTTCGTTTTCAAGCCACTTGGTTCAATGATTTTAATCATTATGTTCACACTACAGTCATTTTTAAAATTTTTATATAATGTTTTTAGCGTAAAGTCGACCCAGGGTAGACATCCGTCCTGACTACGCCCCTGCCTTCGGTCCCACTTGGACTTCAGGACAATATCCGCATGTTTGAGCAGCGTACTTCTACATTAGCTGTATAGCTCCCGTTCATGTGTCCTCCCACACTTCCATTCCTCTGGCTGAACATCCTGCAATAAACTTTTGAAATATTAGCCTAAAACTGGTGTGTGTGTGTGTTAACAACTTTCTGCAGACTAACCATTGTCTGCAGACTTTTAAGCGGGTTGGGAATTCAAACCAAAAGTCGAAAGCAGTGAGAAAGGAAAACAAAAATGCAAATTATTAATTACTAATAAGATTATCTTTACAAATACTGATTGATAACATCAACAAAAACACACAAAAGGCAGAATAACCAAAGAGAAGTAGCAGAATGGCCAGTTACATAGTGAGCTGTACCCGTCAACGTTGTATTTCGCAGGTCAAGAATTTGAGGGCCTCATCGAACAAAGTATCATCAAACAGTGAAACCTCCTCTTCTCTGTAATCTAGATGTTCTTCTGCACATAATGATTTAATCCGGTTGTCGTCCCCAAATGCCACAAGGATAGGCTTAAGCCAAAGAACTTCGGGTATTGCAGCGGGAGAAGATAGTTGCGGCCACGGCATCTCAGTAACTGGATTTGGATTACACATAGGAGCAAAAACCACTTCAGAACCAGGGTAGTCCTCCTTGATTTGTTTGTAGGAGTCAAGCAACTTCTTGAAGATAGAACTAGAGGAGCCAAAGTAAAGGAGGATGTTCCTGTTCTTGAGGCCTGAAACTTTCAAGTGAGAAGAACCTCGTTTGCGTCCCTTGCAGGAAAGAAACGACTCCAGGGTGAGTGACCTTAAAGCCGAAAGCTTGTCATCTAACCATTTATTTCAAGTGACGGGATATAAGTTTCTTGAGCCATACCACTCCATAAGAGCTAATCCACTTAGCTCACCAGAACGCCCACCACCGACCCAAATGATTTGCAAGCTTCTATCCCCAGAAGCTTGCAAATCGAGTCCCGGGTCAAGGAGTCCGAAAAGGGCACAACCAGGCAAGGAAAAGCAGAAAAAAACCAATCGAAAGCAGGTTCCTCTTGTTCCTTGGAGATAAACGAGGATCTCATCTTAGCCACCATCACCATCTCGAAATTTATATTTTTCTTCTTCAAGGCATTGTAAGTTGCTATCAAGGCGAGGCATCCACGGTGAGGAGGGTCTTCAGAAAACATAGGCACGAAGAAGCAACAAACAACCAAATACTTACCGGAAATCGCATTGATTAAACCAACTCTTTCACCATTGTTACGGACCAGGGAATTCGTCTTACCGCCATTAGATAACAAGGAAAACACATCAACCGGCAATTTTTCGCCTTTCTTAATGTTAAGAGGCTTGATCTCCTCCATAAATACTTCTTCCGGAAACTCGAAAAGGGTATGAGGTTCACCAGTAGTAAAATCAGGGCTGATGGTATTTACTGGAGAAGGTAAATAGTTTTCGGAGTCGAATAGCGAATACGGGCGTCCTGCTCTCTTAAGCAGAGGTCCGCAGACGCAGGCGTCGTAGCTGCATCTCTTCAAAGTCCAACCCTCCTCCTCCTTTTTGCCGCCTCCGTCGCTGCATCTCTTCAAACTCCAGCCCATAAATATTTTTTTATGGCGATGGCAATGGCCGGGGTTTTTGAGACGGGTCTTTCTACCGTACCTTTGCGTAGTTGGGCCAATAAACATTTCGCACGTGTATATTTATTCACATCGAAAAATAAGGATTACTTTATTTGCACTTGAGTCCTTTAGCTTTATCAAATAAGATGTCTGTTTTTCTACGGTGCCGCAAGTCCGCAACCTGTTTTGTCGAACGAGAACACAAGGCCGCCGCAAAGGTTTATATTCACGGACAAAGGATGTTTTATTTGGATTATTTCCGTTCTAGACCAAACCAGACTTAAATACATCAGACCAGATTTAAATAGATCAGATCAGATCATACTTTCAAAGTTATAAAATACACAAAGACCAGACGTTTACCACACCAGACCAGATCAGGCCAGACCAGACTTAAACAGACCAGACTAGCAAAGTTCTATAAAAAAAACATCCAAACTCAATAGTTAATGTGAAATTGATATTTTAACGGTTTATTATTCATTGTATCCGGTTTAGATAATACTATCGTGTTAAGGGACAGATCCAGAAATGAGGAGTGAGGTGGACAAAGCAGTAAAAAATTGTTATTGCTTAGGGTTGTTATCCAACCGATCTTTTTTCAAACTACTCAAGTTTGAGCTTAACGAGCTTCGAAATCATACATGAGCTAGATTTTGAGTTCGACTAATTATTCAAGCCAAGTTCGAGTATAGTAATGTTCGGTTCGATCGAACTCGAGCCTATCGATAACTCACACATTATCGCCAATTGCTCGATTCAGATAACTATGCTCCGCCCCTTTCGTATTTATTTAGCCATCGTTTCATGACTTTCATCATCTTATTGATATTTTTTCATACTTCAACCAGCATTACATTCACTAATTTTTTTCCTTCTGCAAATTTTTATGTATTTATCATTGAAAATACAATCAATAAAATCATATGTTGTGAAAACCGGACGGGAGGGTGACCCGGACAGATGACTGGGTCACGGGTCAACCCGGACCCGGCGGGTCAACCCGGTCAACGATCGGTAGACCCGGTCAACAACAATACAAATAATTAATTTTAATTATATAAAAGATTTAATTCTTAAATAGAAATATTATATTCCTTCTTAATTTAATAATAATAATACAATATAAGCAATTAAAAAAAACTATTTCATTTAAGTAGATTGATTTTAAAAAAATTAAAAAACATTGAAATTTAGATGGATAATAAATATGAACATAATACCAATTACAAAATATTTACAAAAAAATTGTAAGATTGTATACATAAACAGGAAGTATAATAAAAGCATTTATGTGCATTTATTAGTATTTATTATAAATTAATTAATTAATAAGCAAATTATTTAAGCTTAATTAAAATATTCATGTCAAATAAGCTATAAGTATACCGAAACAACCTAAGACAAAAACTACCTAGTGTAGCAGGTTGGTCGATAGTCCTTAAATCATAGCGCATGGCGCGAGTTCTAATCCTGTAGGCGTAGTCTTCTCCGGGTTTTAATTATTTTCCGGGTTTGGGTCGGTTCGGGTCCATCATGGGTTTAAACGGGTCACCGGTTAAATCCGGTTTTGGCCATGTTTCCGGTTGGATGTTCAACCGGACCGGACACAAGGCCGGGTGACCGGGTTCCGGGTCGAACTGGCCGGTCCGGTTCGGGTCTTACAACATAGATAAAATCTATGCTTGTGGTTTTCCTAAATTTGAAAATTGATTTATTCCAAATAAAGGAAACCCAAGTGACAGCATGTTTCTACATAGAATTTAGTGCTTGTAGTTTTCTTGACTAGTGACTAACGTAACTGACTACTCCCTCCGTCCCCTTAAGTTTGTCCCGTTTTACCTTTTTCGTCCGTCCCACTAAGTTTGTCCCATACCATATTTGGAAACATTTGAGTGGTTAGAATTCATTCTTACTTTATTTACACTTTATCAATTCAATACCAACCACACAATTTCACTTTTTCTTAAAAACCACACCACACCCCTCCGTCCCAAACTTAGGGGGACGGAGGGAGTATCATATAAGGAGTAAAAAATTTAGTGTTAATTGTTCTTGTGCAAAATTGCAAACAACACACCTTTAAAATGATAAGTTGTTATATAAGATGACTGTGGCACACTGGCACTGGCCTGTGGGTGATGGTGGGCTAGAGATCGGACGAATTAAATGGAGATCAGATTTATACTTATCTCATTTCTTAAAAAAAAAAAAGATTTATACTTATCTCCCTCGTACTTAACAAGAAGGTGAATGAATTATCATTGAGGAAACCTGCGATCATTTGTCATTTATGAGGTCTTTACTACTAAATTCACAATTATCTATTTTACTTATCTATTCTGGTGCGTCTATTTAACTTCGCTGATAAGTGTTTGGTGTATGTATATTTTACTTATCTATTTTGATCTGATCAAGCCTATTCTATTTAAATTAAATTGATTTGATCTAGTTTTTTTTTAATTTGGTCTCGTCTAGCTTATAATGAGAACATTCCAATCAAAATATCGTAAACGTTCTAATATGTGTTAACTGAAATCCCGCCAATTATATATTATTATTATTATTAGGAAAAAATCCAGTTTTGGTCCCCTGAATATTATGTCACTTCCACATTTCTCTATTGACTTTCAATTTAATAACATTTTCCCCTTCACCACCCGTCGTCCTTCCGACCACAACTCTGGTACATTTTAACCGCAAAGCCACTTGCGGAGAAATAATAGGTCAAAATGTTAAAGTTAAGTTAACAAAATGTACGCATTAAGTCAAGTTAATTTAAAATGTAGCCGTTTTAACAATATACATTTACTAAAACGCCCTTAATATTTCTCCGTAAATGACTTTCCGGTTAAGACATCTAGGTTACGGGAATACCGTTGGTGTTCGATCGAGAGGAAGTTGCTTTTCAATGGATGGAGGTTAATTCTAAAGGTAGGGATCGCCAATTCCGCTTTTCTTAGCGAGGAAAACGCCTCTCTCATGATAAAAACTTTTGACACGCCTCATATGTTACTACTCCGTATATACTACGTTCCTTCTCTTTTAATTGCAACATTGAATTTTTTGCACTATTCACATATTTTACTTTGATTATAATTTATTTATTAATGTACTATTGATTAATTTTTTGAAAAATAATTTTTGAATTCCTCTCATTTTAAAATATCAAAATACAATTTTTTATTTTTTTTATTGATAAGGAACGAAAGTAATTGACGATTAAACTTGTATGTTGACAAACGTGAAAATTGGAATATTATAATAAAAAAAGAATACAAAGTAGCTCACAAAGGAAGGTGAAAAATCTGACCCAACTTCCCGCCAAAAGATACGGGTGGAGAATAGCTTAAAACGGGTCAACCCAGTCAAAGTAATCATGCTATGCTACGTGAATCTCGAAAAAGTTTGTCATGTGACTTCTGTATTGTGAAAAGCCTTCTGAAAAGAGAAAAAATGAATACGAAGTACAGGACTAGAGCAGTAGCCAGTAGGAGAGTGGCCGGACTTCTGAATAGGGAAGCTTGGTAATACTCCGTATTTAATAAGCTGAACTTCATACCTTCCCATACTTCTATCAGTACGTTTAAAAGCGTAAAGGAGAGAGAGAATTAGAGAGACATTGCGATTGGCAGTGGATGGCCTCAGGCTGTGGAACAGGGCAGTAGGCGAGTGGCCCGCCCGCCGGAGCAGGAGTATTGGGCTGTGAGCGATGCCGCCGACTCGGCTGGGGCGCTTGGGAGAGTAGGTTTGCTGCCGGCAGACGCAGGCGGCAGTCCATGAGGCGAGTGGGGGACTGGCCGACTACGTGTTTCTGGATCTGGCTCTGCAACTTGCGGATTTCCAGAAGAAGAAGACTGGTTTCTCCTGATTTTGGGACTTTATTATGTATTTGCGTAAGGCCAGGTTCATCTACCGGAAGCTCCAAAATCAACCAAACGTGTAGTAATTCAGATCTGAGGAAGCCGAGTCGACATTTCTGGATCAACTCTTCGACTTCCTGTCTTATGGGATCCAAGAACGGCAGAAGTGTGGAACCCGCCGCCAAGTCGTTGACTCCCTTCAGCACGCAGCACGGCATCACCGCCATTTCACCGGGCGCCAGCACCCCTCGTCAGGCATCGCCTTCTCGCCTCAATGTTTACCCTTCCGTAGTTCCGGTATTCTTACAGTCGTTCTTTCGTCATAGACATATAATTAAATTAATGATATTGTTGCTTGTTGAAACCTCATAAAATCCTGATAGGTAACTTACTACTTTCACAATGTTTTTTTTTTTTAAAAATAATTATCATAAGATCTACAAAGTTAGCTTTTGATTCATTCACATGCATCACGAGCAGAGCAGGATGCACGACACAGAGAAGAGCAGAACAAGCCACAAGTTTTCTGAGCTCTTCTGGCTAATGAATATGTTTGAGCTTTGAACTGCCAACAAGGATGTTTCCGGCTACGACTAGGGGTATACGCAATCGCACCACACGTTGGTGACTCCCCACAAACTGTTCAGTGAAGGAGAAAAAAAATAGTTCAACAAGTATTGGAATCCCAATCTCTCAAATTTCACATATACTCATGAGATTTGATAACAGGGTTCGGCAGTGTATTTTTCTTGTGAAATCCTATCAAATCCTAATCTATAAAACAATCCAGAGTTTTGTTCAAGTGTTAAATACACCAGGACTCTCCAAATTTCCTAATTGAATACCTCAAGACTTTTAAAATATTTTATAGAAAAGTGTCAAATAAGACATTCTACTATTATGAAATCGTCACATAAGACCATATACTCAATAAAGTGTTATATAAATACATCTACTTATAAAAAACAATCGGCCGTGTCCTAATGATCCATTGACAACCTCTTAATCACGACTTTAGCTCACATGTCGTTATTTTTATCTTGTATTTAAGTCAATCATGACTAAATATTCCACGTTAATCATATAATCTATTTTAAAAAGATAGCCAGACATACACTAAAATTGGAATTACAAGCTTGTCAAAAAGTCATTTTGACTCATTCGATTGTTTTTTATAAATAGACATATTTACATGACACTTTATTTAGTGCAAGATACGATTTCATTATAGTAGAAGGTCTTAATTGACCCTTTTCTCAATATTTCAAAATGCTTCAATTAAATACACCCAAAAATCCTAAAATGTCTTTAAAATTCCAAAAGAATAGACAGCCCTAATACTCCAATATACGTAGTATATAGTTTGGGCTTTTTTGGTCCGAGCTATGAAGTAATGAGCTTCACTTCCATATAGGGGATTTCTATATACATCCCCCAAATTACTAAACACAACCACTCAATCAAATAGAATTAAATAATAACCATTGTATATCTAAATTACCCTTACTACTAGTTAACGATCGTTTAAACTAGACACGTAGGAAAACTCATGTTCGTCACTACCACAGATCGGAAAAGACGCAGAAAAACCCCTAGGAAGGTGCAGGGTGCCCCTGGGAAGCTCAAGCATGAAGAACTGAAGGCAACAACAGAAAGAAATCCAGCAATTTATACCCTTCTTCCGTTACACGTGAGACCAATTCAATAGGTTTTCAACATCTTCATTTAGATTATTGCATAGAAATCGGAGAACAATCGCGCAATGATGTGCAATGCCAAAACTGTGCTATCTTAAGAACACTTCTGGTAGATCGTTCTGCATGAAACATTGAAAAGAAACAAATATATATTGAATTACGCACCAAGTTGTGTTGTAATTGCTAAGAGAAACATATATATAAAGAGAAATCATCTCATCAGGCCGGCCTGACGGGCTGCCCCGTCCGGCCGAGCCCGTTTGGGCACCTTCCCGGTGGAATTTTTTGATGAAATTTTTTGAGCATGTTCCTCATCAAGTCTAGTTTGTCCATACCAAATTTCAGCTCAAAATTCGATCGGGAAGGTCGTCAAATGATTTTTGCAAGTTAACTGGTCCGGAATATGTATTTTCCGGACCAGTTAACTTGCAAAAATCATTTGACGACCTTCCCGATCGAATTTTGAGCTGAAATTTGGTATGGACAAACTAGACTTGATGAGGAACATGCTCAAAAAATTTCATCAAAAAATTCCACCGGGAAGGTGCCCAAACGGGCTCGGCCGGACGGGGCAGCCCGTCAGGCCGGCCTGATGAGAAGAGTACTCCATATATATATATATATATATATATATATATATATATATATATATATATATATATATATATATATATATATATATATATATATATATATATATATATATATATATATATATATATATATTGAATAAAACATAAAATTGTGGTAATAGGGGGAAATCGCCAAAACTAATACTCCCTCCGTCCCGCTATGATTGTCCCATTTTACTATTTCGGTCCGTCCCACTAAGATTGTCCCATACCTTATTTGGTAAAGTTTGTGTGGTTCTAAATCATTCCTACTTTATTTTTACTTTATCAATTCAATATCAACCACATAAATCCACCTTTATTAATAAATGTGCCACCTTCTCTTGTCACAAACATAGGGGGACGGAGGTAGTATGATATAGATATGCATATTATAGTGTATTTATAATTTGTATTATGTTTAATTAGGCTACACTTGAGACCATGCGGTTTGACTCATTTAGGAACACATTAAAATATGAAAACTCAGGCCATCCCATTAAAATATGAACATACATGTATAATGAATAAGGAAAACAGAAAGTAGTGTGTTGATTTATGAGTCACTTTTCAAAGCACATATCAAGTAGCATATTTTAGGCCAAGAGAAAAACTACAATATCATTTCAAACAACCCATTTTTTCTTTATTTAACTCATTATATTCGAGTATTAAAGAAATACAACTATTAAAATTATTTGTAGCTTAATTCAAGCCCAAATTTGTTAATTGTATAATCAAATATTATTATAATTTTTTACATCTTGTTCATCGGGTTAATGCAAAAATAGAATATATCCATATATTAAACTTACAACCATGTTGTGGTAATGGATTTTATAGGTTTTATCGTGTTCCTACATGAACTCTTCTCTAAATATAAAAATGGAGAATGGGGAGCAAATGGTTTGCCATGAACAAGGAAAGGATAGTGATACACAAGAAATCGATGAATCAGAGGTAAACTATTTAATTTTGAAATTCATGTTAATTTGATAATCGTTCTAACTAGGTTCTGTTGCGTGGTATATAGAAGTTAAATTGTGAAGATCAGCCAGATTCACTCAATTCCTATGGAGCATTTTACACAGATAAAGTAATTAAAAATGCAATAGTTTGTAACCAAGTGAGAAATATCGGCGTAAGCAACAGTTTGAGGTTGTGATCATAAACCTATCCTACTTTTCTGATGAGTCTTCGCACTCTGAAGCATTCAAGTTGGCATTGAAAGAGAACGGTATATCGTCTTGGTGCCTTGGTGGGAGCTGCCCTTTTTGACCATGTTAGCCGAAGGCTTTACGAAATTGTTAATGTTCATATGAAGATGATGTAATCATTTGGGCCGGTGGTGGGCGTTCTGGTGAGCTAAGTGGACGGGCTCTTATGGAGTGGAGGGGCTCAAGGAACTTATATCCTGTCACTAGAAAGGTAACCTATCCTGTCACACCACCTCCACCACCACTCCCACTAGCCCCACCATCACCACCACTCTCACTCCCACTAGCACCACCCTCACCAGCACCACCACTCCCACTCCAACTCTCACTAGTGGTACCACACCTGCCCCGAATGAAAAAAAACCAAAATTTCCCCCTTTGAAGGAAAGTCCTCTACGCCTTCTCCTTTTATCCTCTTGTGGTTTTCACTACAAATTTCACGAGTTATAAAATCAAATTTTATGAAAATCTCTTTTAAAACTAGTTCCCCGTCACTCTTCTTCCTCTTATTAGCCTTTCGCCTCATTCTCTTCTCCTTCTTCTTCCTTTTTCTCATGCCTTTTATCATTTCTTCCACATGATCCTCCTTTTTTTTCCCTCTTTCTCTTCTCCCCCCACCCCTAAAATGGGATTCACAGTAGCCCCGAGCACTTTTTTAAAATATTTGCTTAAAATAAGATGGACAGAGGAAGCTTGAATACCCACAAAGTCAGGAAATTTTTAGAAGCAGTAGGATTGTGGTTTTTGCATTTTCTTTGGAGGTATTTTAGTATACCCTCCCCACCCACTTTATGAAACAGGTCTAAAGCTGTTTAAAAAAATGTTATGGGCTGATAGTGGGTGAAAATTATATGGTTTCGAAAATTCCTAGAAAGTATATCTGACATTTGTTTCTTCTCGATCTTTCTATGAGGCAAGTATTTAAAAAGTTCATTACGTAGATCTGCAGGTAAGGCGGATACTTTGAACTGTGGAATATGATGTTTATCCAAACTGCTAGATCCACAAGGTTGATACACAGTGTGTATCTTACTCAAATGTGGGTCATCCAACCATTGCTCAGAGGAAACTGCTTTTGCAACATATAAACTACTGGGAAATCTAATGGCAAGAGAATAAATACGTTTATGAGGGTTGGTAGGAAGTGGCGCAGGAATATAACCTTGAATAGAAGCATCTCATTTCTTTCTTTTTTCTTTCTTTCTATCTTTCTCTTAGCCCTTTTATTAGCTTCCTTTGTCTCCCGGTTATCCCTTTTTCTCTTTGTCATTTTGGAAAGCAAGTTAATACAGTGATCAAGAACGACGAGTCGACGAGAATGGAGTCGGGGAGTTGGCGATTTTGGGCGTAGGTTGATCGCTGTAGTTAGGCGCATGATTTTGGTTTGGATTGTAACACTATTGTTTTTGGGCCATTCAAAAATCCGGCCTTGTATAGTTGGACTGGGCAGCCTTGCCCTTGGCCGACCCTGAGTATTAGAGAATACACGAAGAAGAGCAGCCGTTAGAACATAGACCTGCACAAAATTGGGTCGGCCTGCCTAGCCCGCCCGCACAAAGGGCCGGTGTGTAAATATATATGCTCAAGCCCGCCCCTTTGTGCGGGCGGGCTAGGCAGGCCGACCCAATTTTGTGCAGGTTTATGTTCTATGGATTGCTCTTCTTCGTGTATTCTCTAATACTCAGGGCCGGCCAAGAGCAAGGCTGCCGAGTCCAACTATACACGGCCAGATTTTTGAATGGCCCAAAAAAAAATTAGTGTTACAATCCAACCCAAAATCATGCGCCTAACTACAGCGATCAACCTGCGCTCAAAATCGCCAACTCCCCGATTCCATTCTCGTCGTTCTCGATCACTGTATTAACGTATTTCGCAAAATGACAAAGAGAAAAAGAGATAACCGAGAGACGAAAGAAGCTAATAAAAGGGCTAAGAGAGAAAGAAATGAGAATACAATGGAAGTTGAAGATGCTTCTATTTAAGGTTTTATTCCTGCGCCACTTCCTACCAACCCTCATAAACGTATTTATTCTCTTGCCATTAGATTTCCCAGTAGTTTATATGTTGTAGAAGCAGTTTTCCCTGAGCAATAGTTGGATGACCCACATTTGAGTAAGATACACACGGTGTATCAACCTTGTGGAGCTAGCAGTTTGGATAAACATCATATTCCACAGGTCAAAGTATCCGCCTTACCTGCAGATCTCCGTAGTGAACTTTTTAAATATTTGCCTCATAGAAAGATCGAGAAGAAACAAATGTCAGATATACTTTCTAGGAATTTTCGAAACCATATAATTTTCACCCACTATCAGCCCATAACATTTTTTAAAACAGCTTTAGACCTGTTTCATAAAGTGGGTAGGGAGGGTATACTAAAATACCTCCAAAGAAAATGCAAAAACCACAATCCTACTGCTTCTAAAAAAATTCCTGATTTTGTGGGTATTCAAGCTTCCTCTGTCCATCTTATTTTAAGAAAGTGTTCGGGGCTACTGTGAATCCCATTTTAAGGGTGGGGATAAGAGAAAAAAAAAAGAGGGAGGATCATGTGGAAGAAACGATAAAAGACATAACAAAAAGGAAGAAGGGGAAGAGAATGAGACGAAAGACTAATAAGAGGAAGAAGAGTGACGGGAAACTAGTTTTAAAAGAGATTTTAATAAAATTTGATTTTATAACTCGCGAAATTTGTAGTGAAAACCACAAGTGGATAAAAGGAGAAGGCGTAGAAGACTTTCCTTCAAAGAGGCAATTTTTTTTTTCATTCGGGCAGGTGTGGTACCACTAGTGGGAGTGGTGGTGCCGGTGAGGGTGGTGCTAGTGGGGTGAGAGTGGTGGGGCTAGTGGGAGTGGTGGAGGTGGTGTGAGCAGGAATAGAAGCGGTGAGGGCGGTAGAGGAGTGAGGGTGACAGAGGTTGGAGAGGCAGTTGGCCTAGAAGGGGTTATGGTCATGGTAGGGGGCGAAGGTCGCAGAGGCTAGATGGGCAGTATGGAGCTCCTTTTAGGGAGGAGGATTGGGCTGATGATGAATTTGTGAAAATTACTACTAAGTTTGACATTGTGCCTGTTGATCACAATGTGGACGAAGTTCCTCCTGCAGATAGCTGTAGAAACGCGCAGGTAGATCCCTCATTGGTTGATGTTGAGGAGCTTTTGAACAACACAGTTGATGATCAGGCACCATTGCCAGTAAATCTTGATGGCTTTGAACTGGCACTAACTCAGGTGTGAACTTGTTTCTTGTGCGATTTTACATCCAGTTTCGTAAATCTTGATGGCTTTTGTGCTAATTTCGCAGAGGCTGCTAGTTTGTTACATTAATGCCACCTATTTTGAATAAGCAGAAAGATGTGGATTTTAATTTTCTCAAGTTATTACTTCTGTTTTTAAATATATACGAATCTTTAGCTTCATAATGACCAACTTTTTTTGTGTTATTTTAATTTCAGTTTCTTGGAGAAGAAGAGACACGTAGCACTGTTGTTAATGGATCCATTGAGGATCTGGTATATTCTGAGCCTTTAATGATGTATTATCCAGGCTCTCAACAAGACAAGTTGGATTCAAGCTTTATTGCTAAGCAGTCGTGGGGTGCAACTGAGGCAGCTTCTACTGTACGGTCTGAATTCACTCGGTATCCAGAGCTCTTAAATCTTCAGTTTACTGATGAAGATATTCTTGAGATGGATGATCTTGGCACAGGGCCTGTGCAGTTTCCCCCAGCAAGTGACAGGATCTCAGGGAATGCCCAGCTGAGAGAGCATGATGGGTTTGATATGTTTAATGACTCTGACCTCTTCCTTGGTGATTTTACATCTAATAATCAAATAGTAAATCCATCTCAGCATCAAAGGCTGCTGGAAAATGGTTTTGTTGGCCAATCCCCAAATTCTGTACATACTTCTGGGAATGAGATGTGGAACTTCGGAGCAAAAAATTGTTTTCACAACTCCACAGAGAGATACAAAGGAACTATGCCTTTACCAGTGACAGGTACATACTTGCAGTTTCAATGCTGATTCTTCTGCAGTTCTGCCTGCCCATGTGTGGAGCTTTATATTTTTCTGAGCGGCATTATTTCATCATATATATCGGTGAGTTGGATAGTTCCGATCTGCTGAATACAGATGAACTGATCTCCAAACTGGATACTGTATTTTTGTTTCTGTATTTGTGCATGTAAGTTTTTTTCACCATTCTAAATGTATTAATCCAGAAAATGTGGGGGGGGGGGGGTAATGGACTAATGGGTATGTTGTGTTTGACTTGGAGAAGGCAGCTTGTCTTTGGAAGGCTTTCCAACTCATTGATTTGATGTTTTTGCTAACATTAGATTTTCTGGGATTTCTATAAATATGCTGGTGTTTCTACAAATATCGCTTCCAACCATACCAGAATCAGAAGAGCAAACAGAATGAAGGGTCTCAAACATGGTTGGCTTTCACATTATGATCGTTTGTGGAAGCAGTACCTGCAGCCCCTCCATCAGCCGCTGAGAGCGTGATGGTTAAACCGAGGATGTCTAGTTTCAGTAGGGTAAGAAAATATTTTAAAAAGAATTGTTTTTTTCAGCAGGTGAGTTTTAAAGCCGTGCACCTGTTTATTGACATGAATTGTCTATGTTTTTCTAGTGTTAATAGAGTTTTAGTACTCGTATTTAGCTTCTCTTCATTTGCACGTGTTGTTTTCAATAGTGGCTTATTAGCTCGGTTTAAGTTAAAGTTTTCTTCGTTGGTGAGAAGTTCTAGGCAAAGAAGTTATTAGAACAGTAATTGCCTTTTCTAGACTTCTTTTTAAATGACGTGGCAACCATTTGTCTTTTCTTTCTCTTCTTCAGCCGTTCTCTTTTCTTTCTAGAAAAGACAATTACTGTTCTAATAACTTCTTTGCCTGGAACTTCTCACCAACGAAGAAAACTTTAACTTAAACCGAGCTAATAAGCCACTATTGAAAACAACACGTGCAAATGAAGAGAAGCTAAATACGAGTACTAAAACTCTATTAACACTAGAAAAACATAGACAATTCATGTCAATAAACAGGTGCAGGGCTTTAAAACTCACCTGCTGAAAAAAACAATTCTTTTTAAAATCAATTCTTATCCTATTGAAACTAGACATCCTCGGTTTAACCATCACGCTCTCAGCGGCTGATGGAGGGGCTGCAGGTACTGCTTCCACAAACGATCATAATGTGAAAGCCAACCATGTTTGAGACCCTTCATTCTGTTTGCTCTTCTGATCCTGGTATGGTTGGAAGCGATATTTTTAGAAACACCAGCATATTTGTAGAAATCCCAGAAAATCTAATGTTAGCAAAAACATCAAATTCAATGAGTTGGAAAGCCTTCTAAAGACAAGGTGCCTTCTCCAAGTCAAACACAACATACCCATTAGTCCGTTACCCCCCCCCTACATTTTCTGGATTAATACATTTAGAATGGTGAAAAAAACTTACATGCACAAATACAGAAAACAAAAAATACAGTATCCAGTTTGGAGATTAGTTCATCTGTATTCAGCAGATCGGAACTATCCAACTCACTGATATATATGATGAAATAATGCCGCTCAGAAAAATATAAAGCTCCACACATGGGCAGGCAGAACTGCAGAAGAATCAGCATTGAAACTGCAAGTATGTACCTGTCACTGGTAAAGGCATAGTTCCTTTGTATCCCTCTGTGGAGTTGTGAAAACAATTTTTTGCTCCGAAGTTCCACATCTCATTCCCAGAAGTAGGGATAGAATTTGGGGATTGGCCAACAAAACCATTTTCCAGCTGCCTTTGATGCTGAGATGGATTTATTATTAGATGTAAAATCACCAAGGAAGAGGTCAGAGTCATTAAACATATCAAACCCATCATGCTCTCTCAGCATATTCCTGGGAGTTAGGCACGTCGTGCCTGAAGAGAAATATTCCTGGGAGCTACTGGAGGCCAGGCATGGTCGTGCCTGGCAGTTAGGCACGCCGTGCCTGGACGCGAAATTCGGGCTTCTTCCGTAGGCACGGTCGTGCCTGGCCGCGATTGTTCCTAATTCGACCCGAATTCGTTGTTTTCTATAAATAAGGCCTCCATATCCACTTTTGAGAGTTACGAACTTTGGAGAGAGGCCTAGGGACGAGTTTTACCTGCGTTTTTACGTTGTTTAATCCAAGAACCTATGATTCTTTGTAAGTTCAATTCTTTAATTAATGTCAATTATTTCTATTCATCCCAATTCTTTTGATTTGTCAATTATGAGGCGTGAGTAGTTTAATTAGGGATTTGGGGTTGATGAAGGGGTTAATCATGATTGATGGCTAGATTCTTGTCGGTTTAATTGCATGAATGCCGTTTAATTTGTGTTTGAATAATTTAACTGATATCTCTTGTAACCTAGATGGCCACTAGAATTACAATTGCTTATAGAATAAATTAAGAGAGATCTAATTTGTTCTAGGACACATTCACACACACTTAATCGTTCGCTAAGAGATTAGTAGCGATTAAGGGGCCGTAAGCTCGCTCGTTTTGGCAATAATTTAGGATTTTGTCGCATGAGAGATCAGCCTGGACCCCTAAATTATTGTACTCTACGCCGCGCGCGCTAAGAACTTAGTAATGATTAGCTAGGCTCAATTGAATGAAATTCATGTGATTAGGCCTGTTCTGCCAGAAATCTGGTTAACCCCGGAATCAATTCTTGTTCCCTTCTTCGTTAATTAAGGAAAACCAAATCTTTTTACCTGCTTCTTAGCATTAGTTTTATTTTAATCAATCAACCAATCTCGCACAACATCCTTTAAATGAATAATCATTTTATAGGAGTATTTTTAGGGGAAAACACGCTTCCTCAAATTGACTCTCAAAACTCCGTTTTATGTCACTATGTTGACCTAATATTACACTCCATATCCTTGCTTAACGATTAACACTTCTCTATACTCAGTCATATACACCCAGCTCATCAATAATCAATTTACAACTCAAAATAATGAACTTGAGAACTTCCCAGAATAACTCAAATGACTACCTAGCATTACGGGTGGACTCGGGCCGGGCGGCCCGACCCGGAACCGGCCCGGCCCGGTTACTGTTTGGCCCGGCCCGGGGCCTGGTGGTCCCATCGGTTCGGTTCGGTTTGGCCCGGCCCGGGTGATGGGCGGTCCGGGCTCGGGCCCTGCTTTACGTGAACCGGCCTGGCCGGTTCGGGCCCGGTCCGGGCCGGATTTTTTTTTTTTTGAAATTTTTTAAGTTTTGGGTTGGATTAGGTATTTTAAGCCATTTGAGGTGGTTTGGGGTGGTTTGGGGTTGAGGGGGAGGAGTAGGGGGTTAAATAGGAGAACAAAAAAAAATGGACCGGTTTGGCCCGGCCTGGCCCGGTTTGACCCGGAACCGGAACCGGAATCGGCCACCGGCGGTTCGGGCTCGGGCCCTAGTTTTCTGGCCCGAGGCCCGGCCGGGCCCAGGCCCGAACCGGCCCGAGTCCACCCCTACCTAGCATCTTTGCACTTCCTCAAATCTATCAAGAGTAGTAATAAAATCAAGGGGGGATTTGTAATAAAATAATCAATTTGACTTTTTGGGTGATATTGGACTTTGCGCTCCATTTTCAAATTTTTTTGACATTGCACCCCTAACACATGCCATTTTGTAAAGAAACATTTCTAAATGGGGGCAAAGTCAAAAGAATTTTAAATGAAATAGGTGCAAAATCAAAGTTTTTCAAAATGGGGTGCAAAATCCAATATCACCCAAAAAATGTGGTGCAAAGTCAAATTCTAGTTCAGGTTTTAGTGTACAATTATGGTGGTTTTAATTGGGTTGGTTTTAATTCCAAATCAGATCAGACCAAATCAAACTTTGACAATTGTAAATAGGGATGGACCCGGGCCGGGCCGGTTCCGGTTCCGGGCCGGGCCCGGGCGGGCTTTTTTTCGGGTTACATGGGCCCGGAACCGGCCCGGGTTGATACCGGGTCCGGGCCTAACCGGGCCGGGCCGGGCCGGGCCCGGTTCAATGTTTTTTTTTTTTTTTTTTTTTTTTTTTTGACTTTCTTGTTATCTCCCTACCCCCCCCCCCTCACCCCCACGCCCCAAACCTCCCTAAAACACCCAGCCCTACCCTAGGAAAAGAAAAAAAATTGAAAAAACCAAAAAAAAAAAAAAAATGAACCGGGCCCGGCCCGAACCGCCCGGGCCGGTTCAACAAAAACAGGGCCCGGAACCGGCCCGCCCGACCCGCCAAAACGGGCTAAAAGCCCGGAACCGGCCAACCGGGCCCGGTCCGGTCCGGGCCCGCACAGTAGCGGGCCGGTCCGGTTCCGGGCCGGTTCGGCCCGACCCAGTCCATCCCTAATTGTAAACCACACATAAAATAGACATCTACCTAAACAGACCAAATCATCTTATACCAAATAAGACTAGACTTAAACATGTTAGATTAGATATTCTGACCACACCAATTTTTTTAGTCATATTAAAAACATTCTTAGTATCAGGTTGGATTCAATCTACATCTTTACTCCACACCAAAATGACGTTAGAAAGATCGAAGAATTTCCCAATCAAATGTAAGTTATGTAACATCATTGTGATTACCGTTCATCTCTCACACTGAAACAAGTTTATTTTTTTATTGAGAACATCCTAATGAAAAACATAGTGATCATTACGTGCAAGATTGATCACTTAGCTTATTATGATAGTATCCGTCAACAGTCCCAACACTAACTGAAAGTCTGAAACAAGTTTATTTTGTATGAGCCACTTTAGTAATTTTTTTTAAAATTCTAATAAATTGTTTTTAACTTCATTGCTTGCTTTATAACGAAAATCGATTACTTTTTTCTTTCGGGTGCATTGATTTTATTTTAATTTATTAGTCATTACTAATTAAATTTTAAAAATGTACTTTTGGTATTGTTATTATTTTATTATTATCATATTCCAATAAAATAGTTATACAAATAGTAGAGCAAATTAGTTGGTAAATTTGGTTATTCATGCATGAGCTAGCTATTAGGCTATTATTATATGTCGTATTTGTAGTAATTTTGCAGGGTAAAAAGTAGCAATGAGTTGATTTTCTTTTTTGTGAGGGGGGAGGAGAATGGTACAATACAACAATAAAATTCATGTATAAAAGTCTTTCAAAATGATTAATTTCATTTTACAGCTGTTTTTTTTATCGTATTTCATTTTACAGCTTATGAGTCATACTTCACATATCCACATTTTCATTAACTAGATTTTTCACCAGTGCTTCAATTGGCACGTAGGGCTGGACTTGGGCCGGTCGGACCGAACCGGAACCGGCCCGGACCGGTACTGTTTGTACCCGGCCCGGCCCAGAAACTGGTTTGGCTGTCGGTTCGGGCCTACCTGACCCAGTAGGCAGGCGGTCCGGGCTCGGGTCCTGCAAATGATGAATCGGCCCGGCCGTTGGGAATAATCCCAAACGGCTCTATGCCTCTATAGCCGTTGGAGGGCTAGGAGGGGGGGTCCGGGGGGTTTGGGGGATACCGAAAAATCCTATTCATATTCCTATTTTCTATACATTATATTTTTGACACCATATTTATACAATCCTACTCTCTAATTCTCTATTCTCTCATACTCAATAACTCAATCATCTCCATCTTCATCTTCTCCCAATCTCTCTCTCTCTCTCTCTCTGTATATATATATATATATATATATATATATATATATATAATTATTATTATTATATTTACTTATATATTAATTATCTACTTATATACATATATTATATTACTAATATTTATTATCTACTTGATATATACTTATTGTCTTTTTATTATTTACTTTGATATCTACTTATTATCTATATTTATTATTATTTACTTTTATATATATATATATATATATATATATATATATATATATACACACACATATTAAAGTATTAGATATAAGTGTATTACTCATCTTATAGTAATATACTTATATATTATATACTATAAACATTATATTATAGTGTTGAGGTTTATTCCTTCAACCTTTGGGTCCAACACGTAAGTCCAAAGATTTCGAGTGGAGTGGTGTATGTGTGTGAATAAACTAGTCCAACAAGCAAATAAGATGGATCAAGAGACAATAAATAGCAAGTAAGAGATTATGTATTATTAATCAGTTAACAACTCCCCAATACAATACGCTTGCTAAGGCTCGTTGGCCGTACGTCTTACAAGGCAGTAGAAGAGCTGCGAGTAAGAGCTAAATATTAGCTAGAGTGCTCAGGCTGATTAGTTGTCAACCCTTTATAATGAAATAAATACTATTATTTATACCACCAATGGGCAGTTGGCTATGCTGATGTGGAGGGCTGTGGGTGGTTGATATCCCAACCACCAAATCTACAGAATTAAATGCGCTTTCCGCCAGAATCTGGATTTCCCGCCTAACTTGTGGAGACGGACGTCCAGTTGGATCTGGGGCCTGCTCCTAGTGATGCTGCGAAGGGTTGCGGGCCGCTCGTATTTGGGCCCTTGGTAGAATTCGTTACGTTGCTCCTAATGGATCCTTGTTGGTGCGGACCACGGGTGGCGACGTTCGTCGCCCAGTACTTCATCTCATGGGCTAAGTGCTCATTGGATCAAGCACTTTCATCAGTTTCATGGGCCGGACGTTCGTCCGATATAAGAGTAATGGGCCTACATTCTATTTGGGCCATTTACCCAACAGTTATACAATTATATTACTTACACTTGAATTCATAGTAATTAAATTTATCATATTAGTTAATTTTTACATTTCTCATTATCCTAATTTAGTTAATTAATACTTGTCTCATTTTTTCTATTACTTACATTTTTTAATTGTTACATTTATCATTAAAGTATAAAACTAGTTAATTGTTACATTTTTCATTAAAGTATAAAACTAGTTAATTGTTACATTTTTCATTTCCCTATTATTTAATTTGTTAATTGTTGCATTTATCATTAAAGTATAAAACTAGTTAATTGTTACATTTTTCATTAAAGTATAAAACTAGTTAATTGTTACATTTTTCATTTCCCTATTAGTTAATTTGTTAATTATTGCATTTATCATTAAAGTATAAAACTAGTTAATGTTACATTTTTCATTTCCCTATTAGTTAATTTGTTAATTGTTGCATTTATCATTAAAGTATAAAACTAGTTAATTGTTACATTTTTCATTAAAGTATAAAACTAGTTAATTGTTACATTTTTCATTTCCCTATTAGTTAATTTGTTAATTTTTTCATTTATCATTAAAGTATAAAACTAGTTAATTGTTACATTTTTCATTAAAGTATAAAACTAGTTAATTGTTACATTTTAATAAATTACTTGTTATTTTAATAAACACACTTGTTATTTTAATACACACTCAAAGTATTCAAATTTCGTTACTCCTATTTAAATAAATTAAATACACTTGTAATTTTATAAAGTACTTGGAAATTTGTTATAATTTTATTAGTCGCATTTTATTATTACTATTGTACTCATATTAAAATATTTGATATAATTTTATATTTGTTACATTTTAAAGATTGACCGTGGTATACATTCTGTAGATATGGGTAATCTTCAACGCAACCGAAAGAAGTAGATTGCGACAACTCATCCTAGTTTATGCAAAGGCAAAGGTAAAGGGCGGACCGGGTCTTCTTCTCAAAGTCGAGAAGATTTTCAAACGGAATACCAACGGCGAGATGGGGATGCGATGTCTGACAAACAACTACAACAACTATTGGCGCAAAATGATGGACGCTTTTTGCATCAACAAAACATCCCGGAGTCCATTGACGAAGAAGAGCTCGAGGATGAGGATGCGAAGGAGGACGAGGGGGGCGACGACGGTCACGGCACCTCAGATGATGTGCAAGAGTTGGAGGACGAGGGTGGTTCATCCCAAATTGGTAAGAAATCTAAATCTTCTATTATAGAAAATAATTATACAAAGAGGAAAGACAAAAACACCGAGAAATGGTACGCAACTTGCAATCATTGCAAAAAGGAGTATAGCTTGGGAACTTCTAGTGGATACGGGAGCCTCTCAAGGCATCTTAAGTCCAAGCACCTAGTGGAGTATGAGAAAATAGTGAAAGGAAAGGGAAAGCAAACTCAAATATCGAGGTTTGCAAATAACCAACCTTATGGTAATTTCTCATACAATGATGCATAAAATTTGACTGGTATGACTAACTTACTCGTTGAAGAAAATTTGCCTTATTTGTTTTCTAAAAGTCTTGTTTTTAAAGATTATGCACAAACTTGTTTAAATCCTCAATTTAGAAGTTATAGTCGCAAAACGGTGAAGAAAGAAATTATAAGGCTTTATTGTGCGGAAAAGGCAAGGTTACAATATATGTTTGAAAACTTTGATGGGGGTGTTACTATTTGTTCTGACATATGGGAGGATACTTATCATAATTAACATTATTTGGGTATGACTGCGCATTATATTGATGATGATTGGAATATGCATAATCGTGTTCTTGCTTTTCGTGAATTTAATGATCGTCACACCGTTGAACATATTTATATTTTGATTGAGCGTATTTTAATTGAGTATAATTTGGTTAATAAGGTGTTTGCTATAGGTTTTGATAATGCTACTAATAATACTGCTGTTATACCAAGATTGCGTGAATTGTGTGGTTCTAATAATTTGATGGGTAGATTTTTTCATGAACGATGTGCATGCAATGTTATAAGTTCTATTATCAATCTTTTTTTGGTGAATTTCCAATGTATGACGATAACGCCATAGATTCGCAAGTTGAATACAACGAGGTTAGTACTTTATTTTATGCCTTATTTAATGAGTTTCATGCACAATATGGCAACGCACCCCCTCCCCCGACACAAACATCTTCCATTAAAGGAAAATACTTTTTAAATCTGCATTTGACAATCTTATGAAAAGAAGTAAAACAACTCACGCTACTGAACAAAACACAGTTAATGAGATTGCTTGGTATTTAAATTATGAGGTTGAGTTTGAAGAAAATGAGGACTTTGACGTTCTAAAGTGGTGGAAGTCAAAAGAAAGAATGTTCCCGATTTTTAGCACGGATGGCTAAGCAAGTGCTATCAATGCTGGTTTTAACAGTTGTCGTGGAACAAGAATTTAGTTCGGCCGGCAACGTTCTAACGGCATCTAGAACGAGTTTGAGCACATCGTCTCTTGAGACGCTTATATGTTACCACGATTGGTTAAAGGCCATACGTAGAACTCAAGAAATTAGCATCACCCCCTCCTAAGACTTTATGGATGAATCAACCGAGGGTGGCTCTACCTATGCCGGAGATTCCTATTGATTAATATTTTACAATTTATTATAAAATGTATTTCATGTTTTAATTTTCCCCTCAATTCTCTATTGTAATTTGTAAATTTGTAATTCATATTTCAAATAAATATATGCTCATTTTTTTTTAATATGTAGCACTTCTCAAATTAATTAATGAGTTTTGCTAGAGGTACACAAAATGTAGCATTTTTCTTAATTAATTGGTTACAACTTAGATTTAATTATATTATTATTTATTAGAAAATGTATTTCATATTGTATTTTTGTTCTCAATTCTCAAATGTAATTCCTATTTCACATAAATGCACTTGAAGCTTGTTTTTAATATCCAAAAATTGTATAAATAAGTAGAAAAGGGAAAAAAATATCGGCCCGACCTGACCCGGAACCCGGGCGGGTGACCCAGCCCGAACCGGCACCGACCTTAGTACAGGCCGGGCTCGGGCCTGCTACCAAAGTTCCAAGGCCCGGCCTGGGCCCGACCCGAGTCTAGGCCTATTCAAACGAGATGCAATTAATAAGTTATAAATTATTTTCAATTGTATATACACATATTGTGATAATGATAGAATAATGTATATATTATTTAAAAAAAATTAAAGATACAAAATTACAAAGTATATTTTTTCCCTAATAAACAACATTTAAAGTCTTCTACAACAAAAAAAACGTTTAAAGTCATCATCAAATGTCTTTTTTAAAAGACAATTACCGTAATTTATTCAAAAAGAGGAAACGGATAAAGACGATTACATGTGGGGGCTAGACAGTCATCATAAAATGTAATAAACCTCTATAGTTGGAATAAATAAGCAACAACGGTAACTTAATGAGGTAAGGGTCAGATTGGTACTCGAAATTGCATGAAAAGTGTCAAATAAGTCCTTACTTTCAAGCCGTCGCCATTTGAGACGGTTCCCAGTGGAATTTTTTGATGAATTGTTTTGAGCATCTTATTCAATAAGTCTAGTTTACTCATACCAAATTTCAGCTAACACTTTCATCGGGAAAGCATTCAAATGAATTCTTGAAGATAACTGCGCTTTTAACTGCGCAGTTATCTTCAAGAATTCATTTGAATGCCATCCTGGTTGAATTTTTAGCATAAATTTGATATAAGTAAACTAGACTTAATGAATAAGATGCTCAAAAAAGTTTTTCAAAAAATTGAAATCACCCCAAATGGCGACAGCTGGATAGAGCCTCCTATATAAGGACTTATTTGACCCTTTTTTATTTCAAAAATGCTTCTTGTACACACATTAGTACACACCCTTATACACACTATAAAAGGACTTTATTTTTTTTACCTCCATCCCATTTTTTTACCCTTTCTCTTCTCACCCCATTCTCTCACATCCCTTCTCCCCTACGCCCTGCTCTGCTCACCCCCCTTCTCTCATTCTTCTTTTTACTTCCTTCTCATTCCACTTTGATTCTCCCTTTCCAAATCCTAGAAAAAAACTTTTAGGTGGTCACCTCTCTTCAAATCCGAGCCCATAAGCGGCGAGTATGCACCTGGAAGTCGAGAATGAGACCGATGATTTTCCCCATCAACCAGCCCACAAATTGAGGTAATACCCTATTCGATTTTTCTATTGCACTTTAGGGTTTTGTTTATTTAAAATATATGATGATTTGTGTGTAAACATTGATTTGTTGAATATTTTGTATTATTGTAAGAGAATGTAGGGTTAACTATTGAAATTTTTAATTCAATTACTCTATTTCACAAGTATGCACATAACATGTTTGTTGAAATTACTCAATGATTTTCTTTTGTTTAAATCCAAGTCTTTTACTCTCCTTTTTTTTGTGACTGGTCTTTTTTGTTAATTAGTTCAAGATTCTAATTTTCTTGTTTCCCAATTTGATTAATGATATAGTTGTTTTTATTGACTATTATATTTGCCTATTATGCTTTTACTAGTTATAAAAAAATATGTTTTTACTAGTTTTTTGTTGCAGGTTGCTTCAAATAAGTTGAAGAGAGAGTGGCTGGAATTTTGCATTTTTGTAGATATGTAATAACCAATCTCTGGAGACCTTTCTAAGTAGCAGTAGTTGTCATATGCTTCCTGTTTTTAGGACCTTGTGAACCCAAATTAAAATACTAGAGTATAACCTGAATAGACTACAAATACTATGAACATTTGAATAGACTGGATTACCAGTTAGAAATCACTAATAATTGTCAAGTTGATCTTTGTGTGGGGTTACTTTATTGTCATAACCTTTTAACAATCAGTTACATACGTGTAGTTATTAAAAAAAATAAAAATATTTGTACCTTAACACTATTTATGAAGTGGATAGAACCAATTTATCATCTAAACTCTAAAATTTTTAAATTGGAAACATGTTCAAGGATTAAAACACTTGAAGCATGTATGTTTTATCTCATATTAAATGTATGAAAATTTCGAATATTGGACGTTACTTTACTCATGAAATATATTTTGCAGGTCTGATTGTTGATCAAATATTCAAATTGTTGATTTAACATTTAAGCCCAAGTTTGAGACGGTGAGATAGGATGAAGCAGTGAATGGAACTACGGAAATGTTATTGCTATTAATCTTGTCACTGATCTTTTGTATTGGACATGTATTAGTATTTAGTGATGTTGGGTTGGATAAGTGAAGTGTTAGTAATTGTATGGATGCAATAAAAAGTGTCTTGTAATTGTAAGTTGTTTTGTTTGGCTGCAGTGGTGTCTGTGAACCATATATGAATTGTCTGGTCACAGGCAATAGTCACTTAAATAAACTAATAAGTTGAGAGGAATTGTGTTTGAACCAGATATGAAGTGACTTCTCATAATTTTCTATCCCAATTGAAATTCTGAGAAAGTGTATGTCTCCATTTATATTGTCTGTGTTTTTATATATTATCTTTGTGTGATTAAAACATTGTTGGTGTATTCATTATGTGTGTTCGTTTATTTTGTCTATGTAGAATATAATATAATTGTCTGTGTGTTTATTTATATTGTGTGTGCGTGGTGAAAACGTTGTTAGTGTGTTTATTTATTTTATTTGTGGATGAAAAATAAAGGTTTTTTCACAAATATTACCAAAAAATAATTAATGGACAAAAATATTACTCTGTATATAGTTACTATGCAAGTCAATATAGTGGTATAGTTGAACACAATCATGGTAACTAAAGTTACTATGGTAGTCACTAAGTCATGTTTTTGTCCACTACTTTTGTTTCGATCATATATTTGCCATTATTTCTAAAAAATAATTGTAATTTATAAATTTTAGAGTGCAATTTGTTTATAATATTTGAGTGTATATTCAATGTTTGTATTCCACTTTTATTTTGATTTAAATTAGACTTGTATTGTTTGGGTTTTCAAAGTGTATCTTTTGTATCCAGAGAATGACTTTGGATGTTGTCAAGGTAATTTGTCTATGTTCAGATAAAATAAATGAACACACAGACAATTGTTGTCTATGTAGTTACAAAATAAATGAACAAATAAACAATATTTTAACCATTTACAAACAATAAAGCGAAGACATAGAAGATGTTTTGACTATATACAGACAAAATAATTGTACACACAATATAAACATAAACGATATTTCGACTATGCACTAGGGCTGGGTCCGAAAAACCGAAAACCGAAAACCGAATCAAATTAAACCGAACCGCAACCAAATAAAACTGAACCGCTAAGAAACCGAAACCGAATATAAAAAACCGAACCGAACCGAAGTTGTTTGGTTCGGTTTTGGTTTTTACCCTTCAAAACCGAACCGAACCGAACAAACCGAACTATTTAAAATATAAAATTTATATATTAATTGTTAAGCATTAATTCTAATTAATCTTAATATCATCAGTAGTCCTTGGTTTTCTTGTGCTGGAGAAATAATGTTTGTGTTATGTTTAATTTAATTTAGTTTATAAATTCATTTACATATTCATTGTCTGTAATAATGTAGCAAATTGAATAATGATAATATGTGTTTACTAGTTATTAGTAGTAATTAACTTTTATTTTTAGATAACTTGAAGATTTTATATTGATAAAACAATAAATATTCATCTCAACTATATCACATAGAACGTATATATTCATGAATCAATACTCCGTAATATATAAAGTTTTATCTATCCCGCATACTCATATAATTCAAGACATATTTATCTATCCTCATTTTTATTTTATTTGTTGTTGTATTGTGCTTGCATTCTTTATGTAATATGTTTGATCCCTCTAAGTATTATATCAATTTTAAATCAAGTGAGAATTTTTTGGTGAAAAACCGAAAAAACCGAAACCGAACCGAAACAAACTGAACCAATCAAACCGTGGTTCCAAGTTTGGGATTGTAAAACCGAGCCGAAACCGAACCGAACTTTTTACTTCGATTCTATATTTGGTTTTTGGTCAAAACCGAACCGCAAGAACCGAACCCACCCCTACTATGCACAAACAAAATAAACCTTCACACAAACAATTATTGTCTACACAAAGACAAAATAACTAAACACATAAATATTTGTTTTACCACGCACAAACATTATAAACGAAGACACAACACAATGATTGAACTATGTACAGACAAAATAAACCAACACACAGACAATGCTTCAACCACACACAGACAATAAAATGATTCATAACCATGCCCAAGCAACTCATATGGACATTTCAGATATAATTACCAAATAAATATGGTTGGAAACTAACTTTCAAGCTTATATATACAAGTATTAAAGGTCAGAAATGGCTTTCATCTGAAGTGCCTACAGTTTAGAATAAAACTCAGTTTAACTTTACGAAATTGGAGAAATGCCATAAACCAAAGGATAATTTTGGGGGACATCTTGGCTAAGAAGAATTCTAATATTACTTTACAAAGTGACTATTACAACAACTAATTTAATAGAGTTAAACAACATATATAATGTTCTTAATGTCATCGTATCATCTGATCGCCACTTCTTGACCAAGCTGCAAGGAGTCATTCGGATGAAGAGATTTAAACTGGAAAAAGAAATTTAATATCAATTAAATATGAAAGCACACTATAACACACAAAAATTAATAAAAGAATGTTATCCATAATTGTCTTAGTATTTTATATTCATGTTTCTAATATTCAACAAATATTCATTGCAACCTTTTTACAAACAATTAATGTGCAAGAAAATAGAATAGAATGCTTAAACTATAAACTCAATAACCAACTTGACAAACTAAAAAATGAGAAGCAAGTAGGTAAATAAACAACTTCACAAGCATAAATTAAGCATAAAAATAGAGTTAAAAAGCTAAATAAAATTCATAACAATAAAATAAAACAGTCTAAGAAGTTAACAAAAGATGAAAATGAACACACAAATAGTGGATACGAATAACAAATTTATTGAGTCATTTCTACAAATATCTTTTGGACATAAAGTGAAATAGAATAGTTTGAATTAAAACTTTAATAATAAGCATCACAAATCTATAACAATATATCTATGTAATCAAGCATTCAACATTAACATACATTATATACATAAAATAAAAAAAAAACAAATATAATCCTAAATGTATAAAGAACACAATGATCAAGGTAGAGAAAAATATAGGCTGAAATTTACATTCAAAACTGCTGCTTGTTGGAAAAATGAAGTAGATCAATCATCTTTATCTCTTTCGTCTGCATGATTTCGAGCTTAGGTGGAGGAAAAAATGGGGGAGGGGAAGGGGGGGGGGGGGGGAGAAGAATGGCGTAGAAGATGGAAGGGTGAAAGAGGAGAGAAAGGGCGTACAAAAAGGTGGGGGAGAGAGGAGAGATGGGGGAAGAGGTAAATGGGGTGAATGGGGGTAATTATTTTTGGGAGTATATATAGTGGGTATATGGTATGTATTAAAATGTGTACAAAGAGCATTACTCTTTTTATTTAACTTCAAGTACCAATGTGACCCTTATCTCGTAACTAGGGCTGGACTCGGTTCGGGCCGGGCCCGGTTCGGGCCTTGAACCGGCCGGTCCTCGGTTCACCAAAAGGAGGGCCCGGGCCCGAACCGGCGTTGACCGGTTCCGGGCCAGACCGGGCCGGTTCACCCAACCTATTTTTTTTTTAATTTTTTGGCTTCTCTTATTTAACCCTCTACCCCTCCCCCTCAACCCCAAACCACCTCAAATTGTCCAAAATACCTAATCCAACCCAAAAATTAAAAAAATTTCAAAAAAAAATAAAAAAAAAAAATTAATTCCGGTCCGGACCGGGCCCGAACCGGCCGGGCCGGTTCACCAAATGGAGGGCCCGGGCCCGGAACCAGTATTCACCGGGCCGGTTCGACCCGAACCGCCGGTGGACCGGGCCACCGGGCCGGGCCGGTTGCTACAGTGGGCAGGCCGGGCCGGTTCCGGGTCGGGCCGCCCGGCCCGAGTCCAGCCCTACTCGTAACTTAATTCTCTACTTAATTGCGTTAAAACTAATTTTTCCCAATGTAATTTTGATTTTGTAAACAACACTTTCACTCCTTGTGAAACCAGTTTTCTTGCATCTAAACGACTAAAAGTCTAAAACTCTGTTGTGCCAAGTTTCAATTCTTCTATAGCGATATGGCTCCCAATTTAACTCACCTCCCACAACTTCCAAATCTTACACTACCCACCTCACTCACTTGGTGTCTTGGTGACCTTTTGTCCCATATATTTAAGCTTCCAATGGAATATAACCAATACATGTAACTATTGGACCAAAGTACAAAACTATACAAAGTATTACATAGAGCCACAAGATTAATCAAAATAATTGGCTACTCCCCAAATTTATGAAAATCAAATGCATGACCTTTTTCTTATAGAGTTATAGACATCAACGGTATAAATTTATATAAAGGATACATTTCCATTTTCCAGTACTTTTTTAACACAATGTATCTATTCATCCATTTCAATGACAACTTTAGAGCTCAACCAAATTTACATGTACCAAACAGACCAATGAAGATGCCTAATTTGTTTCATGCATGAAATCTAAAGACAGACAAAAATGTGAAATCCTTTCCCACACCACTAACTATGCATTAACCATTTAAGCAAATGCAAAATGAAACAGTCATTTTTGACCTTTTACCTGCTTCCATTTGAAGTAAAAAATCTACAACCCTCCAAGGAAATAGCCTAAACTGGAGGGAAAATATAATCTAAATCAGCTTTTCATATGAGAAAATTGCTTCATTATTGGTAGTAACAAAACCCCAATGGGTACCCCCAATGGCATGAGACTGAACCAAATAAGCCGAGAATTTGTTGTCTCGCTCAGTGTCCGCATCTCTGCAAAACCATAAGAGAAGTTTTTGCCAGGGGAAAAGCTAGATGGTTAAATAAGGTTATAATTTCATAAGGAAAGATGGTAATGGGATTACATAACTGGATGATAAATTACCTGCTCTCTATAAATAATAGATTTTCATGTATGGCCTTTACTGCGCCTTCAAGCTTTCTCAGCTCAAGTTCAATACCCTATTGAATGCCAAAATATAAAGTGATGAACGAACAACACAATTATTGAGTGTTATTGCTTGTCTACTGGTTTTGAGTGTACGAGATTTCCTATTGGATCCAATTTAACATGAAAAGGGCTTGGTCCAAAGGAGTTTTGCGGAAAGCCCACACATTCAATGGTTTAGTAAAGCCCATATAGGCCTGTTTGAGCCCATTTGTCTACCCTCTACTCTAACATACAGGTTTAATGTTGAAAATGCTGAGAATGCAACAATCATATCATTCAAAGAACTATACTACCCTACCCTGACACATTTTAAAACGCTTCATTTCATATAGACAATGTCCCCTCACTTTATTCTTAAAATCAAATGCATAAATGTGGTGTGTATGCACACAAATTGTATGACATGTGCAAGATCTAAGATCAATGATCTGGCATTTGGAACCCTCATTCTTTTCATTTGACATTTGTACCAAGTACAATGTAAGAGAGTATGAGGCAATAAACAATGAAAGTCTTAACAAAAGGTCCTTCAAACTAAATAACTTTTTTTTGTATCTTTAATGAAGAATTCACAGAAAGCATTTGGTTACATAATCCATCCGACAGAATGCATGTAAACTAAATGTGCAAGGTGTTGGAATAAAGGAGTTTATGAGAATTGTATTTAGGTGATTGTGAGTGGAAGAGAGAATTTTAGAGAGAGATGATTTTGGAAGAACTTGAAACTTTTATTGATTTGAAGCTTTGACTTGCATTACAAATGAGTGAGGAGTGCTCTATTTATAGGTCTCTTAGGATCCTTCTAGGCACTCCTATGTCTTTAACATTCTACACTATTCCATAGGATTCTAGCTTAGGAATATTCTAGAATCATTTAATAAGTACATTAACTAAAGAGTACTCTAGACCTTTCTTTACTAACTCTAACTTATGGGCTAACTAATTTATTATTTCTCATACAACTACTAGCCCAATAAGTTAACTTCTAATGGACCCAATGATTGGGCTAAGCCAAGTTTAATTTCTAACATCCCCTCTTAAACTTGACTTAGCAACACCAAGTAGATCCCGCATCTTTGCAAAGACATCATGCATGAGTGGCTTTGTGAGAATATCAGCGACTTGGTCTTGAGTCTTCACATACTCTACTTGAACTTCCTTCTTCGCTATCTTTCCCCGAATGAAATGATATCGAGTGTCTATGTGCTTACTTCGATCATGAAAAACTGGATTCTTTGCTAATGCGATAGCTGACTTGTTGTCCACGAATATTGTTGTTGCTTCTTCTTGAGACATGCTGAGAGCTTGCAATATGTACCTGAGCCAAATTGCATGACAAACACTTGATGTTGCTGCAACGTACTCGGCTTCACAAGTGGACAGAGTGACTATCGATTGCTTCTTTGAAACCCATGTGAAAGCGGTGTTTCCCAGGTAAAACACGAACCCAGTTGTGCTCTTGCGGTCATCGATATCTCCACCCCAATCACTATCGCAATATCCAACCAGCTTAAACTCATCAGATGAAGAGTAAAACAACCCATATTCGGCGGTGCCTTTGAGATATCGCAAAATTCTTTTTGCCGCCTTCAAATGAGTTGTTGTAGGGGCCTCCATGAATCGACTAACAAGTCCAACACCAAAGAGAATATCCGGTCTTGTACATGTTAAGTATCTTAAGCTCCCCACAAGACTCTTAAAGTAAGTTGGATCAATCAATTTTCCTTTATCATACCTTGATAGCTTTAGTCCACTTTCAACAGGTGTACTTACAGGTTTGGAGTCCTCCATGTTGAACTTCTTGAGTACTTCTGTCGCGTATCCTTCTTGAGTGATGAATATACCATCATATATTTGCTTCACCTCGATGCCAAGATAGTAACTCATAAGCCCAATGTCAGTCATCTCGAATTCCCTTGTCATGACTTGTTTAAACTCATCGAACATCGTCATGTTATTACCTGTAAAGATGAGATCGTCCACGTATATGCACACGAGCAATATGTCTCCTTGATGATTTTTCTTTACATATAGTGCATGTTCTTGTGGACACTTCACGAATCCATTAGCTTGGAAGTACTGGTCAATTCTACTATTCCAAGCTCTTGGTGCTTGTTTAAGCCCATAAAGAGCCTTTCTTAGCCTCAACACTTTATCTTCTTGCCCTTTGACTTTGTAACCTTCGGGTTGCTCAATGTAGACTTCTTCTTTTAGGAACCCATTTAAGAATGCGGACTTGACATCCATTTGATGTATCTTCCACTTGTTGTGAGCCGCGAGTGCAATTATCAATCTTATTGTTTCCAATCTAGCAACGGGCGCAAATACTTCTTCATAATCAATGCCATGTCTTTGGGCGTAGCCTTTGGCCACTAGTCTTGCTTTGTACTTCTCAACCTCCCCTTTTGCATTTTTCTTGATCTTAAATACCCACTTCACTCCAATTGCTTTATGATTTGATGGAAGTGTGGCTAGCTCCCATGTTTTGTTCTTCACAATGGACTTAATCTCATCATCCATTGCATCTCTCCACTTCTTGTTTCTTGTGGCTTCTTCAAAACATAGTGGCTCGCAATCACCAAATAGACAAAAGAGTGTAAGTTCATCATTTGAGTTTAGGTTTTGTGTTACCTCGTAAAGCTCTTCAATGCTTCTCATGCGTGGTACTTCTCTTTCATCTGAACTTGGTGGTGAAGATTGATCTTGAGTGGGAGATGGTGGAGGAGTTATATTTTCATTATTCTCTTCAACTTCTTCTTCACATTCCATGGATGGTAAGAGGCTATAATCTTCTTTGTCGCCAATGCTCCAATTCCATGAACCTTCTTCATCAAACTCCACATCACGACTTATTATAAGCTTCTTCGAATCCGGATTGTAGAGTTTGTACCCTTTTGAGTGTTTGTGATATCCAATGAATATGAACTTCTCGCTCTTGTCATCGAATTTTGATCTAGTCTGATCAGGAACATGAGCATATGCAATGCATCCAAATACTTTCAAGTGCGAGACTCCGGGTTTACCTCCATGCCATGCTTCTTGTGGAGTTATTCCATCTAGACTCTTTGTGGGGCAGCGATTTTGAAGATAGACGGCACAATCCACAGCTTCAGCCCAAAATTCTTTAGGCATATTCTTCGTCTTTAGCATGCTTCGGGCCATGTTGAGGATAGTCCTATTCTTTCTTTCGGCAACACCATTTTGTTGTGGTGTGCGTGGGACAGTCATGGGACGGCGAATGCCGTTATCTTCACAAAATTGATTGAACTCCTTTGATGTGAACTCTCCACCCCGATCTGATCTCATGGCTTTAATAACGTACCCACTTTCTTTCTCAATAAGAGCTTTAAATTTCTTGAATGTTTCAAAAGCCTCTGATTTTTGTTTAAGAAAATATACCCATGTTTTCCTTGAGTAATCATCGATGAAAGTGAGAAAGTACTTACTTTTACCATGAGAACATGGAGTAATAGGACCGCATAAGTCGGTATGGATTAACTCCAATGGCTCCTTAGCTCTTGAGGTAACTTCTTTAGGGAATGGTTTCCTTGATTGCTTCCCAAGTAGGCATCCTTCGCATAGCTGATCGGGATGATTGATGAAGGGCAAACCTTTCACCATGCCTTTGGACGATAGCATTTTCAAGCCACCAAAGTTTAAGTGCCCATATCTTAAGTGCCAAATCCATGACTCATCTTTCAAGCAACTTTTCAAGCATATAGTTTGATCTCTTTGAATATCAAGCAAGAACATTCGGTTTCTAGTCATCGGCACTTTAGCAACTAGTCTCCCATTATGGTCTCGTAGAGAAAGACTACGATTCTTTAAGTGAATATCATAGTCCTTTTCTAAGAGTTGTCCCATACTTAAAATGTTTGTTTTTAAGTTGGGCACATAGTAAACATCGGAAATGAATTGATGACTTCCATCGTTTAGGCGGATTAGAACGTTACCTTTACCATTCACCATGACTTTCGATTCATCTCCAAAGGTAACATGACCTTGAGTATGTTCCACCTTCACGAACAAGCTTTTATCTCCCGTCATGTGGTTGCTAGCTCCGGTATCTAAATACCATGTGCTCTTCTTCGCTTGTTCTTCATGATTTGCCATCAACAAGGTAAGTTCTACCTCGTTATTCATCTCCATGAGATGTGCCTCTTCTTTAACATGATGAGAGTTCTTGCATTCATATGCATAGTGACCATATTTATTGCAATTATGACATCTTAGTTGATACTTGTCGTACCTTTGTGGTTTGCTTCCTCTCCCACGGCCTCTAGATGCTTGTGTATATTGAGTTCTTTCTTCATTGTTGAATTTTGTATAACCACGACCTCGACCACCTCTTCCACGTGCACCACGTCCTCGATCATAACCACGACCTCGTTGGCCTCTTTCTTCACCTCTATTCTCCCCTTTCTTTAAAAGAGAGTTTGGAGTAAAGAGAATGCTCCAATGATTCATCAGATTTATTTCTCACAACTCTTTCTTCATGGACTTGTAGTGAGCCCATAAGTTGATCAATGGTCATGGTCTCTAAATCCTTGGACTCTTCTATGGCCACCACAATATAATCATAGTCTTTGGTGAGAGAGCGAAGGATTTTCTCAATCACCGTTATGTCCTTTAGTTCCTCCCCATTTCTCTTCATCTCATTTACAATTCCCAACACTCTAGAGAAATAATCGGATATTGATTCCGAATATTTCATTTTAAGTTGTTCGAACTCACCTCTAAGATTTTGAAGACGAATTCTCTTCACCTTGTCGACTCCCTTGAAAGAATTATGAAGTATTTCCCATGCTTCTTTAGAAGTGGTGGCATTTGCAACCTTCTCGAACATGGCCTCGTCTAAGCATTGATATATGAGAGTGAGAGCTTGTTGATCCTTCCTCCTACTCCTTTGGAGACTATCCCTTTGGGATTGATTTAAAGTAGCATCATCTTGAGGTTCCTCATAACCTTTCTCAACAATCTCCCATGCATCTTGAGATCCTAGCAAGGCTTTCATGCGAATGCACCAACTAGAGTAGTTATCTTTGGTGAGACGAGGAAATTGGAAGGGGAGTAAGCCGTTGGCATTCATCTTTCGTGAAAGGATTGATGGCTCTGATACCACTTTGTTGGAATAAAGGAGTTTATGAGAATTGTATTTAGGTGATTGTGAGTGGAAGAGAGAATTTTAGAGAGATGATTTTGGAAGAACTTGAAACTTTTATTGATTTGAAGCTTTGACTTGCATTACAAATGAGTGAGGAGTGCTCTATTTATAGGTCTCTTAGGATCCTTCTAGGCACTCCTATGTCTTTAACATTCTACACTATTCCATAGGATTCTAGCTTAGGAATATTCTAGAATCATTTAATAAGTACATTAACTAAAGAGTACTCTAGACCTTTCTTTACTAACTCTAACTTATGGGCTAACTAATTTATTATTTCTCATACAACTACTAGCCCAATAAGTTAACTTCTAATGGACCCAATGATTGGGCTAAGCCAAGTTTAATTTCTAACAAAGGCACCTATTGTCAAGCCTTGATCCTCACAAGCCACGGGGGAAGCTGGGAGAGAACACTTTTACTTTAATTTTGTTTTCAAATTTATCATCATGGCCAAACCTCATCATTTCCAAATCAGTGGATTATTATCAATAAAGATTTAGAGTATGATTGTATTGCAAAATCTAAAATAAGAGGGGTACATAAATAAAATAGGAAGTTACTGTGGGCATAGTTTGCGTATCATAAACGCATAAGATAGTATGTAGTATAAAATATAGGGGAAAATAATTTAAATACCCCAAACTTTGATGGGGTGTGAGATAAGTATCGCAAACTTGCACATGTGATATATGTACCCCAAACTTTATATAATATAAAAAGTTATATTAGCATCATTTATTTTTTCACAAATGTAATTTTATAGTGTTAAGTACATAATTTAAAATACACAAAACATTTATGAGGATGCAATTAAAATTAAACTGTATCGGATGTGATATTATTTATTTCACAAATGAAATTTTAGAATGTTAACTAGATTCTAACAAAGCTTAGAGTATTTTAAATTATTTAATTATTCCAATAAACTTGTATTTGTAAAAGAACATACAATCATGGTATGAAAATAACTTTTTATACGGGGGATTAAGTTTGGGGTATATATATTAAGTTCGGGGTATCAAGGTTGTTAAACTCGAGATCCTAGCACGGATCGGACGGGGTCTAGGAGATCGTAACTCGGTGATCGTAACTCGGATCGTAAGATCCTACAATGAAATATATACACACATAATATATATATATATATATATATATATATATTATGTGTATATATATATATATATTCACATGTATATACAATTCAATTCTATGTAAAATTGTAAACTTTAAATTAATTAATAATAATGATAATAATAATAACATAATTTCAAGACTCAAGGCAGTAATATAAAACACTTAACATAGAAGGTCTGGTCGCTTGGTCTTCGTTCATCGTAAGTCGCTATATTTATTTATTTTTTCAAAAAACTCGCCGTTTCAAACTTTCCGAGTATATCGTAAGTCGCTAAAAACTCTCCGGTTTTTAAAAGGGGTAGTCGCAGATCGTTCAGATCGACGAGTCAAACGAGTTACGATCTTAAACGACAATCCGCCGATCCCAGGCCGATTTGCGATCTTGGATACGATCTAACTCGATCCCCCCTATACAGATCGTAGACTCGTATGATCTTACAAGTTGCCTTGCGATCCTAACAACCTTGCGGGGTATATATATTACATATGAAAGTTTGGGGTATTTATCTCACACCCCAATAAAGTTTGGGGTATTTATCTCAGATTAATTTAAGTACTTTTAAGCTACAAGTTCAAAGCTGGGTGGAGGGTGCTTTTAATAGCTTTTTCGTATTTTTGTAAACAATTTAAACTTTAGGGATAGTTATTAGGTTGAATATTTTAATTAAACCCAAAGTACCCTCCCCTTATTCCTGCCTCTCCCGGCCCCGTCATCTTCTTCGTTCCACTATTTCAGCCATTGCTCTTCGTTCGAATCCTTCCCTTTCAGTTACCGTTCTTCTATCACTCCCCAATTCCCCACACCATCTTCCTCTGCTGCTTGCCTTTCGGCTTTCTCCATCCCATCTCGCTGCTACTTCACTTTCTTTGGATAAATTAATTAGATGTAAGCAAACAGGTCACACTTACAACTTGATCATTCATCAGCCCAATAACACACTCCATCCCTTCCATTTTACAAACCTCTCGGAGGATCCATCCCCTTCCTCAATTAATTTGATTGGGTAGGTATGCTTCTGCGTCGCTGACTTGAGCACAGGGGATGCACCCCAATTACATTTAATTTATGTAGGGGGCAATTTTGTGCTTTAACAAATTTTCCATAAAAAATTACTTTTTTATCAAACACTTCAACTTCTACCTTTTAATTAAAATCACTTCTATTTACAAACACTATCTACTTCTACTTTAAATCACTTTTCCAATAATCTCTTAAATAAATCACTTTTAAAAAGCACAAGCAAACGCAAAAACTCCCTAATTTAGATCATAACACAAACATTTAAATCAGATCAGAAAATTTCAAAATTGATTTATTACTTTTTATTATTAATATTGTTGTTGTTGACATTAATATCAATATTTTTATTATTATTAATGTTGTTGTTATTGTTATTATTTATTAATATTGGTATATTATTATTGTTATTATTAGCATTAATATAGGTATGTTACTATTATTATATAAATGGTCTTGGAATTAGCCGCATGACGGTTTATGATCAGGCGGACTGATCATTTCTCTCTGTTAGTTATCTACAGTGTTTTCAATCCCAGGTAGCGGGACGGAGCGGCCAGCCTTGAAAACACTATAGCGGTATAGCGGATAGCGGGATGACCGCTATTCAGACTACTTTTAAGTATAATACATAATTAACTAGAAACATATAATTACATTACATACACATTAGTAAAGTATGATATATGTCATTTAAAGTTGCAAACATCTTAACATTCTTAAATCCTAAATTACTAGGAAATATTACTTAGTTTCGTGAGCAAAACATACGATGCTATTAATGATCGAAACATCTGAATCAAAACATTGAATAAAAAACAATTTCCTGGTTTTTAATAGTGTATCAGTCTACCACTGGAAAGAAACAAAGAGGAGTGTAGCATGTGTAATTCTTGTACAAGATGAAGGAGCACAGGTCGTTCTTGAAAAAGATGGAGCAGAAAAATTTGTTGAAGCAGAGGTCATTGCAGAGTAGAGAGCAGAGAAGACATACGGATTACTTTTTTTATTAAAACATGGAGCCATTTTTAAGAGTTCTACACTTCTGCGTACGTGTACAAGAGTTTTAAGTTGATTACTATTTAGTTTTAAAAGCCTACTTTATCCTGTCCTTCCGCAGTCAAAAAATAAACGCAGAAAACCCCCAGCAGACATTAGATCGCAAGCGGCGCTATAGCATCCGCCTCTACCTGTATAGCGCCCCTGCTATAACGCCCGCGAAGTCCGCTACACCCAAACGCTCCGCTACAGGAGGTCTAGTAGCGCCAGACCACTCCTCCGCTCCGCTCCACCGCTATAGCGCGCGATTAACATCACTGGTTATCTATGATACTTATATACGCATAAATGTACTCTCACACAATTTCATTTATTTTTCTCATAAGAACGAAATAAATCAACCAGAAGAGCAACATCTACTCACCTGACCAAGGGAGTGTGAGGCTACCGCTCACACGACTAACTTTTCTTCGCCTAGACTAGGAAGAGCAATATTTGCTCTCATCACGCCACTATAGCTGCTATGGACCTGAGCCCCAGCTTGAAAAAACAGTTCCACAACTGCGGGCAGCTTTCCGTAGTACCTCTTCAAAGCATCAACTAGAGGAAGAGGGGAAGATGGATCTAGAACATGCCACACGTAGACCGGGGGAACAAGGTCATCTATGGTTGCCTCTTGCCAAGCATGTTGCCCGTCTCTCATTTGATGCTTGAAGGCTTGACACTGCCTCACCCTATGACCCTTCGGTCCCACTTGAACTTCAGGACAATACTTCTGCATTAGCTGTATGGCTCCCATTCGTGTGTCCTCCCACACTTCCATTCCTCTCTCTGCACAGAAAATTTGAATTATTAGCTTAAAACTGGCTTATGTGTTAAAACTCACTTCAGACTAACCATTGTCTGCAGACTTCAAGGGCCATTTGGTAGGGCACGTATTCGGCTTATCCGCCAAATTATTTACCAAAGGTTAAAAGCTTGTTTGGTTAGACTTAAAATGGATGTTACGGAATTCACCGAAACTACTGATGTTATTATTGTTGAAATGACTGATTTGGTTGTACCTGCTGATTTATTAAAAAATGAAAATATATAGTTAAATGAACTAAAGAAAATAATTTCTTAAGTAAAGCTAGAAGTACCCATGACTCTGATATCATGGATCGATTCATGTTAACCGACCCCCAAATTGTTTGGAAATAAGGCTTGGATGTTGTTGTTGTAAAGCTAGAAGTTCCTATTTGACAAATTTAGCAATTTCACCCACAAAATAACTTATGCACTAATTTATCTCATTGGTATGACGACTGCTGATAATAAGAATCTCCAGCCAAAAACAAAAGCCTGTCAAATGTATTCTAACTTATTTTGCACTGAAATCAATGAAAACGACAATTTGACCTCCAATTTACGATGCTATTTTGTTTAACTTATTAAAAGATAAAGATATAGGTTGAATAAGTATAAAAAATATATCAGCATATTCACTCAATTTAATTAGACTTTAGCAACCTGTCTCCGATAAACACCAGTAGATTGCCGAAGAAATCATATAATGCCTAGGAGCGAGGGGGGAGCAATTTGAGGATATTAAAAAAATTGAAAAAATAGTATTTGAAGAATACAATACCTGTGATATCATCGGGAGGCAAACCCAAAGTTTTCTCATTTGATGTTATTAATCTCTTAGTGGTTCCCCAAAAACCAGATGTCTGGATGTGGTTTCGAGAGATGGCACTGGCCGGCTTGTGGGTGATGATGGGCTAGAGATCGAACGAATTAAATGGAGATCAGATTTATACTCAATTTTTACTCGTAATTAACAAGAAGGTGAAGGAATTATCATTGAGGAAACAAATGCAGTTAGCTCTACCTGCGATCATTTGACATTTAGGAAGTGTTTTAGTTTGTTGTTAAAGTCACAATTATCTATTTTACTTATCTATTTTGGTGCGTCTATTTTACTTCGCTGACAAGTGTCTGGCGTATGCATATTTTACTTATCTATTTTGATCTGATTCAGCCTATTCTATTTAAATTTAATCTGATTTGATCTAGTTTTTTTAAAAAATTTGGTCTCGTCTAGCTTATAACTGAGAACATTCCAAACAAAATATCGTAAATGTTTCCGTGTTTCAAGAACTATTGCTAACTGAAATCCCGCCAATTATATATTATTATTATTATTGTTGTTGTTGTTATAATAATAATAATAATAATAATAATAATTATTATTATTATTATTATTGTTATTATTATTATTGTTATTATTATTATTGTTATTATTAGAAAAAATTCTATTTTTGGTCCCCTGAATATTATGTCACTTCCACATTTCTCCCTTGACTTTCAATTTAATCACATTTAGTCTGTGATATTTTCCCCTTCAACATTCGTCGTCCTTTTGACCAAACTCTGGTACATTTTAACCGCAAAGCCACTTACAGAAAAATAATAGATCAAAATGTTAAAATTAAGTTATCAAAATGTACGCATTAAGTCAAGTTAATTTAGAATGTAGCCGTTTTAACAACATACATTTACTAAAACACCCCTAATATTTCTACGTAAATGACTTTCCGGTTAAGACATCTAGGTTACGGGAATACCGTTGGTGTTCGATCGAGAGGAAGTTGCTTTTCAATGGATGGAGGTTAATTCTAAAGGTAGGGATCGCCAATTCCGCTTTTCTTAGCGAGGAAAACGCCTCTCTCATGATAAAAACTTTTGACACGCCTCATATGTTACTACTCCATATATACTACGTTCCTTCTCTTTTAATTGCAACATTGAATTTTTTGCACTATTCACATATTTTACTTTGATTATAATTTATTTATTAATGTACTATTGATTAATTTTTTGAAAAATAATTTTTGAATTCCTCTCATTTTAAAATATCAAAATACAATTTTTTATTTTTTTTATTGATAAGGAACGAAAGTAATTGACGATTAAACTTGTATGTTGACAAACGTGAAAATTGGAATATTATAATAAAAAAAGAATACAAAGTAGCTCACAAAGGAAGGTGAAAAATCTGACCCAACTTCCCGCCAAAAGATACGGGTGGAGAATAGCTTAAAACGGGTCAACCCAGTCAAAGTAATCATGCTATGCTACGTGAATCTCGAAAAAGTTTGTCATGTGACTTCTGTATTGTGAAAAGCCTTCTGAAAAGAGAAAAAATGAATACGAAGTACAGGACTAGAGCAGTAGCCAGTAGGAGAGTGGCCGGACTTCTGAATAGGGAAGCTTGGTAATACTCCGTATTTAATAAGCTGAACTTCATACCTTCCCATACTTCTATCAGTACGTTTAAAAGCGTAAAGGAGAGAGAGAATTAGAGAGACATTGCGATTGGCAGTGGATGGCCTCAGGCTGTGGAACAGGGCAGTAGGCGAGTGGCCCGCCCGCCGGAGCAGGAGTATTGGGCTGTGAGCGATGCCGCCGACTCGGCTGGGGCGCTTGGGAGAGTAGGTTTGCTGCCGGCAGACGCAGGCGGCAGTCCATGAGGCGAGTGGGGGACTGGCCGACTACGTGTTTCTGGATCTGGCTCTGCAACTTGCGGATTTCCAGAAGAAGAAGACTGGTTTCTCCTGATTTTGGGACTTTATTATGTATTTGCGTAAGGCCAGGTTCATCTACCGGAAGCTCCAAAATCAACCAAACGTGTAGTAATTCAGATCTGAGGAAGCCGAGTCGACATTTCTGGATCAACTCTTCGACTTCCTGTCTTATGGGATCCAAGAACGGCAGAAGTGTGGAACCCGCCGCCAAGTCGTTGACTCCCTTCAGCACGCAGCACGGCATCACCGCCATTTCACCGGGCGCCAGCACCCCTCGTCAGGCATCGCCTTCTCGCCTCAATGTTTACCCTTCCGTAGTTCCGGTATTCTTACAGTCGTTCTTTCGTCATAGACATATAATTAAATTAATGATATTGTTGCTTGTTGAAACCTCATAAAATCCTGATAGGTAACTTACTACTTTCACAATGTTTTTTTTTTTAAAAATAATTATCATAAGATCTACAAAGTTAGCTTTTGATTCATTCACATGCATCACGAGCAGAGCAGGATGCACGACACAGAGAAGAGCAGAACAAGCCACAAGTTTTCTGAGCTCTTCTGGCTAATGAATAAATTTGAGCTTTGAACTGCCAACAAGGATGTTTCCGGCTACGACTAAGGGGTATACGCAATAGCACCACACGTTGGTGACTCCCCACAAACTTTTCAGTGAAGGAGAAAAAAAATAGTTCAACAAGTATTTGAATCCCAATCTCTCAAATTTCACATATACTCATGAGATTTGATAACAGGGTTCGGCAGTGTATTTTGCTTGTGAAATCCTATCAAATCCTAATCTATAAAACAATCCAGAGTTTTGTTCAAGTGTTAAATACACCAGGACTCTCCAAATTTCCTAATTGAATACCTCAAGACTTTTAAAGTATTTAGAAATTAGGACTAAAACTATGGCAAAAACTCAAAATAGGACTTAGCTATGTTTTTTATTCCAAAATAGGACCATAGTGGTCCTATTTGAAACATACTCATTTCTTCCTTCCATTCTTACCCCTCCTTTATTTAGTAAAAGATAGCTAAAAGTCATAATTAAATGTTTAATTCATAATAAATTCGAAAAAAATTCAATAATTCGTAGAAAAATAAAAAAAAAATTAAATTTTTTTTTATAAAATCAAAATAAGAAAAAAAATGTTTTTTTTTGTTTTTTTTTGAAAATTAATAAAAAATAGTAAAACTCCATAAAAAATTAAAAAAAATATGGATACCTTTCCCACCGCCTGTATTACCTCCCTGAACCACCACCTCCGATCGGTGTAAAAAATGCCACTTTTTTTTTTTAAATTCCACAAAAATGGCATATTTCTCAATGAGAATGCCAACATTTTCATTCTGCCAACTTGAATCCTTTTGACTTTTGCCAAAAATATGGCATTCATAATTTTTTTGGCATTTTTTTTACCCCGGTGACAGGAGGTGGTGGTACCGCCTCCCTGCACCACCACCTCCGATCGGTGTAAAAAATGCCACTTTTTTTTTTAAATTCCACAAAAATGGCATATTTCTCAATGAGAATGCCAACATTTTCATTCTGCCAACTTGAATCCTTTTGACTTTTGCCAAAAATATGGCATTCATAATTTTTTTGGCATTTTTTTTACCCCGGTGACAGGAGGTGGTGGTACCGCCTCCCTGCACCACCACCTCCGACCTATAAAAAAATGCCATATTTCCTACAAACTTCCATTTTTTCCGGAAAATGCCAAAAATATGGCATATTTCTCTTTGAGAACTGCCAGCATTTTTTTTCTTCCATCTTAAATCATTCTCAATTATGCCAAAAATATGGAATTCATAATAAATTTGGCATTTTTTCCCCAAATGACTAGAGGTGGTGGTGCTGGGGTGGCAGAGGCGGCGGTGACAAAAAATTTTTTTTATTTTTTTTTTTGATATTTTTTTAATTTTTTTTTATTTTTTTTTATTTTTTTTTTAATTTATTATTATTCAAAATATTTTTATTAATTTTTTGGTATATTTTACGAATTTTTATTATTTTTTATTATTTTATTATAAATTAAAACATTCCAATAGGTATAAGGATATATTTGTCCAAGACACACATAATTAGTCCTACGGAAACATAGTTTATTTTTTGGTCCTATTTGTGCAAAGTGAATGACTTTTAGTCCTATTTTGATAATTAACTCTAAAATATTTTATAGAAAAGTGTCAAATAAGACATTCTACTATTATGAAATCGTCACATAAGACCATATACTCAATAAAGTGTTATATAAATACATCTACTTATAAAAAGCAATCGGCCGTGTCCTAATGATCCATTGACAACCTCTTAATCACGACTTTAGCTCACATGTCGTTATTTTTATCTTGTATTTAAGTCAATCATAACTAAATATTCCACGTTAATCATATAATCTATTTTAAAAAGATAGCCACACATACACTAAAATTGGAATTACAAGGTTGTCAAAAAGTCATTTTGACTCATTCGATTGTTTTTTATAAATAGACGTATTTATATGACATTTTATTTAGTGCAAGATACGATTTCATAATAGCAGAAGGTCTTAATTGACCCTTTTCTCAATATTTTAAAATGCTTCAATTAAATACACCCGAAAATCCTAAAATGTCTTTAAAATTCCAAAAGAATAGACAGCCCTAATACTACAATATATATAGTTTGCGCTTTTTTGGTCCGAGCTATGAAGTAATGTGCTTGACTTCCATATAGGGGATTTCTATATACAGTCCCCAAATTACTAAACACAACCACTCAATTAAATAGAATTAAATAATAACTATTGAATATCTAAATTACCCTTACTACTAGTTAACGATCGTTTAAACTAGACACGCAGGAAAACTCATGTTCGTCACTACCACAGATCGGAAAAAACGCAGAAAAACCCCTAGGAAGGCGCAGGGCGCTCAATGTGCAAATTGGGAAGCTCAAGCATGAAGAACTGAAGGTAACAACAGAAAGAAATCCAGCAATTTATACCCTTCTTCCGTTACACGTGAGACCAATTCAATAGGTTTTCAACATCTTCATTTAGATTATTGCATAGAAATCGGAGAACAATCGCTCAATGATGTGCATATGCCAAAACTGTGCTATCTTAAGAACACTTCTGGTAGATCATTCTGCCATTGAAAAGAAACAAATATATATTGAATTACGCACCAGGTTGTGTTGTAATTGCTAAAAGAAACAAATATATATTGAATAAAACATAAAACTATGGTAATAGGGGGAAAACCGCCAAAACTGATATGATATAGATATACATATTACAGTGTATTTATAATTTGTATTATGTTTAATTAGGCTACACTTGAGACCATGCGGTTTGAATCATTTAGGAACACATTAAAATATGAAAACTCAGGCCATCGCATTAAAATATGAACACACATGTATAATGAATAAGGAAAACATAAAGTAGTGTGTTGATTTATGAGTCACTTTTCAAAGCACATATCAAGTAGCATATTTTAGGCCAAGAGAAAAACTACAATATCATTTCAAACCGTCCATTTTTTCTTTACTAGTATATGTACCCGTGCACTGCACGGCAAAATATGCACTTAAAGTTTTTATAAAAATTGTAAGTGAAATGAATTGTATGTGAATTCATCAATCACGGTTTAAAAGAAAATTCACTCAACTGTGGATAGAGCTGTCGAAAGGAGTCAAAGTCTCCAGGCTAGCTTGGTCTATTGCATCCCATTTCAAAGTGGGTAAGAGTTGTCGTTTTTTATCCAATGAAGTGACCGGTTTCGTGGGTCAATTCGCACGGGTTGCATGTTAAGTGAGTAACACAAATTATAAACATCTATTTTTTTTTTTTACTTTTTTTGTCTTCAATATTGATGGTTTACTACCATAATTATTTTGAAATATACTTGTTATTTTACAACCCTTGTTGAACTATTATTTCTATATTATAATAATTATTCAAATGTTTACTCAAAAGATGTAAATTGCGTCATTTCTACACTGAGTGTTTCTTTATAGATACTCCTTCCGTCCCGCTGAGATTCTCTTATCTTTTCCTTTCGATCCGTCCCTCTAACACTTTCTCATACGAAGTACAAAATTAACTAAAGTTTGTGTGGTATTAAATCATTCTTTCTTAATTTTTATTTCAGCAATTCAACGCCAACCACATAAACTCATTTTTCTTAATAATCGTGTCATCACCTCATGTCACAATCTTAGTGGGACGGAGGTAGTACAATATAATAGTTATAAAATTTCAGTATACCAATGATTTAAATACATATGTATATAATATTGGAGTACATAAAAGTAGAGTTTTGGAAGTTGAATAGTTTTTTCTTGAATTTATTGTTTTGCCACATGTCACTTTTTCATACAAAGACTATTGACACATGTCAATAATTCCTCTAAAGAGTTCCTCAAGGGTTTGCTTTATTATATTATATAGATTTGACTCATTATAATTGAGGTTGTGATCATAAACCTATCCTACTTTTCTGATGAGTCTTCGTACTCTGAACTCTGAAGCATTCAAGTTGGCATTGAAAGAGAACGATATATCGTCTTGGTGGGAGCTGCCCTTTGTTGACCATGTTAGCCGAAGGCTTTACGAAATTGTTAATGTTCCATATGAAGATGATGTAATCATTTGGGCCGGTGGAGGGCGTTCTGGTGAGCTAAGTGGACGGGCTCTTATGGAGTGGAGGGGCTCAAGGAACTTATATCCTGTCACAAGAAAGGTAACCTATCCTGTCACACACTCACACCACCTCCACCACCACTCCCACTAGACCCACCATCACCACCACTCCTAGTCCCACTAGCCCCACCCTCACCGGCACCACCACTCCCACTCCCACTAGTGGTACCACACCTGCCCGAATGAAAAAAACTAAAATTTCCCCCTTTGAAGGAAAGTCCTCTACGCCTTCTCCTTTTATCCACTTATGGTTTTTACTACAAATTTCGCGAGTTATAAAATCAAATTTTATTAAAATCTCTTTTAAAACTAGTTCCCTGTCACTCTTCTTCCTCTTATTAGCCTTTCGCCTCATTCTCTTCTTCTTCTTCTTCCTTTTTCTCATGTCTTTTATCGTTTCTTCCACATGATTTTCCCTCTTTTTTTTCCTCTTTCTCTTCTCCCCCACCCTTAAAATGGGATTCACAGTAGCCCCGAACACCTTCTTAAAATATTTGCTTAAAATGAGATGGACAGAGGAAGCTTGAATACCCACAAAATCAGGAATTTTTTTAGAAGCAGTAGGATTGTGGTTTTTGCATTTCCTTTGGAGGTATTTTAGTATACCTCCCACCCACTTTATGAAACAGGTCTAAAGCTGTTTAAAAAAATGTTATGGGCTGATAGTGCGTGAAAACTATATGGTTTCGAAAATTCCTAGAAAGTATATCTGACATTTGTTTCTTCTCGATCTTTCTATGAGGCAAGTATTTAAAAGTTCACTACGGAGATCTACAGGTAAGGCGGATACTTTGAACATGATGTTTATCCATGTTTAAGTATTCTCAAAGATGTTTATCCTGTAGATCTCCGTAGATCTCCGTAGTGAACTTTTTAAATACTTGCCTCATAGAAAGATCGAGAAGAAACAAATGTCAGATATACTTTTTAGGAATTTTTGAAACCATATAGTTTTCACCCACTATCAGCCCATAACATTTTTTTAAACAGCTTTAAACCTGTTTCCTAAAGTGGGTGGGGAGGGTATACTAAAATACCTCCAAAGGAAATGCAAAAACCACAATCCTACTGCTTCTAAAAAATTTTCTGATTTTGTGGGTATTCAAGCTTCCTCTGTCCATCTTATTTTAAGCAAATATTTTAAGAAAGTGCTCGGGACTATTGTGAATCCCATTCTAAGGGTGGGGGGAGAAGAGAAAAAAGAAAATAAGAGGGAGGATCATGTGGAAGACATGAGAAAAAGGAAGGAGAAGAGAATGAGGCGAAAGGCTAATAAGAGGAAGAAAAGTGACGGGGAACTAGTTTTAAAAGAGATTTTAATAAAATTTGATTTTATAACTCGCGAAATTTGTAGTGAAAACCATAAGTGGATAAAAGGAGAAGGCGTAGACGACTTTCCTTCAAAGGGGGAAATTTTATTTTTTTTTTCATTCGGGCAGGTGTGGTACCACTAGTGGGAGTGGTGGTGAGGGTGGTGCTAGTAGGAGTGGTGGTGATGGTGGGGCTAGTGGTGATGGTGGGGCTAGTGGGAGTGGTTGTGGAGGTGGTGTGAGCAGGAATAGAAGTGGTGAGGGTGGCAGAGGTTGGAGGGGCAGAGGCAGTTGGAAGGGGTTATGGTCATAGTAGGGGGCGAAGGTTGCGGAGGCTAGATGGGCAGTATGGAGCTCCTTTTAGGGAGGAGGATTGGGCTGATGATGAATTTGTGAAATTCACTAGTAAGTTTGACATAGTGCCTGGTGATCACAATGTGGACGAAGTTCCTCCTGCAGATAGCTGTAGAAACGCGCAGGTAGATCTCTCATTGGTTGATGTTGAGGAGCTTTTGAACAACACAGTTGATGATCAGGCACCATTGCCAGTAAATCTTGATGGCTTTCAACTGGCACTAACTCAGGTGCGATTTTACATTCAGTTTCGTCTTGCTTTTGTGCTAATTTCGCAGAGGCTGCTAGTTTGTTACATTAATGCCACCTATTTTGAATAAGCAGAAAGATGTGGATTTTAGTTTTCTCAAGTTATTACTTCTGTTTTTAAATATATACAAATCTTTAGCTTCATAATGACCGATTTTTTTTGTGTTATTTTAATTTCAGTTTCTTGGAGAAGAAGAGACTCGTAGCACTGTTGTTAATGGATCGATTGAGGATCTGGTATATTCTGAGCCTTTAATGATGTATTATCCAGGCTCTCAACAAGACAAGTTGGATTCAAGCTTTATTGCTGAGCAGTCGTGGGGTGCAACTGAGGCAGCTTCTATTGTACGGTCTGAATTCACTCGGTATCCAGAGCTCTTAGATCTTCAGTTTACCGATGAAGATATTCTTGAGATGGATGATCTTCTTGGCACAGGGCCTGTGCAGTTTCCCCAGCTGAGAGAGCATGATGAGTTTGATATGTTTAATGACTCTGACCTCTTCCTTGGTGATTTTACATCTAATAATCAAATTGTAAATCCATCTCAGCATCAAAGGCCGCTGGAAAATGGTTTTGTTGGCCAATCCCCAAATTCTGTCCCTACTTCTGGGAATGAGATGTGGAACTTCGGAGCAAATAATTGTATTCACAACTCCACAGAGGGATACAAAGGAACTATGCCTTTACCAGTGACAGGTACATACTTGCAGTTTCAATGCTGATTCTTCTGCAGTTCTGCCTGCCCATGTGTGGAGCTTTATATTTTTCTGAGCGGCATTATTTCATCATATATATCAGTGAGTTGGATAGTTCTGATATGCTGAATACAGATGAACTAATCTCCAAACTGGATACAGTATTTTTTGTTTTCTGTATTTGTGCATGTAAGTTTTTTTCACCATTCTAAATGTATTAATCCAGACTAATGGGTATGTTGTGTTTGACTTGGAGAAGGCAGCTTGTCCTTGGAAGGCTTTCCAACTCATTGAATTTGATGTTTTTGCTAACATTAGATTTTCTGGGATGTTCAGGTGCTGAGTATGCTGGTGTTTCTACAAATATCGCTTCCAAACATACCAGAATCAGAAGAGCAAACAGAATGAAGGGTCTCAAACATGGTTGGCTTTCACATTATGATCGTTTGTGGAAGCGGTACCTGCAGCCCCTCCATCAGCCGCTGAGAGCGTGATGGTTAAACCGAGGATGTCTAGTTTCAGTAGGGTAAGAATTGATTTAAAAAAGAATTGATTTTTTCAGTAGGTGAGTTTTAAAGCCCTGCACCTGTTTATTGACATGAATTGTCTATGTTTTTCTAGTGTTAATAGAGTTTTAGTATTTAGCTTCTCTTCATTTGCACGTGTTGTTTTCAATAGTGGGTTATTAGCTCGGTTTAATTTAAAGTTTTCTTCGTTGGTGAGAAGTTCCAGGCAAAGAAGTTATTAGAACAGTAATTACCTTTTCTAGACTTCTTGTATGGGTTCTTTGAGCTCAGAAGTCAATTTGACAGCTTTCTCATAATAATGGCCTTAAATAGGAAAAAAATATATGGAGTATAACTAAGAGAGTCAATTCCTAATTTATTGTTTTATATAGTAAAATCGAGTTATGTTTTGATGATGTGTCATTCTCTCATCGGTTAATAAAATAATATTTAACATCATTTTAATTGATTATTACGAAGTATTTATTTAATAATCCATCCGTCAGAGGAAAACAAAACTGTTCATTTGTTGTGGATTTGTGGGACTCTTAAGCAAGCAATCCGTTCGTTCGTTAAGCTTAATCAATTGGAATTGGTTTTGACGTCATCCATTTGGCAAAAATCATCCATATCGAACTATTTTATTAGAATTCGTTTTATTGGAATCGAGAGTGAATAAAAAGAATTCGAGAATTTTAAAATGAGACACTTAACTCATTGCCCGACATATGACACTTTTGTAACTTTTGTTAAAGGATGTTTTTATTAGGATGTTTTTATGGATTATTCTCAGTCTCAGACCAGATTAGACTTAAATAGACAAGATCAGACTAGACTAGTTCAGACCAGACTTTTGTATTTGCAAAATACACAGAGATCAGACTTTTATCAGACCAAATTAGACCAGATCAGTGAATATCAGTCTGAGTAAAAACATCCTTTAAATGAATAATCATTAATGAATAATCATTTTATAGGAGTATTTTCACGGGAAAAAACACGCTTCCTTAAATTGACTCTCAAAAGTCTAAACTCCGTTCTATGTCGCTATGTGGACCTAATATTACACTCCATATCCTTGTTTAACTATTAAGTATTAACACTTCCCTATACTCAGTCATGTACACACAGCTCATCAATAATCAATTTACAACTCAAAATAATGAACTTGAGAACTTCCCAGAATAACTCAAATGACTACCTAGCATCTTTGCACTTCCTCAAATCTATTAAGAGTAGTAATAAAATCAAGGGGGGATTTGTAATAAAATAATCAATTTGACTTTTTGGGTGACTTTGTTAGTAATATACGGTTCGTGAATAATACAATAATACGTACGTTCGTGTATAATATGATACAATTATATAAAATACGACTTAATATATGTTTCATACGTTCGTGAAATATATAAAGATACCGACGTATTTTAAACGTTTGACAATTTAAAAATACGACATATAATGTATGTCTTATATACTAATTTAATGATAGCAATAATGAGGTATTTAACATTTCCACCACATTCTTCATCAATTTAAAATGTACGGAATAGTTTTTTCAAATATACGGATTTGAATGCATAGGTATAATAAGTAATAAAAATGACATTGCCTATATGAGTAGAAGTAGAGAGATATTACTAGAGAATAGTTGATATTACTGTGACTGTGAGTTTGGTGAGCCGCCACAACATTTTTTGATCTCTTTGGAATCTTGGTATGGGTAGAGAACAAAAGTAATACAATAGTAGTACAATAATAATATCGAAACAGATTACGAATTTAAGAAGCTAGTTTACTACATGTAATGACTATTAAACCATTAACGAATATATAAGGCACAAAGTTTTTTTAAGCAATATAAATAATATTGAGCAACTAGACATTTCGTTTCAATTGTATCACTCCATTGGGCTTTTGTTTAATGGTGTGTGTTTTTGAATAAAATACGTATCAATACATACAGTACGCGTGTTATACATTTTATCCTTAAAGTACATGAGTTTTTCATAAGTTTCTGAAAAATTCATAAACGGGAGTATTATTCGTGAATAAAATACGTATCAATACGTACGGTACGTGTATTATACATTTTATCCTTAAAGTACGTGAATTTTTCAGAATTTTTTGAAAAATTCATAAACGGGAGTATTATACGTGAATTATACATTTGAGTGTATTATACGCGAATAAACTAACAGAGTTGGGTGATATTGGACTTTGCAACCCATTTTCAAATTTTTTTGACTTTGCACCCCTAACACATGCCATTTTGTAAAGAAACATTTCTAAATGGGGGCAAAGTCAAAAGAATTTTAAATGAAATAGGTGCAAAATCAAAATTTTTTCAAAATGGGGTGCAAAATCCAATATCACCCAAAAAATGTGGTGCAAAGTCAAATTCTAGTTCAGGTTTTAGTGTACAATTATGGTGGTTTTAATTGGGTTGGTTTTAATTCCAAATCAGATCAGACCAAATCAAACTTTGACAATCGTAAACCACACATAAAATAGACATCTACCTAAACAGACTAAACCATCTTAAACCAAATAAGACTAGACTTAAACATGTTAGATATTCTGACCACACCAATTTTTTTAGTCATATTAAAAACATTCTTAGTATCAGGTTGGATTCAATCTACATCTTTACTCCACACCAAAATGACGTTAGAAAGATCGAAGAATTTCCCAATCAAACGTAACATCATTGTGATTACCGTTCATGTGACTCATGTCTCACACTGAAACAAGTTTATTTTTTATTGAGAACATCCTAATGAAAAACATAGTTCATCATTACGTGCAAGATTTATCACTTCTTATTATGATAGTATCCGTCATTCCGTCAACAGTCCCAACGCTAACTGAAAGTCTGAAATAAGTTTATTTTGTATGAGCTACTTTAGTAATTTTTTTAAAATTCTAATAAATTGTTTTTAACTTCATTGCTTGCTTTATAACGAAATCGATTACTTTTTTCTTCCGGGTGCATTGATTTTATTTTAATTTATTACTCATTACTAATTAAATTTTAAAAATGTACTTTTGGTATTATTATTATTGTTATTATTTTATTGTTATCATATTCCAATAAAATAGTTATAAAAATAGTAGAGAAAATTAGTTGGTAAAATTGGTTATTCATGCATGAGCTATTAGGCTATTATATGTCGTATTTGTAGTAATTTTCAGAGTAAAAAGTAGCAATGAGTCGATTTTCTTCTTTTTTTGCGGGCGGGGGGGGGGGGATGGTACAATACAACAATAAAATTCATGTATAAAAGTCTTTCAAAATGATTAATTTCGTTTTACAGCTTTTTTTTATTGTATTTCATTTTACAGCTTATGAGTCGTACTTCACATATCCACATTATCATTAACTAGAATTTTCACCAGTGCTTCGCACGTAGGGCTGAACTCGGGCCGGTCGGACCAAACCGGAACCGGCCCGGACCGGTACTGTTTGTACCCGGTCTGGCCCGGAAACCGGTTTGGCTGTCGCCTGTCGGTTCGGGCCTACCCAACCCGGTAGGCAGGCGGTCCGAGCCCGGCCTAGGCCTAACGGCTCTTTTTTTTAAAAAAAAATTAATAAAGGAAAGGTTCCTAGCCGTTGGGAATAATCCCAAACGGCTCTATAGCCGTTGGAGGGCTAGGAGGGGGGGGTCCTGAGGGTTTTGGGTGTGGGATACCGAAAAATCCTATTTATACTCCTATTTTCTATACATTTTTGACACCATATTGGCATATTCATACAATCCTACTCTCTAATTCTCTATTCTCTCATACTCAATAACTCAATCATCTCCATCTTCATCTTCTCCGAATCTCTCTACATATATATATATATATATATATATATAGGGGTGAGATCCCATGCAAACCAAGCTTCCCGTGCTAACCTACAAACCAACAACACCCGCTGGATTAAATCATGCGCGCGGACGGCTGGTGATTATCGAAAGGCGCTGCACTCAGCCGTATGAGAAAAAAACGGATAACACCGTTTTATAGCTTTAGGCATTTAAAAGGTCACAAATGTAATTTGAAAAAAAAAAGATATCCCACTAACTGATTTGAACGGTGCTATACTTCCCACTAAACAACTAACAATCCAAATATATGCAAATTATATCATGTAAGTGGCAGACAAGGTAACCCCATGATAATATGATATGATTGAAGTTAATCATGAATTGAAAAGTAATTTACCTTTTTGTAATTAATAATTTCTATGAATCAGTCGGTTCTTAATAAACCTCTATTTTCGAAACTTAGCTCCTATTATCGAATGAAAAAGTTAATATTTTAACACAAGTAGAAATTTAATATATGTGAGCAGTGCATATTAAGATTAGAGAATATGCATTATACAACACTTTATATTAAAATTACGAGATGTGCATCTTATATTCGTAATGTGTGCATCAATTATTTTAGAAACTCATATTGATAAAATATGTCGATGTTGTGTTTTATAAGTTCATCATTGCATTTTTAGTAAGATGACAAGTGCATATGAGAAGTAAACATACGTGTGAACTGCATATTAAGGTTGTGAGATGTGCATTGTATAAGTATAACGTGTGCATATGATAATATTTTACTTAAAGTGCATATTAAGGTTATGTGATATGCATATTAAGGATGGTGAGCTATTGATTGCATCTTATCGTTATGACAGGTGCATTTTTAGTTCACGTGTTGCATTTTATTATTATGACATGTGCGTTTTGGAAGTTCGTATATTGCACTTTAGTAAGATGCATAATTTATATTAACTTTTAACATATTAAATTTGTAAGAAGTGATGAACAATGTAAAAGTGTCTGCATATTAAAGTTACAGAACGTGCATAGTAAGATTAATGGATGTGCATATTATGGCTACGAGATATGCATTATATATTTATAATATCTTCATAACTTTTATTAGAACTATAAAGTGATAAACATGTCAACGCATCATTATAGTAGTCCATATCTTGCATTTTATCATTATAACACGGGGATTTTAGAAGTTTGTGTATTGCACTCAATTAGAAAGTTATGTACACTTTAAAAGTTCATACTGCATCTTAACGCTATGACATCTGCATTATTTTAGGAGCTCATATGTTGTAATTTAATGTCATTATGACTTATGTATTTTAGAAGTTATATATTGAATTTGGTCAGATGAACTCCCATTTTCACTTTAGAAGTTACTGCATCTTATCACTATGACATCTGCATACTATAGTCAATTGACATGCATACTAAATTCATGATGTTACATAATGCATAATACATGATCAATGTAAGAACACCATACCTATTTCAGGTAGATTAAGCTAGTAGCACTTAAACATTTTTTTATTTGTATAAATATGAATTTGATGAATTTCATGAAGGCGAAAATCAAAACGTTAAAATATGATTCATCTCATAAAAAACAAAAAACAAAGATTTTCTAAAGTGCAAAATTCATGGGGATGAAGGAGTAAGAGATGGAGATAAATTTAAAAAAAAAAAGAATTCACGAAACTAGGGTATAATAACGGAATCCATGGCCTCCCCTGTTAATGGTGATGAAGAAATTATGCCGAAAGTAGATTTGTACGATGAAGAAACAAAATTCTGAATGAGAATGAACTAAAGCTTCAATACTGAAGAAAGAAGAAAAGAAAATAATAATGATGAAGCAGTTACGTGGAAAGAGAACGTGTTTTTGTTTTCAAAATTAAAACAAAACCAAAAAGACATAAGGAACCCTTAGTTGATTAAGTTAACCTTCGGCATCTGAAACTGAATGCGCGTAAAGATTAAATGAGATGGATGGCTAAGATTAGGTTTGTAGGTTAGCATATTAAGATGGGTTTGCATTTGATCTCTACTCTCTCTCTCTCTCTCTCTCTCTATATATATATATATATATATATATATATATATATATATATATATAGGGGGGGGGGGGGGAGATCCCATGCAAACTAGGCTTCCGGTGCAAACTACAAACTAATGGCAACCGTTAGATTAGAGGCAACAGACGGCTTCCAGGAATGGGTTGCATATTTAAGAGGGTGCACTGACACACATGGAATAAAAACGGTAAATTCCATCTGGAAGCTTAAGTCAAATAAAAGGTTATGATCGTCATTTAACAAAACAAAAACTAAGCCGCCAATTGAATATGGAAATCCCTAATTCTATGATTAGTATGTCGTAACAGGGTAATCGACCACGAATAGCATCGGCAAAACAACGTAACTTGCAGAGGATCGTCGATTGAAAACATAGTGGCCAATACATTCTGAGCCTGGAGCAAGGATTTCAGATAGTGTTTTTTCACCAAAGAAGGCTGTGTGAATAGGTTCGCTACAAGTGGAACATCTTTTTGCGTGAAATACAAAACCAGTTTGATGAAGGTATTTGTTTGTAGTCACTGGTTATTTCAATATAGATTCAAAAACATTAATTTTGGTGCATGTTTAATTTAATTCGACCATTGAAATGCATCTTATTGAGAAATTAAGGATGAATCCTGCCAGATTACAAGTTGGGATTGCAATATAGCTTTGAATAGAGGTTTGATAATGTTTTAAGTGATATTCGGGAGAAATATTGTATTCTTGTAACTGTAGGTGGAATTGGGCTTTCATATGGATTTAAGATGCGGTATTTTTAGACGTAAGATGCAGGAGCTTTAGTACTTGGAATTGGACTTTGGAATGGATGTAAAGATGGAATAGTTTTAGATGTAAGATGCGGAGGTTTTGGAAATAGGAATTGGATTTTCAAATGAATGTAAGGTGCAGGACATGTACATGTAAGATGCAGTAATTAAATATATTATATGCATGATTTTATAGCATGTGACTTGTGTTTGTGGGAAAAAATATGCATGAGTGTATGATACAAGCTGCATTTATTTAAAGTAGAATGAAAATGAAGGTCTCACAATTGTGTAACGCACAATATTGGTTTAATATTGACTGAAAGTAAATACAACATGATGAATTCCAAAGAGCTGAAGTGTGAAGCAAAGGCAGGAAAATAGTACAAGGTTTTAAGAAAAATGAAAACAGATTGAAGTTTAATTTCTTAAATTTTATTTTTTTATATAGTAATGCAATGATGATGTGGTAACTATGCAGGTGTTGAGATAAATAGATGAAAAGATAGTGGAAGATTGGAACTGAGCAATGAAGAGAAGGAGAACTGGAAGAATTTGTGAAAACAAATAATTTAGAGAGGTTGAATGCATTATAGGAGGAGCTGATTCAGACAACATGTGTTCTTTTTACATTTTACTTGAAAAAAATACTATGACATGTGTAATTGTGTGGGTGGACATCTATGGAAGTGTTTAGATTACATTATTAATGAAACATCATTCATGACAGATCGTATTATGTTGACGGGTTGTATTGTGAATGTTGAATACAAACACTTATTTTGGTTGAATGAAGTTTTGGTATGAGTTTACTTGCATCTTAACAACTTGTATGATGCACCGCAATGAGCAATAGTATGCATCATTATACATTTGAGATATATAACATAAAATAGGACTATTATGTGGGTAAAGTGTCACCCTAAATTTCGAAAAGTATGCATGTATAATGAACATATTTTTCATTGTGACATGTGAATATATTGTGACAATGATGTTTGAAAGCATTTTTTTATGTTGGTTTATTATTGTTGAAGTGGTGTATGAGAATCTAAGTTTTAGATATAATTAAGTGTTATATAAGTTCAGATGAATGAGTTTAGTTCAACAATGTTAACACATTGGGAAGAGACAGTGAACTATGCATAACATAACATATGACGATGCACCATTGTGATGTATAAGGTGCATTACATATTAATAAACATGCTACATTTATCTTTATTATGCAAAGAGATTGTTTATAGAATGCAATCTATAAATATATCTCAAATGATTGGTTAGCTCTCAGTCTCGGCCACGGGCGGATGGTTATTTGTGGTTCTTTTCTAGTTTTATCCTCTTGCTGAATGCCATTTTTATGAATTAAGCCTTCTTCGAGCAAAAAAAAAATAAATAATAAAATAATTAAATCTAAGTTGTAACCAATTAATTAAGAAAAATGCTTGAAATACACAAAATGTGTACACATTTTGTGTACACATGTCTGTCCTTCAGACCTTCACAGACAACCTAAAACAAGTTGCCTATGACAGACAACTTGTCTGTGAAGGACAAACATGTGTACACAAAATGTGTACACATTTTGTGTACCTCTAGCAAAACTCATTAATTAATTTGAGAAGTGCTACATATTAAAAAAATGAACATATATTTATTTGAAATACGAACTACAAGTTTACAAATTACAATAGACAATTGAGGGAAAAATTAAAACATGAAATACATTTTATAATAAATGGTAAAAAAATAATCAATCGGAATCACCGGCATAGGTAGAGCCACCCTCGGTTGATTCATGCATAAAGTCTTGGGAGGGGGTGATGCTAATTTCTTGAGTTCTACGTATGACCTTCAACCGATCGTGGTAGCATATAAGCGTCTCAAGAGACGCTGTGCTCAAACTCGTTCTAGATGCCGTTAGGACGTTGCCGGCCGAACTAAATTCTTGTTCCACGGCAACTATTGAAACCGGCATTGATAGCACTTGCTTAGCCATCCGTGCTAAAAATCGGGAACATTCTTTCTTTTGACTTCCACCACTTTAGAACGTCAAAGTTCTCATTTTCTTCAAACTCAACCTCATAATTTAAATACAAAGCAATCTCATTAACTGTGTTTTGTTCAATAACGTGAGTTGTTTTACTTCTTTTCATAAGATTGCCAAATGCGGATTTAAAAAGTATTTTCCTTTAGATGAAGACGTTTGTGTCGGGGGAGGGGGTGCGTTGCCATATTGTGCATGAAATTCATTAAATAAGACATAAAATAAAGTACTAACCTCGTTGTATTCAACTTGCGGATCTATGGCGTTATCGTCATACATTATAAATTCACCAAAAAAAGATGGATAATAGAACTTGAAACATTCTTCCAAATTACCAAGTATAAAACGAGGACCGAGAATAAATGCAATACCATAAATGTGCGGAATTTGTGCATAATATTTTAAAAACTTTTTCTTCATAAAACCACAAAAATAACTCACGTAATCGGCATTCTCAAATTCTTTAAAAGCACCTGCGAGATTAACAACTTCACGAATAAATTCGTTTGAGGTAGGTTTATAAACATGACTAAAACTTTCACTTGCATTATTAAAAAATATCAAAACATTACAAATTTTTTTCGCAAGTGTCGATGTGAGCCGAGTTTAAAATATAGATATCATATTGTTTTTAAAAAGCAAGAAAATGTTCTTTATATCTAATAAGAATTTTAATTAATTTATAAGTACTATCCCAGCGAATAGACAAATCTTTAGGAAAAGCAACATATTTCACACCTCTTTCAGTCAAATAATTTTTCCATTTTAATTTAAGATGACCATTAGCCCAAATATGTCTAATCCCCCCTTGACTACCTCCATAGCATCTCCTAAGTCCTAACGCTTTTAGACCGTCTTGCACACATAAATTTACAGCATTGCATGCACATCGTTCATGAAAAAATCTACCCATCAAATTATTAGAACCACACAATTCACGCAATCTTGTTATAACAGCAGTATTATTAGTAGCATTATCAAAACCTATAGCAAACACCTTATTAACCAAATTATACTTAATTAAATAAGCTCAATCAAAATATAAATATGTTCAACGGTGTGACGATCATTAAATTCATGAAAAGCAAGAACACGTTTATGCATATTCTAATCATCATCAATATAATGTGCAGTCAGACCCAAATAATGTAAATTATGATAAGTATCCTCCCATATGTCAGAACAAATAGTAACACCCCCCATCAAAGTTTTCAAACATATGTTGTAACCTTGCCTTTTTCGCACAATAAAGCCTTATAATTTCTTTCTTCACCGTTTTGCGACTATAACTTCTAAATTGAGGATTTAAACAAGTTTGTGCATAATCTTTAAAAGCAAGACTTTCAGAAAACAAATAAGGCAATTTTTCTTTAACAAGTAAGTTAGCCATACCAGTCAAATTTTGTGCATCATTGTAAGAGAAATATTTGAGTTTGCTTGCCCTTTCCTTTCACTATTTTCTCATACTCCACTAAGTGCTTGGACTTAAGATGCCTTGTGAGGCTCCCGTATCCGCCAGAAGTTCCCAAGCTATACTCCTTTTTGCAATGATTGCAAGTTGCGTACCATTTCTCGGTGTTTTTGTCTTTCCTCTTTGTATAATTATTTTCTATAATAGAAGATTTAGATTTCTTACCAATTTGGGATGAACCACTCTCGTCCTCCAACTCTTGCACATCATCCGGGGTGCCGTGACCGCCGTCGCCCCCCTCATCCTCCTTCGCAACCTCATCATCTAGCTCTTCTTCGTCAATGGACTCCGGGATGTTTTGTTGATGGAAAAAACGTCCATCATTTTGCGCCAATAGTTGTTGTAGTTGCTCGTCGGACATCGCATCCCCATCTCGCCGTTGGTATTTCGTTTGAAAATCTTCTCGACTTTGAGAAGAAGACCCGGTCCGCCCTTTACCTTTGCCTTTGCGTAAACTAGGATGAGTTGTCGCAATCTCCTTCTTTCGGTTGCGTTGGAGATTACCCATATCTACATAATATCTACCACAGTCCATCTTTAAAATGTAACAAATATACAATTATATCAAATATTTTAATATGAGTACAATAGTAATAATAAAATGCGACTAATAAAATTATAACAAATTTCCAAGTACTTTAACAAAATAACAAGTGTATTTAATTTATTAAAATAGGAGTAACGAAATTCGAATACTTTGAGTGTGTGTATTAAAATAACAAGTGTGTTATTAAAATAACAAGTAATTTATTAAAATGTAACAATTAACTAGTTTTATACTTTAATGATAAATGCAAAAATTAACAAATTAACTAATAGGGAAATGAAAAATGTAACAATTAACTAGTTTTATACTTTAATGATAAATGCAACAATTAACAAATTAACTAATAGGGAAATGAAAAATGTAACAATTAACTAGTTTTATACTTTAATGATAAATGCAATAATTAAAAAATTAACTAATAGGGAAATGAAAAATGTAACAATTAACTAGTTTTATACTTTAATGAAAAATGTAACAATTAACTAGTTTTATACTTTAATGATAAATGCAACAATTAACAAATTAACTAATAGGGAAATGAAAAATGTAACAATTAACTAGTTTTATACTTTAATGAAAAATGTAACAATTAACTAGTTTTATACTTTAATGATAAATGTAACAATTAAATAAATGTAAGTAATAGAAAAAATGAGACAAGTATTAATTAACTAAATTAGGATAATGAGAAATGTAAAAATTAACTAATACGATGAATTTAATTACTATGAATTCAAGTGTAAGTAATATAATTGTATAATTGTTGGGTAAATGGCTCAAATAGAGGGTAGGCCCATTACCCTTACATCGGACGAACGTCCGGCCCATGAAAGTGCTTGATCCAATGAGCACTTAGCCCATGAGATGAAGTACTGGGCGACGAACGTCGCCACCCGCGGTCCGCACCAACAAGGATCCATTAGGAGCAGCGTAACGAATTCTACCAAGGGCCCAAATACGAGCGGTCCGCACCAACAAGGATCCAACTGGACGTCCGTCTCCACGAGTTAGACGGGAAACCCAGACGGAAAGCGCATTTAATGCTGGAGATTTGGTGGTTGGGATATCAGGCACCCACAGCCCTCCACATCAGCATAGCCAACTGCCCATTGGTGGTATAAATAGTAGCATTTATTTCATTATAAAGGATTGGCAACTAATCAGCCTGAGCACTCTAGCTTATATTTAGCTCTTACTCGTAGCTCTTCTACTGCCTTGTAAGACGTACGGCCGACGAGCCTTAGCAAGCGTATTGTATTGGGGAGTTATTAACTGATTAATAATACCTAATCTCTTACTTGCTATTTACTGTCTCTTGATCCATTTTATATATGCATTCAGCAAGAGGATAAAACTAGAAAAGAACCACAAATAACCATCCGCCCGTGGCCGAGACTGAGAGCTAACCAATCATTTGAGATATATTTATAGATTGCATTCTATAAACAATCTCTTTGCATAATAAAGATAAATGTAGCATGTTTATTAATATGTAATGCACCTTATACATCACAATGGTGCATCGTCATATGTTATGTTATGCATAGTTCACTGTCTCTTCCCAATGTGTTAACATTGTTGAACTAAACTCATTCATCTGAACTTATATAACACTTAATTATATCTAAAACTTAGATTCTCATACACCACTTCAACAATAATAAACCAACATAAAAAAATGCTTTCAAACATCATTGTCACAATATATTCACATGTCACAATGAAAAATATGTTCATTATACATGCATACTTTTCGAAATTTAGGGTGACACTTTACCCACATAATAGTCCTATTTTATGTTATATATCTCAAATGTATAATGATGCATTCTATTGCTCATTGCGGTGCATCATACAAGTTGTTAAGATGCAAGTAAACTCATACCAAAACTTCATTCAACCAAAATAAGTGTTTGTATTCAACATTCACAATACAACCCGTCAACATAATACGATCTGTCATGAATGATGTTTCATTAATAATGTAATCTAAACACTTCCATAGATGTCCACCCACACAATTACACATGTCATAGTATTTTTTTCAAGTAAAATGTAAAAAGAACACATGTTGTCTGAATCAGCTCCTCCTATAATGCATTCAACCTCTCTAAATTATTTGTTTTCACAAATTCTTCCAGTTCTCCTTCTCTTCATTGCTCAGTTCCAATCTTCCACTATCTTTTCATCTATTTATCTCAACACCTGCATAGTTACCACATCATCATTGCATTACTATATAAAAAAATAAAATTTAAGAAATTAAACTTCAATCTGTTTTCATTTTTCTTAAAACCTTGTACTATTTTCCTGCCTTTGCTTCACACTTCAGCTCTTTGGAATTCATCATGTTGTATTTACTTTCAGTCAATATTAAACCAATATTGTGCGTTACACAATTGTGAGACCTTCATTTTCATTCTACTTTAAATAAATGCAGCTTGTATCATACACTCATGCATATTTTTTCCCACAAACACAAGTCACATGCTATAAAATCATGCATATAATATATTTAATTACTGCATCTTACATGTACATGTCCTGCACCTTACATTCATTTGAAAATCCAATTCCTATTTCCAAAACCTCCGCATCTTACATCTAAAACTATTCCATCTTTACATCCATTCCAAAGTCCAATTCCAAGTACTAAAGCTCCTGCATCTTACGTCTAAAAGTACCGCATCTTAAATCCATATGAAAGCCCAATTCCACCTACAGTTACAAGAATACAATATTTCTCCTGAATATCACTTAAAACATTATCAAACCTCTATTCAAAGCTATATTGCAATCCCAACTTGTAATCTGGCAGGATTCATCCTTAATTTCTCAATAAGATGCATTTCAATGGTCGAATTAAATTAAACATGCACCAAAATTAATGTTTTTGAATCTATATTGAAATAACCAGTGACTACAAACAAATACCTTCATCAAACTGGTTTTGTATTTCACGCAAAAAGATGTTCCACTTGTAGCGTACCTATTCACACAGCCTTCTTTGGTGAAAAAACACTATCTGAAATCCTTGCTCCAGGCTCAGAATGTATTGGCCACTATGTTTTCAATCGACGATCCTCTGCAAGTTACGTTGTTTTGCCGATGCTATTCGTGGTCGATTACCCTGTTACGACATACTAATCATAGAATTAGGGATTTCCATATTCAATTGGCGGCTTAGTTTTTGTTTTGTTAAATGACGATCATAACCTTTTATTTGACTTAAGCTTCCAGATGGAATTTACCGTTTTTATTCCATGTGTGTCAGTTCACCCTCTTAAATATGCAACCCATTCCTGGAAGCCGTCCGTTGCCTCTAATCTAACGGTTGCCATTAGTTTGTAGTTTGCACCGGAAGCCTAGTTTGCATGGGATCTCCCCCCCCCCCCCCCTATATATATATATATATATATATATATATATATATATATATATATATATATATATATATATATATATATATAGGGTGCGGTTCCGGTGCAAACCATGCTTCCGGTGCTAACCTACAAACTCATCACACCCGTCCCAATCTACAAATCAACAGCGGATAAAAGCCATCCACGATAATGTTCGGTGTGTTGAGATGCAGAGAACTTAAATTTTATGGGCTATTAAATTGCAGCGGTTAGTGAGGGAAGGTTACCAATGTCATTTAACATCTTAAAAACGGAGCTGCTACATAAATATGAAAAGAATACGGAAACAACTTACCACATATATTTTACAAATAATTAATGTAACCCACCACTAACGTCAAATCAATTAAGGTAACCCACTACTAATATTTACACCCTCATTTTTTAGCAAATTAAAAAAAGGTTGTGTAATTAATAAGAATTGGAGGAAGTTGAATCTTTTTTTATGGGGGACGAATCTCTATATACATATTAAGGTGAGATTTTGTTCAACAAAAAAGGTTGCATTATCATGGTTAGGGATGTGCATATTAAGGTTATTTGATGTGCATATTAAGGTGACAAGATGTGTATTTTTTATTTATCATATCTCCATAACTTATATTAGAACTACATAGTTATAAAATATATCGATGTTGCATTTTGGTGTTTCATATGTTGTATTTTATCACTATGACATGTTGTTTCATATATTACATTTTAGTATGAGGATATGTGTACTTTAGAAGTTCATATTGCATCTTTCCGTAATGGCATCTGCATTTTAATAGTTTATATGTGGCATGCATTTTATCATTATGACACATGCATTTTACAAGTTCATGTATTGCATTGTAGTAGTAAGATTCCATGTGCATCGTAGAAGACAATTTGCTGCATCTTATCGTTATGACATTTGCGTGATATTTCAATTGACATGAATACGAATATCATGGTGTCACATTATGCATAATATAAGAGAAACATGTTTTAAATGGTTTATTAGTAGAAGTGCATAATATAAGAGAAACATGTCACATTATACAAATATGCATTTTATCATTATGACATGTGCATTTTAGAAGTTCGTGTATTGAAATTTAGTAAAATGATATGTGCACTTTAATACTTCATATTGCATCATATCATTATGACATCTGCATTTTAGTAGTTCATATGGTGTATTTAATCATTATAACATGTACATCTTAGAAGTTCGTATATTGCACTTTGGTAAGATTATAAGTGCAGTTTAATACGATGGTGTGTGCATTTTAGAAGTTCATGCAATACATTTTAGTTAGATGTCATATGCATCGTAACAGTTCATATCATGCATCTTATCATTGCGATATATGCATTCCATATTCAAATGACATGCATACATAATTCAAGATATCACAGAGTGCATAATATATGAGTACCATGTTCTAAATGGTAAAAAATAAGAAAAGAATTCATGCTGAAATTACAAGAAGTGTACAAACATATTTTTTTAAAATTGATATGAAAATGACAGAAGAACAAATAAGTTAAAGAATATTTTTACAAAAGATATTCGGATGGCTTTTCCACATCATAATGCATATGTATGAAATTCAAGAACTTCGTCGTAATCCATGACTTTCCAGATTGTTGAATTGATATGGAAACCCATATCAAAATAAAAAATTAAAAAACCAGACGTGCACACGAATTTCGTGGCGACGTCGGAATCTATGGCCTTTGAGAACAAAAAATTTAAAACCAAAAGAACATCAATCACATTCAATAAAATTTGAGATGAAGATGGAGAAAAAAACAAGATTGAGATGGAGATGGAGACGCAAGTACGCAACCATAGATGGAGACATAGACGGAAAGGTAGATGGAGATGGAGATGGAGATAATGAAGCTTTGATATTGGAGAGATGCATGGTCGAACGTGAAAGGAAGGAGATAACCGAATGAGATTGGTTATGTGAATGTGATTTAGTTTCCAAATATAAAAATACCTAAAAGACTAATAAGTAGGGGTGGGTTCGGTTCTTGCGGTTCGGTTTTGACCTAAAACCAAATATAGAATCAAAGTAAAAAGTTCGGTTCGGTTTCGGTTCGGTTTTACGCTTCAAAACTTGGAACCACGGTTTGATTGGTTCGGTTTGTTTCGATTCGGTTTCGGTTTTTTTCGGTTTTTTGCCATAAAATTATCATTTGATTTAAAATTGTTATAATACTTTGACGGATCAAACATATACATAGTATTACATAAAGAATGCAAGCACACTACAACAAATAAAATAAAAATGAAAATAAATAAATATGTCTTGAATTATATGAGTATGCGAGAGAGATAAAATTAAAGTATATATTATTAATCTACATTGTTTGTGACTAGTTAAAAAAATCATGAGTATATAGTTATATACGTTCTATGTGATATAGTTGAGATGAATATTTATTGTTTCATCAATATGAATTCTTTAAGTTAAATAAAAATAAAAGTTAATTAATACTAATAACTAGTAAAAACATATTATCATCATTCCGTATAGCTACATTATTACGGACAATGAATGTGTAAATGAATTTATAAACTAAACTAAACATAACACAAACATTATTTCTCTAGCACAAGAAAACCAAAGACTATTAATGATATTAGGATTTGTTAGGATTAGTGCTTAACAATTGACAAATAAATTTTATATTTTAATTAGTTCGGTTTGTTCGGTTCGGTTCGGTTTTGAAGAGTAAAAATCAAAACCGAACCAAACAACTACGGTTCGGTTCGGTTTTTTACATTCGGTTTCGGTTTGTTAGCGATTCGGTTTTATTTGGTTACGGTTCGGTATGATTTGATCCGGTTTTCGGTTTTCGATTTTTCGGACCCAGCCCTACTAATAAGCCCTCAATTGTCCAATCTTATTAAGATTAAAAAAACGGATGATCAACTAAAATAGAGGGCTAGAATTTGGTTTGTAGGTTAGCATATTAAGATGAGTTTGCACTTGATCTCTAATCTATATATATATATATATATAGAGAGAGAGAGAGAGATTCGGAGAAGATGAAGATGGAGATGATTGAGTTATTGAGTATGAGAGAATAGAGAATTAGAGAGTAGGATTGTATGAATATGCCAATATGGTGTCAAAAATGTATAGAAAATAGGAGTATAAATAGGATTTTTCGGTATCCCACACCCAAAACCCTCAGGACCCCCCCCCCCTCCTATCCCTCCAACGGCTATAGAGCCGTTTGGGATTATTCCCAACGGCTAGGAACCTTTCCTTTATTAATTTTTTTTTTTAAAAAAAGAGCCGTTAGGCCTAGGCCGGGCTCGGACCGCCTGCCTACCGGGTTGGGTAGGCCCGAACCGACAGGCGACAGCCAAACCGGTTTCCGGGCCAGACCGGGTACAAACAGTACCGGGCCAGGCCGGTTCCGGTTTGGTCCGACCGGCCCGAGTTCAGCCCTACGTGCGAAGCACTGGTGAAAAATCTAGTTAATGATAATGTGGATATGTGAAGTACGACTCATAAGCTGTAAAATGAAATACAATAAAAAAAGCTGTAAAACGAAATTAATCATTTTGAAAGACTTTTATACATGAATTTTATTGTTGTATTGTACCATTCTCCCCCCCCCCCCCCCCCCCGCAAAAAAAGAAGAAAATCGACTCATTGCTATTTTTTACTCTGAAAATTACTACAAATACGACATATAATAGCCTAATAGCTCATGCATGAATAACCAATTTTACCAACTAATTTTCTCTACTATTTTTATAACTATTTTATTGGAATATGATAACAATAAAATAATAACAATAATAATAATACCAAAAGTACATTTTTAAAATTTAATTAGTAATGAGTAATAAATTAAAATAAAATCAATGCACCCGGAAGAAAAAAGTAATCGATTTCGTTATAAAGCAAGCAATGAAGTTAAAAACAATTTATTAGAATTTTAAAAAAATTACTATAGTAGCTCATACAAAATAAACTTATTTCAGACTTTCAGTTAGCGTTGGGACTGTTGACGGAATGACGGATACTATCATAATAAGAAGTGATAAATCTTGCACGTAATGATGAACTATGTTTTTCATTAGGATGTTCTCAATAAAAAATAAACTTGTTTCAGTGTGAGACATGAGTCACATGAACGGTAATCACAATGATGTTACGTTTGATTGGGAAATTCTTCGATCTTTCTAACGTCATTTTGGTGTGGAGTAAAGATGTAGATTGAATCCAACCTGATACTAAGAATGTTTTTAATATGACTAAAAAAATTGGTGTGGTCAGAATATCTAACATGTTTAAGTCTAGTCTTATTTGGTTTAAGATGGTTTAGTCTGTTTAGGTAGATGTCTATTTTATGTGTGGTTTACGATTGTCAAAGTTTGATTTGGTCTGATCTGATTTGGAATTAAAACCAACCCAATTAAAACCACCATAATTGTACACTAAAACCTGAACTAGAATTTGACTTTGCACCACATTTTTTGGGTGATATTGGATTTTGCACCCCATTTTGAAAAAATTTTGATTTTGCACCTATTTCATTTAAAATTCTTTTGACTTTGCCCCCATTTAGAAATGTTTCTTTACAAAATGGCATGTGTTAGGGGTGCAAAGTCAAAAAATTTTGAAAATGGGTTGCAAAGTCCAATATCACCCAACTCTGTTAGTTTATTCGCGTATAATACACTCAAATGTATAATTCACGTATAATACTCCCGTTTATGAATTTTTCAAAAAATTCTGAAAAATTCACGTACTTTAAGGATAAAATGTATAATACACGTACCGTACGTATTGATACGTATTTTATTCACGAATAATACTCCCGTTTATGAATTTTTCAGAAACTTATGAAAAACTCATGTACTTTAAGGATAAAATGTATAACACGCGTACTGTATGTATTGATACGTATTTTATTCAAAAACACACACCATTAAACAAAAGCCCAATGGAGTGATACAATTGAAACGAAATGTCTAGTTGCTCAATATTATTTATATTGCTTAAAAAAACTTTGTGCCTTATATATTCGTTAATTGTTTAATAGTCATTACATGTAGTAAACTAGCTTCTTAAATTCGTAATCTGTTTCGATATTATTATTGTACTACTATTGTATTACTTTTGTTCTCTACCCATACCAAGATTCCAAAGAGATCAAAAAATGTTGTGGCGGCTCACCAAACTCACAGTCACAGTAATATCAACTATTCTCTAGTAATATCTCTCTACTTCTACTCATATAGGCAATGTCATTTTTATTACTTATTATACCTATGCATTCAAATCCGTATATTTGAAAAAACTATTCCGTACATTTTAAATTGATGAAGAATGTGGTGGAAATGTTAAATACCTCATTATTGCTATCATTAAATTAGTATATAAGACATACATTATATGTCGTATTTTTAAATTGTCAAACGTTTAAAATACGTCGGTATCTTTATATATTTCACGAACGTATGAAACATATATTAAGTCGTATTTTATATAATTGTATCATATTATACACGAACGTACGTATTATTGTATTATTCACGAACCGTATATTACTAACAAAGTCACCCAAAAAGTCAAATTGATTATTTTATTACAAATCCCCCCTTGATTTTATTACTACTCTTAATAGATTTGAGGAAGTGCAAAGATGCTAGGTAGTCATTTGAGTTATTCTGGGAAGTTCTCAAGTTCATTATTTTGAGTTGTAAATTGATTATTGATGAGCTGTGTGTACATGACTGAGTATAGGGAAGTGTTAATACTTAATAGTTAAACAAGGATATGGAGTGTAATATTAGGTCCACATAGCGACATAGAACGGAGTTTAGACTTTTGAGAGTCAATTTAAGGAAGCGTGTTTTTTCCCGTGAAAATACTCCTATAAAATGATTATTCATTAATGATTATTCATTTAAAGGATGTTTTTACTCAGACTGATATTCACTGATCTGGTCTAATTTGGTCTGATAAAAGTCTGATCTCTGTGTATTTTGCAAATACAAAAGTCTGGTCTGAACTAGTCTAGTCTGATCTTGTCTATTTAAGTCTAATCTGGTCTGAGACTGAGAATAATCCATAAAAACATCCTAATAAAAACATCCTTTAACAAAAGTTACAAAAGTGTCATATGTCGGGCAATGAGTTAAGTGTCTCATTTTAAAATTCTCGAATTCTTTTTATTCACTCTCGATTCCAATAAAACGAATTCTAATAAAATAGTTCGATATGGATGATTTTTGCCAAATGGATGACGTCAAAACCAATTCCAATTGATTAAGCTTAACGAACGAACGGATTGCTTGCTTAAGAGTCCCACAAATCCACAACAAATGAACAGTTTTGTTTTCCTCTGACGGATGGATTATTAAATAAATACTTCGTAATAATCAATTAAAATGATGTTAAATATTATTTTATTAACCGATGAGAGAATGACACATCATCAAAACATAACTCGATTTTACTATATAAAACAATAAATTAGGAATTGACTCTCTTAGTTATACTCCATATATTTTTTTCCTATTTAAGGCCATTATTATGAGAAAGCTGTCAAATTGACTTCTGAGCTCAAAGAACCCATACAAGAAGTCTAGAAAAGGCAATTACTGTTCTAATAACTTCTTTGCCTGGAACTTCTCACCAACGAAGAAAACTTTAAATTAAACCGAGCTAATAACCCACTATTGAAAACAACACGTGCAAATGAAGAGAAGCTAAATACTAAAACTCTATTAACACTAGAAAAACATAGACAATTCATGTCAATAAACATGTGCAGGGCTTTAAAACTCACCTACTGAAAAAATCAATTCTTTTTTAAATCAATTCTTACCCTACTGAAACTAGACATCCTCGGTTTAACCATCACGCTCTCAGCGGCTGATGGAGGGGCTGCAGGTACCGCTTCCACAAACGATCATAATGTGAAAGCCAACCATGTTTGAGACCCTTCATTCTGTTTGCTCTTCTGATTCTGGTATGTTTGGAAGCGATATTTGTAGAAACACCAGCATACTCAGCACCTGAACATCCCAGAAAATCTAATGTTAGCAAAAACATCAAATTCAATGAGTTGGAAAGCCTTCTAAAGACAAGGTGCCTTCTCCAAGTCAAACACAACATACCCATTAGTCTGGATTAATACATTTAGAATGGTGAAAAAAACTTACATGCACAAATACAGAAAACAAAAAATACTGTATCCAGTTTGGAGATTAGTTCATCTGTATTCAGCATATCAGAACTATCCAACTCACTGATATATATGATGAAATAATGCCGCTCAGAAAAATATAAAGCTCCACACATGGGCAGGCAGAACTGCAGAAGAATCAGCATTGAAACTGCAAGTATGTACCTGTCACTGGTAAAGGCATAGTTCCTTTGTATCCCTCTGTGGAGTTGTGAATACAATTATTTGCTCCGAAGTTCCACATCTCATTCCCAGAAGTAGGGACAGAATTTGGGGATTGGCCAACAAAACCATTTTCCAGCAGCTTTTGATGCTGAGATGGATTTACAATTTGATTATTAGATGTAAAATCACCAAGGAAGAGGTCAGAGTCATTAAACATATCAAACCCATCATGCTCTCTCAGCTGGGGAAACTGCACAGGCCCTGTGCCAAGAAGATCATCCATCTCAAGAATATCTTCATCGGTAAACTGAAGATCTAAGAGCTCTGGATACCGAGTGAATTCAGACCGTACAGTAGAAGCTGCCTCAGTTGCACCCCACGACTGCTCAGCAATAAAGCTTGAATCCAACTTGTCTTGTTGAGAGCCTGGATAATACATCATTAAAGGCTCAGAATATACCAGATCCTCAATCGATCCATTAACAACAGTGCTACGAGTCTCTTCTTCTCCAAGAAACTGAAATTAAAATAACACAAAAAAAATCGGTCATTATGAAGCTAAAGATTTGTATATATTTAAAAACAGAAGTAATAACTTGAGAAAACTAAAATCCACATCTTTCTGCTTATTCAAAATAGGTGGCATTAACGTAACAAACTAGCAGCCTCTGCGAAATTAGCACAAAAGCAAGACGAAACTGAATGTAAAATCGCACCTGAGTTAGTGCCAGTTCAAAGCCATCAAGATTTACTGGCAATGGTGCCTGATCATCAACTGTGTTGTTCAAAAGCTCCTCAACATCAACCAATGAGGGATCTACCTGCGCGTTTCTACAGCTATCTGCAGGAGGAACTTCGTCCACATTGTGATCACCAGGCACTATGTCAAACTTACTAGTGAATTTCACAAATTCATCATCAGCCCAATCCTCCTCCCTAAAAGGAGCTCCATACTGCCCATCTAGCCTCCGCAACCTTCGCCCCCTACTATGACCATAACCCCTTCCAACTGCCTCTGCCCCTCCAACCTTTGCCACCCTCACCACTTCTATTCCTGCTCACACCACCTCCACAACCACTCCCACTAGCCCCACCATCACCACTAGCCCCACCATCACCACCACTCCCACTAGCACCACCCTCACCACCACTCCCACTAGTGGTACCACCCCTGCCCGAATGAAAAAAAAAAACTAAAATTTCCCCCTTTGAAGGAAAGTCGTCTACGCCTTCTCCTTTTATCCACTTATGGTTTTCACTACAAATTTTGCGAGTTATAAAATCAAATTTTATTAAAGTCTCTTTTAAAACTAGTTCCCCGTCACTCTTCTTCCTCTTATTAGCCTTTCGCCTCATTCTCTTCTCCTTCCTTTTTCTCATGTCTTCCACATGATCCTCCCTCTTATTTTCTTTTTTCTCTTCTCCCCCCACCCTTAGAATGGGATTCACAATAGTCCCGAGCACTTTCTTAAAATATTTGCTTAAAATAAGATGGACAGAGGAAGCTTGAATACCCACAGAATCAGGAAATTTTTTAGAAGCAGTAGGATTGTGGTTTTTGCATTTCCTTTGGAGGTATTTTAGTATACCCTCCCCACCCACTTTAGGAAACAGGTTTAAAGCTGTTTAAAAAAATGTTATGGGCTGATAGTGGGTGAAAACTATATGGTTTCAAAAATTCCTAAAAAGTATATCTGACATTTGTTTCTTCTCGATCTTTCTATGAGGCAAGTATTTAAAAAGTTCACTACGGAGATCTACGGAGATCTACAGGATAAACATCTTTGAGAATACTTAAACATGGATAAACATCATGTTCAAAGTATCCGCCTTACCTGTAGATCTCCGTAGTGAACTTTTAAATACTTGCCTCATAGAAAGATCGAGAAGAAACAAATGTCAGATATACTTTCTAGGAATTTTCGAAACCATATAGTTTTCACGCACTATCAGCCCATAACATTTTTTTAAACAGCTTTAGACCTGTTTCATAAAGTGGGTGGGAGGTATACTAAAATACCTCCAAAGGAAATGCAAAAACCACAATCCTACTGCTTCTAAAAAAATTCCTGATTTTGTGGGTATTCAAGCTTCCTCTGTCCATCTCATTTTAAGCAAATATTTTAAGAAGGTGTCCGGGGCTACTGTGAATCCCATTTTAAGGGTGGGGGAGAAGAGAAAGAGGAAAAAAAAGAGGGAAAATCATGTGGAAGAAACGATAAAAGACATGAGAAAAAGGAAGAAGAAGAAGAAGAGAATGAGGCGAAAGGCTAATAAGAGGAAGAAGAGTGACAGGGAACTAGTTTTAAAAGAGATTTTAATAAAATTTGATTTTATAACTCGCGAAATTTGTAGTAAAAACCATAAGTGGATAAAAGGAGAAGGCGTAGAGGACTTTCCTTCAAAGGGGGAAATTTTAGTTTTTTTCATTCGGGCAGGTGTGGTACCACTAGTGGGAGTGGGAGTGGTGGTGCCGGTGAGGGTGGGGCTAGTGGGACTAGGAGTGGTGGTGATGGTGGGTCTAGTGGGAGTGGTCGTGGAGGTGGTGTGAGTGTGTGACAGGATAGGTTACCTTTCTTGTGACAGGATATAAGTTCCTTGAGCCCCTCCACTCCATAAGAGCCCGTCCACTTAGCTCACGTTTTTTGTCCCATCCATGACCATGTCTTCACCATTGGTACCTTTTCCAGACTGGACCTCCCAGGTCCTCCTGCGTTTGAGCTCCCCAGGCATCTCTTCCTCTTCATTGCTCTCTAATAGTACTGGTTTAATGCCCTTGGACTCGGCTGAATACTCTCCTCCAGAATGAGATTTCCACTGGCTGCCAAACCCTTCAAAGCTAGAAGCTCCCGCAGATGTCCATTTGTATAATCTTGTAGGGCTGGTCTTCACACGTCCTCCGGCTCGAAGCTCCAATCCATATGTTTTCTCAGCAACAAAACCCTCTTCATACTTCAACGGGCATAATTTATCAGAATGACCAATAATGCCACAGATGAAGCAGAAGCTGGGCAACTTCTCATATTTAAAGTCCACCCAATGCTTAACTCCATCCTGTGTCAGATTAGTGCCTTTTTTCAAAGGCTGACGAACATCCATAGATACCCTAATGCGCAAGTAAGAAGTCTGCCTACCATCAAATTGGCTCATCTCAAATTTAATAAAAGAGCCCATAAAATTACCAATTCTCATAGCAGATCTCAAATTTCTATACTTTATAGGAGCATTATGAACCTGTACCCAGAAGCTAGCCTCAAACAGTTTCATTGATTCAGGTATATCATCAGGCTGAACAGCTTTTAGTAAAATCAAATCGTGCTCAAACAGCCAAGAACCATCCTCAATAACACGATTCATATCCAAAACATGATTAAAAATTAACAAGTACTTTTTGTCGCCGATTTCCTTGATAGTCATACCTTTAACAGGTTTCCGCTCCTGGAATCCTGCTAGTTTAATCTTTCGATCCGATATCACTACCCCTACTGCCGGAAAACCAGTCGGCCCTGCCTCTTCCTCGACGTCCTCCGCTACATCTTCATCAAAATTCAACTCGTTCTCTTGCTCGTTCATCGAAAGCTTCTTGTATGAGGCCACAAAATCTTCCATGCGTATCCTCCCGTCCGTCGATCGAAACTAAACTACTGCTATCCGTCTTCGTTCCGACTCCACTCGCTCGCGATCCTCAGCAGACCGCCGAGATCGGACACAACAAAACCCAGCGGCGTAAAACGCCCTAGGAGGCTCGAAGATTTAGAGAGAAGGCTCTCGCTCCGTATAACTTTATTTTATTATTTATTAGAAAATGTTTTTCATATTGTATTTTTGTTCTCAATTCTCAAATGTAATTCCCATTTCACATAAATGCACTTGAAGCTTGTTTTTAATATCCAAAAATTGTATAAATAAGTAGAAAAGGAAAAAAAAAATATCGGCCCGACCCGACCCGGCGGGTGGCCCGGCTCAGGACCCGGGCGGGTGACCCAGCCCGAACCGGCACCGGCCTTAGTACAAGCCGGGCTCGGGCCTGCTACCAAAGTTCCAAGGCCCGGCGCGAGTCCAGGTCTATTCACACGAGATGCAGTTAATAAGTTATAAATTATTTTCACATGTATATACGCATATTGTGCTAATGATAGAATAATGTATATATTATTTAAAAAAAATTAAAGATACAAAATTACAAAGTATATTTTTTCTAATAAACAACATTTAAAGTCTTCTACGACAAAAAAAAACGTTTAAAATCATCATCAAATGTTTTTTTAATATATATACTTTTTTTAAAGACAATTACCGTAATTTATTCAAAGAAAGGAAACGGATAAAGACGATTACATGTGGGGGCTAGACAGTCATCATAAAAATATAAAATGTAATAAACCTCTATAGTTGGAATAAATAAGCAACAATTGTAACTTAATGAGGTAAGAGTCAGATTGATACTCGAAATTGCATGAAAAGTGTCAAATAAGTCCTTATTGTCCGGCCGTCGCCATTTGAAACGGTTTCCGGTGGAATTTTTAGATGAACTGTTTTGATCATCTTATTCAGTAAATCTAGTTTACTCATACCAAATTTCAGCTAACACTTCAATCAGGAAGGCATTCAAATAAATTCTTGAAGATAATTGCGCTTTTAAGTGCGCAATTACCTTCAAGAATTCATTTGAATGTCTTCCCGGTTAAATTTTTAGCTTAAATTTGGTATGCGTAAACTAGACTTGATGAATAAGAAGCTCAAAAAAGTTCTTCAAAAAATTCCACCAAGAACTACCTCAAATGACGACAGTTGGATAGAGCCTCCTATATAAGGACTTATTTGACCCTTTTTATGTAACTTCAAGTACCAATGTGACCCTTACTAACTTAATTCTCTGCGTAATTGCGTTAAAATTAATTTTTCCCAATGTAATTTTGATTTTGTAAACAACAATTTCACTCCTTGTGAAACCAGTTTTCTTCCATCTAAGTCTAAAACTCTGTTGTGCCAAGTTTCAATTCTTCTATAGCGATATGGCTCCCAATTTAACTCACCTCCCACAACTTCCAAATCTTACACTACCCACCGGCCACCTCACTCACTTGGTGGGTGACCTTTTGTCCCATATATTTAAGCTTCCAATGGAATATAACCAATACATGTAACTATTGGACCAAAGTACAAAACTATACAAAGTATTACATAGAGCCACTAGATTAATCAAAATAATTGGTTACACCCCAAATTTATGAAAATCAAATGCATGACCTTTATCTTATAGACATCAACGGTATAAATTTATATAAAGGATACATTTCCAGTACTTTTTTAAGTCAATGTATCTATTCATCCATTTCAATGACAACTTTGGAACTCAACCAAATTTACATGTACCAAACAGACTCAATGAAGATGCCTAATTTGTTTCATGCATGAAATCTAAACACAGACAAAAATGTGAAATCCTTTCCCACACCACTAACTATGCATTAAGCATTTAAGCAAATGCAAAATGAAACAGTGATTTTCGACCTTTTACCTGCTTCCATTTGAAGTAAAAAATCTACAACCCTCCAAGGAAATAGCCTAAACTGGAGGGAAATATAATCTAAATCAGCTTTTCATATGAGAAAATTGCTTCATTATTGGTAGTAACAAAACCCCAATGGGTACACCCAATGGCATGAGACTGAACCAAATAAGCCGAGAATTTGTAGTCTCGCTCAGTGTCCGCATCTCTGCAAAACCATAAGAGAAGTTTTTGCCAGGGGAAAAGATAGATGGTTAAATAAGGTTATAATTTCATAAGGAAAGATGGTAATGGGATTACATAACTGGATGATAAATTACCTGCTCTCTATAAATAATAGATTTTCATGTATGGCCTTTACTGCGCCTTCAAGCTTTCTCAGCTCAAGTTCAATACCCTATTGAATGCCAAAATATAAAGTGATGAACGAACAACACAATTATTGAGTGTTATTGCTTGTCTACTGGTTTTGAGTGTAGTATCTAAGTACGTGATTTCCTATTGGATCCAATTTAACATGAAAAGGACTTGGTCCAAAGGAGTTTTGCGGAAAGCCCACACATTCAATGGTTTAGTAAAGCCCGTATAGGCCTGTTTGAGCCCATTTGTCTACCCTCTACTCTAACATACAGGTTTAATGTTGAAAATGCTGAGAATGCAACAATCATATCATTCAAGAACTATACTACCCTACCCTGACACATTTTAAAACGCTTCATTTCATATAGACAATGTCCCCTCACTTTATTCTTAAAATCAAATGCATAAACATTATCAAATGTGGTCTGTATGCACACAAATTATATGACATGTGCAAGATCTAAGATCAATGATCTGACATTTGGAACCCTCATTCTTTTCATTTGACATTTGTACCAAGTACAATGTAAGAGAGTATGAGGCAATAAACAATGAAAGTCTTAACAAAAGGTCCTTCAAACTAAATAACTTTTTTTTGTATCTTTAATGAAGAATTCACAGGAAGCATTTGGTTACATAATCCATCCGACAGAATGCATGTAAACTAAATGTGCAAGGCACCTATTGTCAAGCCTTGATCCTCACAAGCCACGTGGGAAGCTGGGAGAGAACACTTTTACTTTAATTTTGTTTTCAAATTTATCATCATGGCCAAACCTCATCATTTCCAAATCAGTGGATTATTATCAATAAAGATTTAGAGTATGATTGTATTGCAAAATCTAAAATAAGAGGGGTACATAAATAAAATAGGAAGTTACTGTGGGCATAGTTTGCGTATCATAAACACATAAGATAGTATGTAGTATAAAATATAGGGGAAAATAATTTAAATACCCCAAACTTTGATGGGGTGTGAGATAAGTATCGCAAACTTGCACATGTGATATATGTACCCCAAACTTTATATAATATAAAAAGTTATATTAGCATCATTTATTTTTTCACAAATGTAATTTTATAGTGTTAAGTACATAATTTAAAATACACAAATCATTTATGAGGATGCAATTAAAATTAAACTGTATCGGATGTGATATTATTTATTACACAAATGAAATTTTAGAATGTTAACTGGATTCTAACAAAGCTTAGAGTATTTTAAATTATTTAATTATTCCAATAAATTTGTATTTGTAAAAGAACATACAATCATGGTATGAAAATAACTTTTTATACGGGGGATTAAGTTTGGGGTATATATATTAAGTTCGGGGTATATATATTACATACGAAAGTTTGGGGTATTTATCTCACACCCCAATAAGTTTGGGGTATTTATCTCAGATTAATTTAAGTACTTTTAAGCTATAAGTTCAAAGCTGGGTGGAGGGTGCTTTTAATAGCTTTTTGGTATTTTTGTAAACAATTTAAACTTTAGGGATAGTTATTAGGTTGAATATTTTAATTAAACCCAAACTACCCTCCCCTTATTCCTGCCTCTCCCGGCCCCATCATCTTCTTCGTTCCACTATTTCAGCCATTGCTCTTCGTTCGAAACCTTCCCTTTCAGTTACCGTTCTTCTATCACTCCCCAATTCCCCATCCCATCTTCCTCTGCTGCTAGCCTTTCGGCTTTCTCCATCCCATCTCGCTGCTACTCCACTTTCTTTGGATAAATTAATTTGATGTAAGCAAACAGGTCACACTTACAACTTGATCATTCATCAGCCCAATAACACACTCCATCCCTTCCATTTTACAAACCTCCCGGAGGATCCATCCCTTTCCTCAATTAATTTGATTGGGTATGTATGCTTCTGCGTCGCCGACTTGAGCACAGGGGATGCGCCCCAATTACATTTAATTTATGTAGGGGGGCAATTTTGTGCTTTAACAAATTTTCCATAAAAAATTACTTTTTTATCAAACACTTCAACTTCTACCTTTTAATTAAAATCACTTCTATTTACAAACACTATCTACTTCTACTTTAAATCACTTTTCCAATAATCTCTTAAATAAATCACTTTTAAAAAGCACAAGCAAACGCAAACACTCCCTAATTTAGATCATAACACAAACATTCAAATCAGATCAGAAAATTTCAAAATTGATTTATTACTTTTATTATTATTAATATTGTTGTTGTTGACATTAATATCAATATTTTTATTATTATTATTAATGTTGTTGTTATTGTTATTATTTTTTAATATTGGTATATTATTATCGTTATTATTAGCATTAATATAGGTATGTTACTATTATTATATAAATGGTCTTGGAATTAGCCGCATGACGGTTTATGATCAGGCGGACTGATCATTTCTCTCTGTTAGTTATCTACAGTGTTTTCAATCCCAGGTAGCGGGACAGAGCGGCCAGCCTTGAAAACAATATAGCGGTATAGCGGATAGCGGGATGACCGCTATTCAGACTACTTTTAAGTATAATACATAATTAACTAGAAACATATAATTACATTACATACACATTAGTAAAGTATGATATATGTCATTTAAAGTTGCAAACATCTTAACATTCTTAAATCCTAAATTACTGGGAAATATTCCTTAGTTTCATGAGCAAAACATACGATGCTATTAATGATCGAAACATCTGAATCAAAACATTGAATAAAAAACAATTTCCTGGTTTTTAATAGTGTATCAATCTACCACTGGAAAGAAACAAAGAGGAGTGTAGCATGTGTAATTCTTGTACAAGATGAAGGAGCACAGGTCATTCTTGAAAAAGATGGAGGAGAAAAATTTGTTGAAGCAGAGGTCATTGCAGAGTAGAGAGCAGAGAAGACATACGGATTACTTTTTTATTAAAACATGGAGCCATTTTTAAGAGTTCTACATTTCTGCGTACGTGTACAAGGGTTTTAAGTTGATTACTATTTAGTTTTAAAAGTCTACTTTATCCCTGTCCTTCCGCAGTCAAAAAATAAACGCAGAAAACCCCCAGCAGACATTAGATCGCAAGCGGCGCTATAGCGTCCGCCTCTACCTGTATAGCGCCCCCGCTATAGCGCCCGCGAAGTCCGCTACACCCAAACGCTCCGCTACAGGAGGTCTAGTAGCGCCAGACCACTCCTCCGCTCCGCTCCACCGCTATAGCGCGCGATTAACATCACTGGTTATCTATGATACTTATATACGCATAAATGTACTCTCACACAATTTCATGTATTTTTCTCATAAGAACGAAATAAATCAACCAGAAGAGCAACATCTACTCACCTGACCAAGGGAGTGTGAGGCTACCGCTCACACGACTAACTTTTCTTCGCCTAGACTAGGAAGAGCAATATCTGCTCTCATCACGCCACTATAGCTGCTATGAACCTGAGCCCCAGCTTGAGAGAACAGTTCCACAACTGCGGGCAGCTTTCCGTAGTACCTCTTCAAAGCATCAACTAGAGGAAGAGGGGAAGATGGATCTAGAACATGCCACACGTAGACCGGAGGAACAAGGTCATCTATGGTTGCCTCTTGCCAAGCATGTTGCCCGTCCCTCATTTGATGCTTGAAGGCTTGACACTGCCTCACCCTATGACCCTTCGGTCCCACTTGAACTTCAGGACAATATCCGCATGTTTGAACAGCGTACTTCTGCATTAGCTGTATGGCTCCCGTTCGTGTGTCCTCCCACACTTCCATTCCTCTCTCTGCACATCCTGGATAGAAAATTTGAATTATTAGCTTAAAACTGGTTTATGTGTTAAAACTCACTTCAGACTAACCATTGTCTGCAGACTTCAAGGGCCATTTGGTAGGGCACGTATTCGGCTTATATGTCAAATCCTTTACCAAAGGTTAAAAGCTTGTTTGGTTAGACTTAAATGGATGTTACGGAATTTACCGAAACTACTGATGTTATTATTGTTGAAATGACTAATTTGGTTGAACCTGCTGCTTTATTAAAAAAATGAAAATATATAGTTAAATGAACTAAAGAAAATAATTTCTCAAGTAAAGCTAGAAGTACCCATGACTCTGATATCATGGATCGATTCATGTTAGCCGACCCCCAAATTGTTTGGAAATAAGGCTTGGATGTTGTTGTTGTAAAGCTAGAAGTACCTATTTGACAAATTTAGCAATTTCACCCACAAAATAACTTATGCACTAATTTATCTCATTGCTACGACGACTGCTGATAAAAAGAATTTTTCAGCCAAAAACAAAGCCCGTCAAATGTATTCTAACTTATTTTGCACTGAAATCAATGAAAAAGACAATATGACCTCCAATTTATGATGCTATTTTATTTAACTTATTAAAAGATAAAGGTATATGTTGAATAAGTATAAAATATATATCAGCATATTCACTCAATTTAATTAGACCTCAGCAACCTGTCTCTGATAAACACCAGTAGATTGCCGAAGAAATCATATAATGCCTAGGAGCGAGGGAGGAGCAATTTGAGGATATTAAAAAATTGAAAAAAAATAGTATTTGAAGAATACAATACCTGTGATATCATCGGGAGGCAAACCCAAAGTTTTCTCATTTGAAGTTATTAATCTCTTAGTGGTTCCCCAAAAACCAGATGTCTGGATGTGGTTTCGAGAGAGAGCATTATCCTTGGGGAACCTCTTCTCAAAATCTATCATTTTCCTGGCCACTTGGTAAACTGGGAACTTCCGTCTTCTGGTTGGGTAGTCAGGCACGTCAACCCCAGCCTGAATGCACAACTCCATAATCGCAGGAATCCGGTCCACCTCCAGCCTCTCATCATGTGAAACGGCTCTACCCAACCGATCATACATATGGAAAGATTCTACAAGAGGCAATAAGTGTTTGACATCCCCTCTCTCCCAAATATGCTCCTTGCTCTTTTCACTGCCGCTAACAGAACATGTTTTAATCTTATGTGGTGTATGACCAACATGAACTTCCCCACACAACCTACAGACAATAAAGTTCCAGGAATCATCAAATATATGCTTCAGAAGGATCAATAGTGACACCATTCTGTTAATCCATATATTCCTAAAGAAGTATCGTTTCGGAGAAGAATAACAAAACGTTCTAAACCATCATTTAGAAAAATCTGAAGCAGCATTAAGCATGTTTTTTTTTTCAAATTTACCCTGCTGATTAAAAAGAGATAAATAAGTACACATTTAATTTCAATATATACTTCGTACATTGTAGCAATATTAAAATATATTTTCTAAAATATATCTTTCAAGCCCGTCCCAAGCCAAGATAAAGGAGGAGCGTGTTGTGGTAGGTGCATGACGGGCCTGACGGCCAACAGCATATCTTAGTCGCATCGCATGACATGAATTGAAATATGAATATTTACTCCAATTTCATATGTTGATCACTTGATTGATATTAGCCGACCCCAAACTCTTTTGGAACTAAGGTTTGGATGTTGTTGACCCTTCAAACTATTTTTCGGACATAGGACGACTAATGTTTTTCCCTTGGAACTTACACTTTAAAGTAGGAACGCCCTTCCCTATCAGTGCTCATGTAAGTCTGGTTCAAAGGATATAAAAAAATAATCTGGTGCACATAGACCACCCTGTAAGGCGAAGGTCCAATAAAGGATTCTACCATATGGGTGTATAAGAACAAGTCTTCCCTTTCCAATTTGGCAATAGGCCATTCTCACCACTTGAACTTGTAACCTCTCTGTCACACAACAACACCTTAACCGGTGTGCCAAAGGCTCCCCATCAAGGAAGGGACATTTGGTTTTGGCAATGTCATGTTACCTTGGTAATGTGTTATTTACCTTGGTGATGTGAAAAATCCAAAAAGGTAATATGAGCTCACATTGGTGATAGAATACAAAAACGTGTTGGGACACTCCATTTAAGCCAAAGCACACTAAAAGTCTAAGAGATCGAATCCCAACAATTAGCAACTCTAGCTCTAGGCTATATAACACTTATGTCTCACTCCTATGTCTAACTCCTATAATATTTTTATGTCAAACTCTTCCCTAGATAATAAAAATATCTTAGAGTATAAAGACATTAGTAATAACTCATTTACTGGTCACATTTCGTAAGCCAAACAGCATAAGGACAGGAATCCCAAGCATGAAAAACTTTCTCATCTTTTAAACAAAAAGTTATTGGCCTGCACATGCTACCTCTACTAACAGAATAAGAATTATTCACAGTAGAATACAATACGATTTAGCAACTTCAGATAGAAAAATACACAAAGAACCGGTGTTACCTGCATGAATAGATAGGAATGTGATCTGCAACTCTAGAAACACAAGCTAGTAACTCAGCTTGGGAAGCTAAAACATGATGCGCTACTGGTATTAACCCCTTCACTAACAGCCCATCCTCGGGAGGCTTCAGAGTAACTTCTCGAACCTCTTGTCGCTTTTGCTTCTCCAGCCTCTCTCTGCGCTTGAGCTCATTAATGCTCGTCACCAATGGCTTCCTCTCTGTTCTCCTTAGTTTTCTAGGGACCTCTGTAATGGTCGAATATGATGCATCAATTAGTTGTAGCGCCATACTCTTGGTGATGAAATTTGTGTCATAGTCTCCCCTTATTAATCCTCTGATGTTGAATACCGTCCAGATTTTCATATGGAAGGTTGTAATAGATTGTAAGCTTGGAAGTTTCATTAAAGCATTTTAACGAACAGTTTGGGTTCGTCTGCTGAAAGGCCCAACGTCTCTGGATTCTCGTCTCGAGATGGAACGAGCATACAAAGGTCAATTCGAACGGTAGGTCAGGATCAGATGCTTGCAAAGCTGTTTTCTTTTTTTGGGTTTGCTACTACAAAAATTAAATGAAAAAGGTTTTTTCAGTCTTTATTCATGGGTTTCTATCTTTTTCTTTGCCTTTTGAATCCTTATAGATAAATCAAGAATTCAATTGAAACTTATTTTTCCCTTAATTCCATGCATGAAACCAACAGAGATCTGATTGCTTCATGCAGGGCAGGTCCTGAAAAAATGGGTAACTGTCTACTTGGGCCTTCCTTACAAGCTTTAATAGAAATAAAACATAAATAGGATGATAATGATAATAAATTACTGATAAATTATGTTAAAATTCATGTTACTAATGAGCATAATAGTTACAAATAACAGTATTCATTATTCATTAATAAATTACATTTCACTTAATTAAAAAGAGACATTCTTCGAGCGTATATAGATGCAAAGTCATCTATAAAACTTTCAATGTCAAGTCTTCTTTTCTTTTTAAGCTTTTCGTACCAGGATGGGTGTTTCTTTAAAAACATAATTACTACCAACTATTGAAATGCTCCAATAATTTTGTATACATTTGCAAATATTAAATTTAAAGTTAATTTAAATTTTGAATTAATGCCTATAAATTATAAACACAAAAAAAAAAACTTATAAACTACTCCGTATTGAAGTATTATAGTGTAAAAAATTTCAAAATTAAAAACCTAATAACATACTGATACCAGTTTGTTAAGTATAATTAGTTTAAAAACTTATTTACATAATTAATTAAATAACATCCAAATTTATTAAATTCAACAGTTCAATAACTTGAAACTTAATGTTTTTTGCATAATTCAAGGCACGAAATAAAAAATTAGGCGAAAAATTTGGTAAGCACCAAAACACAATCACCAAACGGCTCTAATAATGGATGATTTACAAGAAGTCAGAACACCTTACCTGGTTCAGCACTTCAGCAAGTGTTGCGAGGAATGCGAGCGACGAGCTATTCAGCGGAGTGAGCGGATTGGAGCGCGTGGCGGGGTCGATTGCTGAGCCAGAGCGAGAGTTCTGTCGACTCGAGTCGTTTTGGAAAAAAAGGATGACACCCATCCCTGAGGGGCCCCCACCACCGACCGGACGGCACGATGGGAGGATGTAAATTGGACTATAATCACAATCTGACAGATAGAGAGTGGGGCTCTGTCCCCGGTACTTGCAGAGACCCTATGCATTTTTCAGCATAGTAACCCCTCATCGCAGTTGCCGGGATTCGAACCCGAGACCTAACCCTTGTGGCACTCCCTTGCTACCAGTTGAGCTACGCCCACCGGTTTACTCGAGTCGTTTTGGATTTCAGTTTGTGTTCGGCTACACATTTCCCTTAAATGACCTCCTTGCCCCGAACTTGTCCCCCTTTTCTGTGGAAAATCCTAATCTCACACGGAGTAGTGAGTAATTTTATATCGCATCTCCTCCCCCGTCCCGTTAAATCACATGATGTAGGGGGTGTTTGGCAATTGACTGTTGCCTGTTGGCTATTGGCTGATTCATGACAGCGGATCTTGTTGGCTGTTTTGATTAACTGATAGTATTAGCAGTTTGTAAAATGATCTTTGGTTAAGTGGCTGTTCGCAATCAGCTAATTAGTTATTAAAATGACTTTTAAGGACATCAAATAATTTTTTTCCAACTACTTTTATAAACATATATATCGTAAAAGAAGACCACCAAAATTGATAAACATTGGGTAAAATCTACTTTTAACACTACTTTTATACTGGTACGTAATATCAATATACATGTGGAATCCACTAAGCCTTAAATATCTAGTACAAGTTCGAGTTTTTTAAAGCTTGATTTTGTTTATTTCAAAATTACTTATTTATCTTATATGTTATATCTATGAACCACTTTATTTGATGTTTTAGGTGAAGAAAGCCCACTAACGATTACTACGTATTTTTGTTGGGAAAGTCAAAGTAGCCGACCAAGAGACAAGGGAGGGAGGTTGGGTAAAATAGGACAAAAAGTCTTGGTGTACACCCTGGGTTACACCCTGGGATACACCATATATAAGGCTTATTTTTTACTGCTTTCTTTACCCTCCTCTCGCACAACACTCCCATCCCCAATCCTCACACACCTTTCTTTCTCTCCCACATGTCTCTGTGTTCGTTCTCTTCTTCCCGTGATTATCTCCGTTTTTTTCAAATCTCATGGATGATTTTCTAGCATATTTGATGGTGGATGGAGAAGTGACCGGAAACAACGGAGGTTTGGAAGATACCTACCTGAGACAGACGATGGACAACACAAATGGAAGAAATGCAGAAGCTCTGAACGTCGCTGTGAACGAGGAAGATGGAGCTGCGACGGAGGACGGAAATGTTGGAGCTGTGAACGGGGAAGATGGTGGTCCGAACAACCCTAGGGACGAAGACTTAGATGGGATGGGTGGCGGACCTGTGACACAAGGCGTTAACGAACTTCCCATACTTGACGGTTGGAATGATTAGAGCTGCGATAGGGAAGAGAATAACAGGGAGAAGACGAATGCTGATGTTGGAGGTATTTTATTTGACACACAGACAACTTACATACTTAGTGTCGGTGTGTACCGACAACTAGTGTCGTTGTGTACAGAGTAGTGTCTGTATGTTGGGTTCCTATCTCTAGCTAGTTGGCTAACTAGTATTGGTTTCATCATAAAAGTTGAGTGCTGCAAACCATTAAAATTGATTTCAGATTTGCTTTCTTTTGGCTAGTAAGTTCTGATAGTAGTTGCCAAGGTTTATCATGAAAGTTATGAAATGGAAAGATTACTAGTTTTCATTGTGATTTTTTTCCTATAATAAGTTCTTGTTTTGTAGACAATATTCACTTTGTAAGTGTTTGTGTGCCAATATGGTTTAATTTGTAAGTTGTTATGTAACATTACTGAAGTATATGTTCTTTTTTTGTGAGTTATATACAAAAGTGGGAGATTGATGAAGTCATCTGTGTTTCTGCATGTTCGTAAGTGTTTGTGAAATAGTGTGTAATTGTCTGTGTACACCAACATTAATGTATGTACACTTCTTATTGTTAACTTTGTCGACACTGGTTGTACTTGCAGCACTAAAGAGTGTGGAGTCATGGTCATGATGTTTGCGAAGAATTTGTTGTTGCAATTTCCATTAAAATCAGGTTGTGACTACGACAACATGTGGCACGTTAGATGTCAGTTTGCTATACGACTTTGGCATTTGAAGAAGAAACCCGATTGACATTTATTGCTCATTTAAGTTTGTTCCAGATATAATGGATTGTTTTCCTAGCATAGAAGAAGTGACCGGAAATGACGGAGGTTTGGAAGATACCTATGACGGACGACGGAAATGGAAGAAACGCAGAAGTTGTGAACGAAGAAGATGGAGCTGCGACGGAGGACGGAAATGGTGGGCTGTGAACGAGGAAGATGGTGGTCCAAACAACGCTAGGGACGAAGACTTTGGTGGGACAGGTGGTGGACATGTGACACAAGGCGTCAACGAAGTTCCGATATTTGACAGCCGGGATGATTACAGTTGTGACGGGGAAGAGAATAGCAGGGAGAAGATGAATGAGATGTTGGAGGTATTTTCTTTTACACACACAGACAGCTTACATACATAGTGTCGGTGTGTACCGACAACTAATGTCGTTGTGTACAGAGTAGTGTCGGTATGTATAGACAACTGAAGAGATTCTCATTGAGTTAATGTATACCTACAAAGATGAATGTTGTATCTATGAATGTTGTTAATGTATACCTACAAAGACGTATTTGATTTATGAATATTGTTAATGTATACCTATCAAGATTTTTTTATATCTATGAATGTTGTTAATATATACCCTACTACTATAATGTATACCTACAAAGATGAATGTTGTATCTATGAATGAGTTAATGTAAAATGATTAAGCGATTATGTGAACAGATGGAGATAACAATGGTGATGAATGTGAACAAATTCGAAAGATAGGCATGAAGTCTCCTACAAAAGATGCAGTTTATGATTTCTACAAAAAGTGTACATATGTCGGTGTGCACAGGCGAATGAAAGGCTCCTGGGTGATTGTACTGACAATTAGTGTCGGTGCGAACAGAGTAATAGTGTTTTTGTAGGTGTACACAGACAGTACTTTCTTTATAAGTGTTTGTGTGACAATATGGTTTCAGTTTAGTAATATGGTTTGAGTTGTTAACTTGTTATGTAAGATTACCGAAATGTAACGGCTTTTGTTGTGTGAGTTATATACAAAAGTGAGAGATTTATGATTCTATTGGGTTTGTAAGTGTTACTTTGCCAACATGGTTGGAGTTGGGTTGACGTTGTCTGTGAGCTTCATATGATATGCATGTGACGTTCATATCATTGTCTATGAGCTTTATGGTAGTTGTTTGTGAAATTCAAATAGTTGTGTGTGAGTAATATTGTTGTCTCTAAGATTCATATATGTTAGTGTAATTTAAGAGACAACACAAAAACTTTTATGAAGCCCGCAAACAAGTACTATAAATCTCACAAAAACCTTATTGTAGCTCACAGACATCAATATGAACGTCACAAACAAATCATATGAAGCTCACAGACAACTCCAACTCCAACCATATTAACAAACTAACACTTACAAACCAAATGACTTCACCAATCTGCTATTTTTGTATAAAACTCACACAAAAAAGCACACTTAGCTAATCATACATAACAACTCACAAACAACTACAACTCAAACCATATTGGCGCACAAACACTTACAAAGCAAATATTGTCTGTGTACACCAACAAAAAGCACTTCAGAAAATACACAAACAAATCCAACAGTTTCATTTCATACACAACAATATGAACGACACAAAAACACCAAATAGCTTCAATAACCTACCACTTTTGTATATATCTCACACAAGAAACTCACACACAATTTGGTAATCTTACATAACAACTCACAGACAACTCCAAGTCAAATCATCCGGGGATACAGACACTGCAATTTTGAACACAGATAGATTATGTATTGCACAGACAAAAAGTATCGGTGTACCTTATTTCATGTCTGGGACCTTCTTCCACTTAAAGACACCTTACCGACACTTTGTGCATTTCACAGTCAGAAAGTGTCGGTGTACCTTATTTCAAGCTTGGGACCTTCTGCCACTTAAAGACACCGTACCGACACTTTGTGAATTTCACAGACAGAAAGTGTCGGTGTACCTTATTTCATGCCTGGGACCTTCTGCCACTTAAAGACATTGTACCGACACTTTGTGAATTTCACAGACAGAAAGTGTCGGTGTACCTTATTTCATGCCTGGGACCTTCTGCCACTTAAAGACACCGTACTGACACTTTGTGAATTTCACAGACAGAAAGTGTCGGTACGGTGTGGGGGAGAAGTTAAGCGGAAGATGATGGCTCGGAAGAGTTTTGAAAATAAAACCGGTTGTGGGGGAGGAGAAGAGGTGAGTGGGAAAGTGGGAAAGCGGGAATTGGGAAAGAAGAATTGCAGAGGAGGGTTTTTTTGGGGGGGAGATGGGGTAAAATTTTAAAATGAGTTTATATATGGTGTACCCCAGGGTGTACACCAAGACTTAGCAGTTTGTCTTTTTCTCATATGCCCATAGTAGCGTAGCCAACATTGCAGAAGATGACATTTATGAATACCCACATGATATCTCAAAATAAGGCTGCTGTGAAGTAACTTCATTCTTGAGGGGGCTGCAATAACATAATCACTCATTTCCGGACATCCTTATGAACATCAATTCATTACTAAGGCAGTACATTTATAATACGTACAACAGCAGTAATCTGCCTACTAAGAATAATCAATTCAATGCAATAACCATTCAATTCTAATAACCATTCAATTCATTACATCAATCCATTGCAGTAACCAATCAATTCTAAAAAGACAATTGAAGTCTTGAAACAAAGATTATTTTACATCCAACCACCAACATATAGATTTATAGAGCAATACATTTCACTTGTGATGCAATATAATACTAAATAAAATCCATGAAACAATCGGCCAAACAAATGCAAGCTTCTCTCCCTTAGCTTTGCGTGCTTGGAGGCCAAAATATGCAATTCTTTCACTTTAGCTCCCATCTTTTCTTTCTCCTTTTCCAGCTTCACAATCTTCTCTTCTAATCTTTTTTGTCCATCAAAAGAGGCTGAATCAAATTATCCTTATCATTTGTCTTCACTTCAAGAGACATAGAAGGATTTTCCTTAACCCATTGGAATTAAGAACAATCAAATTTCTGTAAAAAAAAAAATTACACTTTAGATGCACAATAATACCATTTTGCTGCTCTAAATTACAAATGAAATACAAAAACTGGTGTCGTTTTAATTAATACAAGTTACAATAAAACCGTCTTTAACAAATACAAGTATATAATAAACATATGCTTCTCACACAACTTGTACCGGCTAAAAAGGGATGGCTAAGGGTTCCAGCCGGTGGGGACTATTTCTGGAAAAAGCTCACTTAAGTTAGGACCACCCAATAATAACTGCTAATAGGGATTATTAAATACAGACCGAGCATTGTTGGAATTATTAGATCCAATTTTTTCTAAAAAATAACTCACTTTTGTATATAACTCACACAACGATATAACAAATACCTCAAATTATACTATCGGTGCACCACACACAATAAGATATACAGTATATACCACACGGCTTAACTGTCAGTACACACAGATAAAATTCAATAACCACAAATACAGGGAATCAATGTACATATAAAAAGAACAAAGATAACAACTCCAATAATAACCACTTTTGTATATAACTCAAAAAAGGAACTCACATACACTCTACTAATCTTAAATGAAAACACACAGACAACATCACAGTATCACACATGTTACTTAAACAACTCACAGACACTTCAAACATGTCACATAAGAACTCACAGACAACTACGACTCAACACATAAGGTTATACCGACACTGCAATTCCAAACATACACACACAACCGATTAAGGATTCTAACTTCCATTTTTAATTTTTAAACTCAAAAACTGAAATTGACGAAATGGTAAACATAGTAATCACTATATTCAACTCCAATACACAATCAAAAACCTAATAAAGAAGACACATGACTTCATACTTACAGTCGGCCATGACGAAGAGGCTTGTTCGCACCATGGCCGCAGGTCAGGCCCTTGATCTTTAACAATGGCGTCTTCAACCTTCTTCTTGAGCTTCAACTATCGTCCACGACCATCGTCTTCACCATACTTCGTCACCTCTAGTGCTCCATCTTTGACGATGAACAAGTTGCGTAAATAGGCCACCATTTACAATTCCGAATGTAAGGAGGTGGATTGCCGGTTGTGGGGAAGCGAGAATCGTGAAGAGTGGAGAAGAAGACTTTTGGGGGGTTTGTAGAGTTAAGATGAGGCGGAGGAATTTGGTGGGTTGAGGTTAATTTGATGGGCAAATGGAAGGGTAAAAGAATTGGGAGGGGTATTTATGTGGTGTACCCCAAGGTGTAACCCAGGGTGTACACCAAGAGTTTTTGAAAATAGGAACACCCTATTCTGGAACAGCCAAGAGTAAAATGCCACTTTTATTAGCATTTTTAATTTTGGCTGTTTGAGACAAAAAGTTAGGTGAAAAGGCCAATTAACCAAACACATTAATTAACTGTTTATTTGGTCAAAAATCCAAAAAGTGGTCAAATCAGCCAAAAAATGGCTGATAGGCCATCAACCAAACACCCCGTAATGATGTTAGGGAATTACAGTGTTTATTCGTAATTATTGTATTGATTATTAATAAATTAATTAATAATGGTTGTGGGCCCTAGGGGTGGGCAAAAATACCGGAAAATCGGTATACCGCCTTTACTGTACCGAAAAATACTGAAATATACCGGAATATTGGTATACCGTCATTTTCTGTACGGTATCATACCGCACCGATATATTTTGGCACAGTAACAGCAAATGTTTTCAAATACCGCGGTATAGCGGTATAATACCCTACCGATTCCCTACCCAACAATTACTATAAATTCTAAAATATTGTAAAAGTCCATTACAAGTTTGAAACCCAAAATTAATATTCCGTACTTATGTTGGTTACAAATACTAAAATACAAAAATAAAGGTCCAATTTCTGAAACCTGCTATAACCTTCTAGGCTTCTACTACGTAACATTCAAATAAATTAACCCTAATGACTAATGAGTAATGTACTAATGTCCAGACCAGTCCATCTTTTTCCATAACCTTGCTAGTGGTGATGGTTGAGCCGCTGAGTAGTTGACGAATGAAGAGAGATACACTTTTTGTGACGAGTGTATCTACATAGGGATTCTGCGAGTCCAGCCACACAACTTTGTTCGAAAGTCTTATTCAAATGTTTTTTTAACAATTATAAAAAGGACTAAATACATAGTATCATATTATGGATAAATGATTTTATATCCATGTTGTTTGAATAATTTTATTTATTTTTGTTAGAGATCTGACGTGCACTTTGTCGTGAGTGCACTCAAAATAAATCGATACTAACACTTATACGTAGTATAGGTGAAGTAGAGTTCGTATCCACAGGGAAAGAAATAACTTTCTTTTTATATAAATAGTAAATAAAGGGGGGTTTTGATTGTTGAGTGATTTAATTAAATTAAACACGAAGATGAACGATTTATATGGGATTAAATTCAAGAATAAAAGGGACTTGGTCTTGCTACTTTCCACTTGTTGATATATTTTAGTCGATCATTGTTATATCTATAACTTATCCCCTCTCGAATACTCAATCGAGGAGTATATCCAATTCATCGAGGGTAGTTATTAACAACAACCGTTCATTAATAACCCTTACTATTAACCAAATATAGAACAACGCCGTATACCGATTTAATAGTAGCATTTAACCTCTTTAACTCCTTGATGAAATCAATTGAGATTGATAACCTCAACACAACGGTTTTGGTTTAACCAACAAAATTAATCCCTCTTAAGTTTATTAACCACGACCGTGCATTAATAAACCGAAGTTACTTACTTGTGAAACCATCAACGTTTAACCATCGGTTCGTTGATCGTTTCTAGTAATAATCAATGTTGGAACGTTAACTAATCGTCACTTAGCCACCCTCCAACATTCATATAGAGATAGATTAAGGGAAGAATTAATAATCAAAAGGAGAAAGTAAGAAAATAACTCACAACTTTAATAATCAACAAGCTTCAAGAGCAAAACCAAGAAATGGAAGTTTAGCTCCTCATTTGGAGACTAAACATGCTAAAAGAAATATAGAGAAATGCTATTCTACACTGAGCTTAAGAGTATAAAGGAATTGGTGTCTTTCTTGTGGAGGAAATGGGGTGTATTTATAGGCTTTTTAGGCCTGCAGGGTCGTGTACCCGATCGAGTTTTTAGCTCAACCGATCGGGTAAGGGTTAGTTTCCTCGAAAATGAAATTCTGGGGTCATACCCGATCGGGTATGTCGGCTACCCGATCGGGTATGGATACGCGATCGAGTTAGAAAATCCTCCTGCATGTTGCCTTGTTCCCGGATTTATCCGATTTGACTTTTCAGCAACTTACCCGATCGAGTATAGGGCATACTCGACCGGGTACACTACCAAAAATCAGAATCTTCATCTTTTCTTGAAATCCTTGCACTTTCCTTCCAATTGTGATGTTCACCAATGGTCCCTAGAGTGGTCTTGGACCTGTTTGAGCTCAGAATCAACCTAATCTAAACAATTTAAAACTATTTTACAAACTAAACTTTTACACCAAAAGTGTGTAATTTCTAGAGTAACAATCACTCAAAACTAATCAAAAACACAATTATAAATACGGAAATAACATGAATGTCAACTCCCCCACACTTAGTTCCTTTACTCGACCTCGAGTAAAACCAAATGTTTATACAATGTTTATCACAAGATCATGAGTTCATAGAGAGGAAGAAATAAGGAACTAAAACCACCAAGTATAGTGAATGAAGTTACAAAACAACATTTCCTTGGGTTTAACGGTCTTCTATGCTTCCTATTTCTTCTTTTTCTTGTCTTCTCTCCTTCTTCTTCTTCTTCTTCCTCAAGAGATGGTATCCTGCAAAATAGAACAAATTTTTCTCTCATATCTCTCATTTTGCCTAGGAGCCTTTTCAGGTTTTCATCCTAGCATCTCTTTTCTTTTCCTTCTCTTCCACTCACTCATTTTTTTTGTAAGCCCTTGTTGCTTAGATTGCCCTTTTGGGTTTTCAACCTAACTAGCATTTCATTTCTTTTATTTTTTTTTATTTTTTTTTTTTTGTGCACAACTAAAACAAGAAAAGTAATGCGTAGTACAAGGTAAAAACAAAGGAGTGTACATACCAAAAGATGATCTTCCTCCCCCACACTTGAATCATGGCACTATCCTTAGTGCCCGCCCTCTCCACCATAGTAGCCTCCGCCAAAGCCGCTCCCATGCATGTCATCACCTCCTCCCTCGCCCATGGTAGTGTCCCCGCCATCATAACCACCACCGCCGGAACTCGAGCCGCCAAAATTACCCCAATCGGAGGGGTTGTACCAAGAAGGTGCCGGTGGAGGTGAGGCCATGGAGGCAAACCCGCCAAGTTGGGACATGTATGAATATGTCGGCCCATACATCCTCCGGTAGTCTTCTTCATACCTTTGCATGTCGGCCGCCCTTTGCTCCTCCATCCTTTGAAAAGCCAACCGTTGCTCCTCCCGGTAAGCATCAAATTGCCGGTCTCGTGCTTGTTGCTCGTTCCGGTAATGGCCTATTTCTCCTTGAAGTTGGGTGAATTGCTCTCCCATTTTGGTGTAATCAAGGCTCATTGTTTGGAACCCGGCTAGGAGGGATTGTTGACCCTCCAAGAGTTGTTGGAAAAAGTCTTGTGGTGGCGGATTTTGAGGAGGGTCGGGGATGTCATGTTGGAAGTGTCCATAGTCCTCTTGGTGTGCGGGTTGTTCCGGTTGGGGATCGGGTTGTTCGGCTTGGTCGGCTTGGTCGGCTTGGGCTTGGAGATGGGGTGGAATGTTATTGGGGAGGAGGTAATGTGGGATGTGGGCGGGTTCCATCTTATACCTAAGTCTAGGTAACTCATCGCAAGGGAGGGGGAAGTATTTGACCGGTTCGGGGTACTTCATATGCCATTTATATTTTTGGTTTCCGTTGTGGTCTTTGTTACCCAAGGAGATCAATTGTGCATTGGATAACCACCCAAGATGCATCAATGAATCTCTAGAGATTGTGGCATTATCCACATAGCCAAACTTGGAAGCCAAATGCATGATAACACCCCCTACAACAATGTTCCCCCCTTTCGTGATAGCCTTTTGTAGATGATCCCAAATCAAGTTGCAAATGTTGAACTCAACGGGATTGCGGAAAAGAGCAAGAGTGAGAATGGCTACATCCCCTATCCGAGTGTGATGGTTGTTGGGGCGGCCAAGTAACGAGTTGCACAAAAACTTGAGGAAAATTCGGAGAAGGGGATGTTGCACGTGACTAATGTATAGTTGAGACGTGCTAAAATTCCGTTCTCCGGTCATTTTACCCCAAAGATTATAAGCATCCATGGTGTTGTCCGGAATCTCCCTTTCATGTGGGAATCGAAGCCCAAAGTGTTCGGCAAAATCACGTCTCGTTATAGTGTATTCGGTATTCATCAACCGAAACGTGATAGTGTCATCATAAAAATGATTTTCATCCAATGCAAATTTGGCCGAGCTAAAAAATTCATAGATGATTCTTTCATTACAATTATATTGCAAGTTAAAAATCAAGCCCATATGCAATTCATCAAATAGTTCTCTCATACCATTTAACAAGCCAAGAGAAGTAAGAGCGTCATGGCATAAGAACCGAGATGGGATAACTTGCCTTTTGAGAGCGGTCACAAATCGCTTCCGATGATCCCCCGGGCCAAATTGAACATCCTCGTAGCCTCGAATAGGTCCCCTTGAGTTAGAGCCCTCCGGTTGGTTCCTCTTTGGTGCCATTTTTGAGTAAATCTTGAGTATAGGTTCGGACTTGGGATTTGGGGGTAGGGTTTCGGAGTTTTGGGAATAGGGAGAGAGGGTGAGATTGATTGGTATGAGGTTGTAGAGGGGAGTGAGGGGAGTGTTTTGGTGGTGATTTGATGGAATTTGGTTGAGTTTTGGTTGAGTTATGGGAGAAATAAGGTTTGAAAATGGAGTTTTTAGAGAGAGAGTTCGAATTTGGGGCAAGAGCTTTGGAGAAGATGAACTGATTTCGGCTCAAAAATGTCTTTAAAACTCGTGTACCCGATCGGGTACCCCGATTACTCGATCGGGTATACCTCGGTTTGTTCTTGTTTCGGGATCGGGCTCGATCGAGTATACCCCGTACTCGATCGAGTTTTGGCCGCCGTAGGTTTTTCTGGAAATATACTCGATCGAGTATATTAATTTACTCGATCGGGTATACCCTTTTTTTCAAAAAACTTGGTTCCAGGTTTGTGTATTCGGTCGAGTATGGGGTATACTCGATCGAATTTTGGCCGCCGTAGGATTTTCTTGAAATATACTCGATCGAGTATATTAATTTACTCGATCGGGTATTTGGCGGATTTTTAAATTTGGCTCCAGGGGTCGATTACCCGATCGAGTATGAGGTATACCCGATCGAGTATTCGATCATTTTTTTTTCTTTTAGCCGATCGAGTATGGGGTACTCGATCCCCCTTCTTCCCCTTTTTACTCTATACTCGACCGAGTAGGACTGTTACTCGATCGGGTACATTAGCCTGGAATTCTTGTTCGGTCCATTTTAATTCTCTTTTCGGCATGGATCCGATCGGGTAACTGATGACGACCGATCGGGGATTTCCCCATGCCTTGAAAATATTATTTTTCCCTCATTTTCTGTTTGAGAATTTCCTCCTATTCTCCCAAAAGTTGACATTCAAAAACAAAACATTGAAAAGAAAACATACCTTGCATGGGTTGCCTCCCAAGAAGCGCTTTATTTAACGTCGTGGCTCGACGATATCTTCGTTATTCTTCACTCATAGACCAGTTCAGAAAGGTCCATGACTTCCACATTTTTGGGTTGAAAACCCTCAAAGAAGGGTTTTAATCTTTGTCCATTCACCTTGAGTACTTCTCCCGTCCCCATGTCTTCAATTTCCACCGCCCCGTGTGGATATATTTTGACCACTTTGTATGGTCCTGTCCAACGAGATCTCAGCTTTCCTGGAAATAGACGAAGGCGTGATTGAAAAAGGAGGACTTTGTCATTAAGTTTAAAGTCCTTCCTTATGATCATCTTATCATGCCAAGCCTTCGTCTTTCTTTTGTAGATCTCCGCGTTGTCATAAGAGTCCAAACGGAGTTCTTCCAATTCTTGCAATTGGAGTTTCCTATGCAAACCGGCCTCGTCAAGATTGAGGTTGAATTCTTTTACCGCCCAATACGACTTGTGTTCGAGTTCTACGGGAAGATGACAAGCTTTCCCAAACACAAGTCTATAAGGGGACATACCGATTGGAGTTTTGTAGGCGGTTCGGTATGCCCATAGTGCATCATCAATGCGTATACTCCAATCCTTCCGATTTGGGTTCACTGTTTTCTGGAGTATAGACTTCAACTCCCTATTTGAGGTTTCCGCTTGGCCATTGGTTTGAGGGTGGTAAGCAGTGGAGATCTTGTGAGTCACACCATATTTTTTTAGTAGGGATCCCACAATTTTATTACAAAAATGTGTGCCTCGATCGCTTATTAAAATTCGAGGAACCCCAAACCTAGAGAATATGTGTGATTTTAGGAAGCTAGCCACCACCTTGGCATCATCAGTTTTGGTGGCTTTAGCTTCCACCCATTTAAAGACGTAATCCACCGCAAGGAGAATGTAGATGTTACCTTGAGAGTTCGGGAAAGGTCCCATGAAGTCAATACCCCATGCATCGAAAATTTCACAGAAAAGCATGGGGTTTTGTGGCATCTCATTTCTCCTTGAAATGTTGCCCGCTCTTTGACAATTGTCACAAGATTGACAAAAGCCATGTGCATCCCGGAAAAGACTTGGCCACCAAAAGCCACTTTCAAGTATCTTCATTGCCGTCCGTTTCGGGCCGAAATGCCCCCCACAAGCATAAGAATGGCAAAATTCTATAATGTGAGCTATCTCATATTCAGGGACACATCTTCGGATTATTTGATCCTTACAATGCTTCCACAAATATGGGTCATCCCACACATAGAGTCTTGAGTCCATTTTCAATTTTTCTTTTTGAGATTTTGAGAATTGTGGGGGAAATTTGCCGGAAACAAGAAAGTTTACAATGTTTGCGTACCACGGTTGTATGACTTTGATGGAGAAGAGAGTCTCGTCCGGAAATTCGCCTTTTATGAGATTGGTATGGAGACTTTCGATTTCTTTGTTTGGAACCAAGCGGCTTAAGTGATCGGCCACCAAGTTCTCCGCTCCTTTCTTGTCTTTGATTTCTATGTCAAACTCACTTAATAGAAGGACCCATCGAATGAGTCTTGGTTTGGCTTCCTTCTTTGTCATAAGGAATCTAAGAGCGGCGTGGTCGGTGTACACAATAACTTTCGTTCCAAGAAGATAGGAACGAAACTTTTCCAAAGCAAAGACCACCGCTAGCATTTCCTTCTCGGTGGTGGAGTAGTTCTTTTGAGCTTCATTGAGGGTTGATGAGGCATAGTAGATGACATGAGCAGCCCTTCCAACCTTTTGGCCTAAAACAGCCCCTACCGCATAATCACTTGCGTCACACATGATCTCAAAAGGAAGAGACCAATCGGGAGCTTGTATGATGGGGGCGGTCACCAATCGTGATTTTAAAGTGTCAAAAGCTTCTTTGCATTCATCATTGAGATCAAATTCAACCTCCTTTTGCAAAAGTTTGCATAGAGGAGATGAAATTTTTGAGAAGTCTTTGATGAATCTCCTATAGAAACCGGCGTGACCAAGGAAGGAGCGGATGTCCCGTACATTTGTTGGGTACGGGAGTGTTTGGATGACATCAATTTTTGCCTTGTCCACTTCAATGCCCTTTGAGGAGATCACATGCCCAAGAACAATCCCTTGTTCCACCATAAAGTGGCATTTTTCAGAATTGAGAACAAGGTTGGATTCAATGCAACTTTTGAGCACAAGAGTGAGGTGATAGAGGCAAGTGTCAAAAGAGTCCCCATGGATTGTGAAATCATCCATAAATACCTCCATAAATACCTCCACAAATTCGGAGAAGATGCTCATCATACATCTTTGAAAGGTACCCGGTGCGTTGCATAATCCAAAGGGCATTCGTCGATAGGCAAAAGTGCCAAATGGACATGTGAAGGTTGTTTTCTCTTGGTCCTCCGGGGCTATTGGTATTTGGAAATACCCGGAGTAACCATCGAGAAAACAATAGAACTTGTGCCCCGCTAGCCTCTCTAGCATTTGATCGATGAAGGGCAATGGAAAGAAGTCTTTTCTAGTTACCGAATTGAGCCTTCGGTAGTCAATGCAAACTCGCCACCCGTTTTGAATTCGGGTGGGTACCATTTCGCCTTCTTTGTTCTCAATGACCGTCACTCCGGTCTTCTTTGGCACCACTTGGGTTGGACTCACCCATTTGCTATCGGAGATGGGAAAAATGATTCCCATTTGAAGTAGTTTGATCACCTCCTTTTTCACCACCTCCATCATGGGTGGGTTCAATCTTCTTTGCGGTTGCCTCACCGCCTTGGCCTCATCTTCAAGTAGGATCCGGTGCATGCATGTGGATGGACTAATGCCTTTGATGTCGGCAATAGACCATCCAATGGCCAACTTGTACTCCTTGAGGACCGCAATCAATCTTTCCTCTTGTTCTTGGGCTAGGGAGTTTGAGATAATCACCGGTAGAGTGTGATTTTCGCCCAAGAACACATGCTTCAAATTTTCAGGAAGTGGTTTTAATTCCACCTCCGGTGCCTGCAAAACAGATGGTAGCGGCTTCTCGCTCGGAATGGTTAGTGGGAGGGCTTTAGAGCCCGGTGGCAAAAGTGGGAGTTGATTTAACTCCGCCACCATCATTTTCATGTTGTTTGACATAGAGTATTCCATAGTGAAATTCTCTACGTCGTTCTCAATTGAGCTTAGCAATTCGTCTTTCCCTTCAACTTCAAACACATCTTGGACCCAAGTGTCGCAAGTGTCAATTGCAAAAAGAGAGTGATTATCGGTGGGGTATTTCATGGAGTCGTAGATATTAAATTCGACTTTTTCACCATCGAACTCCATAGTTAATACTCCACTAAAAACATCTATTTTTGCTTTGGCCGTTTTTAAAAAGGGTCTTCCTAACAAAATTGGGACTGCATTTTTATCGTTCTCCATTTCGAGAACATAAAAATCAGCGGGAAAGATTAGATTATCCACCATGACGAGTACATCCTCTACTACACCCTTGGGGTAAGCATTGGATCTATCGGCAAGTTGGATAACAACCCCTGTTTCATGTAAAGGGCCTAGTTCTAGGGACTTATATAGAGAATATGGGATGACATTGATTGATGCACCCAAATCTAACATAGCCCTCGAAAAACTAGAATTTCCTAGCTTACATGGTATAGTGAACATTCCCGGGTCACTATACTTTTTAGGAAGTTTCTTTTGGAAAACGGCTGAAACTCTTTCACTAACTTGGATTTTATGCTTGCCATTTAGTTTGTGTTTCCTTTTAATAGTGCAAAGTTCTTTTAAAAACTTAGCAAATCTAGGAACGCCTTTAATTAAGTTGAGAAGAGGGATATTTACCTCACATTTGCTGAAGGTCTCATAGATGTCCTTGTCATTGTTGTATTTTCGGTTGTCCTTGAGAGCCTCCGGAAAAGGTGGCACCGGCTCGTATGAATCGAGTGGTGGGAATTTCCTTTGAGGCGTGACCTCCTCTTTCTCTTCTTCATTTTGAGGATTTGTGCTTGGCACCAAGATATCCTCCTCTTCTTCTCCAACATGGCTTTTTGCTTTTGCTTTAGCCATGACCAATTCCTTGCCACTTCTCAAAGTGACCGCATGGGCTTGTTGCCTTGGATTCGGCTCCGTTTGAGATGGGAGTTTTGCCGAATCCTTAGCTTCAAGCCTACTTACGGCATTTGAGATTTGGCTTATTTGGCTTTCCAAATTGTGGATGCTTGATTTGGTTGTTTCTTGGAATTGGGTCACACTTTGTTGCATCGTAGCCATGTTCATGGCTAGTGATCGAATCATGTCTTCGGTGGACATGCTCGAGTTCGATGTTGGACCTTGTTGTTTATATTGTTGAGGAGGAGGGTTTGACTGTTGAGGAGGTTGAGAGTTTCCGTACCTTAAGTTGGGATGATCCCTCCACCCCGGATTGTAAGTGTTGCCGTGAGGATCATATCTTCTTTGACCTTGGAAACCCAAAGCATTGACTTGCTCGGGGTTCTCCTCTTGTAATGTTGGGCAAGAATCGGTGGGATGCCCTTGTGTTGAGCATATGCCGCAGACCTTGACTTCTTGGGTTTTTGGATTCAAAAGAAAATCTTTGACCAAAGAAGTCAAGCCGGCCACTTGACTTTCCAACGAATTGTTGGATTCCGCTGCCATAACTCTTTTTGATGATGACCTCCCATTATAATGCCTCGAGTTTTCGGCCAACTCGGAGATGAGGTCCCTTGCTTGAGAAGGGGTTTTGTTGACAATACCCCCTCCACATGCCGCATTCACCATGCGTCTATCTTGATCAACAAGCCCATCATAGAAGTAGAGGATGAGATCTTGTTCCGAATATCCATGATATGGGCAGCTAGCGCATAATTTTTTAAAACGCTCCCAATATTCGTACAAGGTCTCATCATCGGCTTGCTCAATGTTGCTGATTTGCTTTTTGAGACTTGAAGAGATAGATGCGGGATAATACCTGTCGAGGAAGCTCTTTTTCATCTGAGCCCATGTATTGATGCTACCCGAAGGAAGATAGAAAAGCCAATCCTTTGCGGTGTCTTTTAAGGAGAAAGGGAAAGCCCTTAACTTGATTTGTTCCTCGGATACGCCATTGGGGCACATGCTCGTGCACACAATATGGAATTCCGATAGATGTTTGTTAGGATCTTCCCCCCGTAGGCCATGGAAAGAAGGAAGAAGATGAATGAGCCCAGATTTAAGCTCAAATGTGACCCCCGTATCAAGAGTTGGGAAAGTGATACATAGGGGTTGTTGATTTAGATTTGGAGCCGTGAGCTCCCTTAATGTTCTCGTTTCATGAGCCATGGTGATTGGCTCTTCGGTTTCACTAGATTGAGAGCTAGTGCTTGATGATTCTCCCGAGTCGGAGTTTGAAAATTTGTTTTTCAACCGCTCGAGAGTTCGTTCTATTTCGGGGTTTGAGTGGTATGTGATTTCGTTCAGTGAACGATATTTTACCATGTACTACAAAGCTCAGCAGAAATAGAAATCTTTATACTTTAAACCATATTTTTTTTTTTTTTTTTTTTTAAAATAAAATAAAAAGAAAAATTACTTGCCTTTCCCCGGCAACGGCGCCAAATTTGACGTGCACTTTGTCGTGAGTGCACTCAAAATAAATCGATACTAACACTTATACGTAGTATAGGTGAAGTAGAGTTCGTATCCACAGGGAAAGAAATAACTTTCTTTTTATATAAATAGTAAATAAAGGGGGGTTTTGATTGTTGAGTGATTTAATTAAATTAAACACGAAGATGAACGATTTATATGGGATTAAATTCAAGAATAAAAGGGACTTGGTCTTGCTACTTTCCACTTGTTGATATATTTTAGTCGATCATTGTTATATCTATAACTTATCCCCTCTCGAATACTCAATCGAGGAGTATATCCAATTCATCGAGGGTAGTTATTAACAACAACCGTTCATTAATAACCCTTACTATTAACCAAATATAGAACAACGCCGTATACCGATTTAATAGTAGCATTTAACCTCTTTAACTCCTTGATGAAATCAATTGAGATTGATAACCTCAACACAACGGTTTTGGTTTAACCAACAAAATTAATCCCTCTTAAGTTTATTAACCACGACCGTGCATTAATAAACCGAAGTTACTTACTTGTGAAACCATCAACGTTTAACCATCGGTTCGTTGATCGTTTCTAGTAATAATCAATGTTGGAACGTTAACTAATCGTCACTTAGCCACCCTCCAACATTCATATAGAGATAGATTAAGGGAAGAATTAATAATCAAAAGGAGAAAGTAAGAAAATAACTCACAACTTTAATAATCAACAAGCTTCAAGAGCAAAACCAAGAAATGGAAGTTTAGCTCCTCATTTGGAGACTAAACATGCTAAAAGAAATATAGAGAAATGCTATTCTACACTGAGCTTAAGAGTATAAAGGAATTGGTGTCTTTCTTGTGGAGGAAATGGGGTGTATTTATAGGCTTTTTAGGCCTGCAGGGTCGTGTACCCGATCGAGTTTTTAGCTCAACCGATCGGGTAAGGGTTAGTTTCCTCGAAAATGAAATTCTGGGGTCATACCCGATCGGGTATGTCGGCTACCCGATCGGGTATGGATACGCGATCGAGTTAGAAAATCCTCCTGCATGTTGCCTTGTTCCCGGATTTATCCGATTTGACTTTTCAGCAACTTACCCGATCGAGTATAGGGCATACTCGACCGGGTACACTACCAAAAATCAGAATCTTCATCTTTTCTTGAAATCCTTGCACTTTCCTTCCAATTGTGATGTTCACCAATGGTCCCTAGAGTGGTCTTGGACCTGTTTGAGCTCAGAATCAACCTAATCTAAACAATTTAAAACTATTTTACAAACTAAACTTTTACACCAAAAGTGTGTAATTTCTAGAGTAACAATCACTCAAAACTAATCAAAAACACAATTATAAATACGGAAATAACATGAATGTCAAGATCACTATTCATTTAATTATATCTATATTATTCAAGTTATTTTAGGAGAATGTGTTATTTTTTAATACATGGCATGTTGAACCCGTAATAATTATTGTTCAATTTTGAATATGACACCAATAGATTATTAATTGTATTTTGTAACATTTCAATAATGGTTTAAATATGTCATTAGTAACACCGATTTATTATATTTTGTTAGTGTATGATAATTTGTTGTATTGGGAAACATGCATGGTGATTTACCAATGTTGTACCGTTACCGAACCAAAACTTCGGTATGGTAACGGTATATAAATTTTGTATACCGATAGTTTTGGTGCGGCAAAGGTATGGAAGAAAATATTCAGTATACCGTACCGAATTACCCCTAGTTGTGGCTAGGGGTGTAAATGAACCAAGCCACTCGCGAGCTGCTCGTGGATCGCTCGGGAAAAACTCGACTTGAGTTCGGTTATATTAAGTTTGACTCGAGTTCGGCTCGAACAGTTAACAAGCTCAATTCAAGCCTATTTATTTTAGGCTCGTGGCTCGCGAGCCGGTTCGTATGTCTTTGTGTCATATATATTTTATATATTTTATACTACCTCCGTTCTTAAATAAGTGCAACATGTGAAATTTTACACTATTTACATGTTCCATTTTGACTACATTTTATTTATTGATGTATTAATATATTTTTTTGAAAAATATATTATTAAATTTGTCTCATTGTAAATTTTCAAAAACTGTTTTTTTTTTAATTTATACTAATAGAGAATTATATATATTAATGGTCAAAGTTGTGCCTCGGCAAGTGTGAAATGTTGATTGTTGCACTTATTTAAGAATGGAGAAAGTATGTAATTATATATGTAATATGTAATAATTATACATGTACTTTTTTGGAATATGTATTCTAATTTAGGATTATTCCATATTTAATACTTTTTCACGAAGTATATTACTCTATATAATAGTAATAATTAGAAAAATAGTACGAGTAACGTGTATGTATTATTATTATTATAACCATAATCTGTAATAATTATAATATGGACCCGTAATATTTTTTTATGGTAAAATAAAGAATAAAAACGTCAGTAAAGGAGAAGTAAACACTACAAAAAAACACGCGCGTAGTCACGGACCGTAGTCACGGATTTGGTCCGTGACTACACTAGTCACGGACTAGTCACGGACTAGTCACGGAAATTTAAAAAAAAAAATAGTCACGGCTTGGACCGTGACTATGACCGTGACTACACTTAGTCACGGTCGTGGTCCGTGACTAAAATCCTCCGATAGGCCCGTTTGATTTTCAGGCCTGACTTGTTTTACTCCGGCGACTTAGTCACGGCCACATCCCTGACTATAGCCGTGACTATGATTAGAATTTACTTTTCCAGCTCCCATAAATTAATTCGCAACGGTGTTATGTACGGATAAATTTAGTCACGGCCATGATGGCCTCTCATGTAAACTTGCAAAAAGTTTAACATGTTACTTACAATTGTAAATGTGTATAAAATATTAAACTCTATATAAGTTAAATATGAGGGGTCCAATAATTTGTAATAAACAAATGATATAATTTATCAATGAGTTGACCCAGTCGATCGAAGAATCGACCAGTTGGAGCTTATCAATGAGTTGACCCAGTCAATTCGTTGATAAGCTCCAACCGGTCAATTCTTCTGGCTACGGCTTTAGCCATCGACGGACTCTCCCAAATGCATGTACTTACATTATGTCGCTACATGTGATTTAGCCCATTCATGGTTCAAGTCGTAGCCCGAAAAATCGCCCGGATAGAGCTTATCAATGAATCGACTTGGTCAACTCATTGATAAGCTCCAACCGGTTGATTCTTCGGTCGACTGTGTCAACTCATTGATAATTATAGGATTTGTTTATTAGCAATTATTGGACCCCTCATATTAAACTTATACACAGTTTAATATGTTATACACATTTTCAATTGATAATACTTATAAAAAAAATTAATCTTCTATTACAATCACACTAACAAAAAACAAAATAAATTAATGTATGTTAGATGACTGATGAACAATCGACATCGGCCGCCCAGCCTAACTTTGCGCCCATGACTGAAGCCGAGCGCAACAATGAAAGAGCTGTTTGGGTGACCCCAGCCGAAGTTGCTTTGTAAGTAATTATGAACAAACCATAAGTCAATTAATTTTATATACTGTCAAATAATCTAACCAAATCTCATTTAAATAAATACTCTTAATTTTTTAAAGTGACAAAGCAGTGTTTGAAGGCATAAAAAACATAATAAGAGGACACTTTCTTGGCAATTGGGCCTCCTACTCCGATGTTGATCCCAAGGTCCGCGAACTATGGTGGAACCTATTTAAGGTAAAAATAAATGTATAAAGTGTAGTAGTCTAATATATAACAAATATTTAATTAATCCAATTTTTTTAATAAAGGCTCGCTATCGCTGGACTCACGCAAACGGTGCTGATATTCTTAGAGCCTACAATGCTAGGATTTCAACCTGGCTTCGGCCCACTTTTAAGCGTGCCCGAAACCGTGGGAGAAAGCCTAAATGGGTTTCGGATGAAGTGTGGACCAACCTTTGTCGCCACTGGTCTTCGGATCCGAAATTCTTGGCCAGAAGTGAATCCGGTAAGAAAAACCGGATGTCCGAGAAGGCCTTGGAGACGCAGTGGCACGGGGGTCGCAAATCCCAGAATGCCCATAAAGAAACTCTTGATTATACAAAATTTTCTTAAGCCTTTTTCACACCATGTAGGCTGGTCCTGAGAAGAAGAAGGTTAATATTCTCAACCTCGTCAAGCATTGCTGGACAAAGCACGGCGAGGAGTCTGAAGCCAATCTGCCACCCCGCCTCGCTGACTTCGAAGTATATAACATCATATTTTGTTATTTAGTAACATTTCAAATCTAAGTATGTAATATTTAATTTTTTTTTAAATGTAGTTGAAGTACAACGAATCCGTTGAAAGGCAGCGTGCGGAGCGAGGCTTGACCTAGGAGGACGAGCTCGATTCCGATGCGGATGATGAGGTGGCCATTGAGGCGGCCGGGGTTTACAAGGGTCGGGTTCCGTGCTTGGGGGCTGAGGGGCAACGGATTTTGTATGATCGAAGCTCCGGCGCTTCCTCGTCTCGGTCAAGGCGGGGAGAAGACTCTCGTATGGTCCAAATGCAGCGTGAACTGGCGGAGCACGAACGGCGATGGGAGCAGCAGCGGAAAAGAGAGGAAGAAACAAAAGCCCGGCTGGAGGAGATGGAACGGTTCATGCGTGCCGGATTCCAGCCTCCGCACCAGCCTTTTCCTCCCCCGTACGTATTCCACCCTGAGCAAACTCCTCAAGTTCCGCACATGGGCGGTATGGGTTTTTTCCCCAACTCCGGATACGGTGCGCCTATGATCTCCCCGAATTTCGGATCTATGTCCTTTGATTTTGCGAGGTCATCCGGAGGAGGTAGTGGTACACCAAGCCATGGAGCCCAAGGAGCACCCCGAGGAGGAACCCGACCCGACCCCGAAGACCCCCCCGTGAACCCAGATGAGTTTCTTATTGATGATGATGATGATGAAGAAGAAAATCCTAATTTTTTTCATAATGGAGTCCGACGAACGGACATGTAATCATCATACATTTATACTTTGTTGTATGTCATAACATTTAAAAGTTTGTCACAATATTTATTAAGTTTTTTGTATGTCTTTACTCTTTAAAATGTAATTTTTTCTTTAAAAAAATTAGAATAATATTTTCAATAACAAAATTTTCAAAAAACATTTTTAAATTTAATTTGTAAAAATACGTATAAAAAAAGTAATTTTTAAAAACATTTTTTTAAAAAAACTGGATTTTTTTTTTAAAAAACAAAAATAGTAGTCACGGCCTTATCCGTGACTACAATCCGAAATTATTATTTGTTTTTAATTAAAAACATTTTTTTAAAAAAAAAATCTTAGTCACGGTCGACAACCGTGACTAATTTCAAAAATTTAGATTACAACCGCGGGCGGTCTTTTGAAAATTTTGAAAATTTGAAACTTTAGTCACGGTCCACAGCCGTGACTAATATTTATTTAAAAAAAAATAATAGTCACGGTCAACAGCCGTGACTAACACGTCGGAGTGGGGTTTCCGGCATGATAATAGTCACGGCCGCCGACCGTGACTAACCCGTGACTACGTTTAGTCACGGTTATGTGGCGGTGACTTCATTTAGTCACGCCCATTAAGTCACGGAATTAGTCACGGCCAACGACCGTGACTAACTCATTTAGTCACGGAATTTTTGAACTGACGTCCGTGACTACATCTGTGACTACGCGCGTTTTTTTTGTAGTGAAACTAAAATGAGAAGGAATAACTACATATATTATATTTTTAGCTCGAATTCGAGCATCTTATTCGAGTTCAAGCCTATAAAAATTAATTTGTGAAACTTGACTCGAGCTCGAACCAAGATCGAATTGAGCTCAAGCAGAGCTCGGCTCGAGTTCGAGTCTGAATTATTTAACTCGTCCCAGCTCGAGCTCGAACTCATGAATTCTTATCAAGCTCAAGCCTACCCATGCTCGGGCTCGGCTCGGTTCATTTACACCCCTAGTTGTGGCCTGCGGGGTTTGGAAATGAAAGAATGCCTAAGCAAGTTGCCTATTACTTGTCTGTCCTATTGAGGGAGGCAAGTAATTAAAGAGAGTAAGAGACTATTCAAAAATTCTAAGAAAGTGTTTTTAGTTTTTGCCTTTTTGGTTTATAAAAACTCAAATGAGTATTTTCAAGTCATAAAGTTTACTCAATTTAAGCACTTAAAAGATATAAGAAAGTTGTTTTAAATTGCTTTTCATTTTTTATATTGTACAAAAAACATTTATTTTTTCTAACACTGCTAGGTTTTACTTTCTTATAAACATTTTTTTCAAACACTATCGACTTTTATTATTAAGCAATTTGTCCAAAATCACTTTAAAAGTTACTTTTTTAAAATAGAAGCTATCGCAAACACTTCCTAAATAATGGATTAAGTCAATTCTAGTTGGTTTATATATGGATTGTATTGTGGTGGATTTTTGTAATCCGTGGATTTTAGACAGTTGATATATTTTTAAATAGATAGAATTTTTATGAATAATTTATGTTAATTTGCATAAATCTGTGAATTTTATATGAATAATATTATCATTTTTTTTAAATATACAAGTTTCTACAAAAACTATCTTAATTACCATTCATAAGCCTGGATGTCGTAAGAGCCCAACTACGATTATATAAAATGACAAGAAATAATAAATACAAAATAAATGAAACAAATGTAGTAATGCACATTTCCACGAGGATAATTGAGGTTTACATCCAAATTTATTTTTATTAATTAGACAAATCAAAACTAAGAGATTGACCCACAATGTACTTTTAGATTCAGACCCTGTTTGGTGACCATGTTTTTGTGCTTATCAACCAACTTTTTTATCGAACACATTACTTTTGATGTATCATGTTGAATTGTGTAATAGAAAGAAAATGTAAGGTTACATTTACTTTTCTGACTGTATTGACTGTATGTTACTGTAGATTATCATTTTGACTTTTTTTAATATAATTTTTCTTATTCTATTAATAAAAAATATTTAAAATATGATTATTTTTTTCAAAAATCAGCAGAATCAAGTCACTTCAGCCAAAACTTCATAAATTTTAACAGTCGGTCAATTCAACCAATTTCAGTTTTAACCAAACGAGTTCTCATTGTTACATCATTACATGTGGTGCTTAGGTGCAATAGAGCACTTCTTCCTAATAATAGTTTCTTTTCATTTTTATCTAGTTAACTTTGGTTTACCTGTTTATGGTTAAATACTTATGTATTTGATATTATATTTTATGTGCTTGCAATATAACGATGAATGTTCAACATTATGTATCGTATCTTTTATCATACTTAATGTAATTCTTTGTATGCAAATTTTAATTTCTAATTCTAAATATGATAAAGATCTACAATGTTACTTAAAGCTTGGCTTGTTGGGACTGAGCCACGGAGGGAATTGATTTTATATACTCACTTTATTTCCAACCAATTAACTAATTAAGTATATTTTAAAAAAATATCCCCCCCCCCCCCCTTTCAAATTTTTCAAAACTAAAGAAGCCCTAAATGTATAAGCATCTTTGAGAAATTGAAGTAAATATTTTGTCTCTCCTTTGCCTAGCCACTATTTCACATTTTCACATGTTAAGAATCCATTACATATGTTGAGTAGGACTGAAGGTCTATAAACAGTCCAATGAAGAACAATGATAATTTACAAATTACAATAGATGCGAAAATGATAATAACAACACTAGTCACAAGTCACAACACTAACTTTACCCCTATTCACAAACTTCATAACTCTCTTTACCAGAAGGAAACCCCTTCTTCTTGGGAGTAGGCACATCAAGGCCTAGCTCTTTACATTGTTCCTCGTTTGGTTGCGAGTTTAGGAACCCAGTTCCTACATAATGTACAAATGCTGATGCTTCTTCAAGATTCTCTTTGAGATTCATGGACTCGGAGAGAGAAAGCTTTGAGCTCTTCTTCGTGGCTAGTTTCTTTTTAGAGGGCAAGTTATCCAGATCAGCTGCTTTCAGAAACCGTCCTGTTGCCGATTCCCATGATAGCTCATGCCTTTGGTCATTGGTCAGTGGGGCAGGTTGCTCAGTCAACGCCCGGAGAGTGGAGTCAACGAAACCAGCCCCGTCATTGTATGTGCGGCAATTAGGGAACTGCTTGAAGAATTCATTTGAAGGGTGATTTGCGCATATTACTATTTTTCCCATTGCTAAAGCTTCGGCGGTGGTCGTACAGACCACATCTGTCGTGCTCGGGTTCAGAAGGACTTTGTAGCTAAAATAAATCAGAAAACAGGAAGTAGTTGTTAAAATTATTATGATTATTAGTATAAAAAGAAGCAATAAAATTCATCTGCAGATTTAGAGGAAACAAGTGATGCTTAAAGCAATGTAGCAAACTAAGTACCATTTTGGTAGCTAAAAGTGACTTATTAAGCATGTGAGGAGAATAAACAGAAAGTAGCTTTAGAATTACTTATTTGGCTGAAAAGGTGTTTTACCAAAAACTGCCCGTTATGGGGAATTCAGCATATTAAGTCTTGACGAAACAACCCTAACTTAAATCTAATACAACAGTTCCAGACACAAAAGAACACATTTTAGCTTACAAAAAAAGATGCTTTCCAATATTTCTACACTAACCAACATGTATGTTAAGTAAGGTGGCAAATGGGTTATCGGAGTCATGGAGATTTGATAAATTTTAACTCGGATTATAATGGATAAGTTTTAAAATCAAAGCCATCTATTTACTACTTCTCCACTAATGGATATCAAATCCATCCGTTTTCTTATTGATTTTGTGTGTAAAGATCATTGAAAAATGTGCACGTAATGATACTTGAGCAGATATAGTAACCAACAGAAACGAAACATTAATAAATGTGAAGTGTCGATGGGTCCTTTTGAAATTTGACTTTCTTCATTACATATATTTACACCTCTTAGGCAAATATCAAGAAATATACAAATAACATGAGAATGACAAAGATCTAAAATTGATATCTTGAGTTTGAACTAACTCCCCCCCCCCCCCCAAATTTATTTCCATCCAAAATTTCCCACTATTTTATTTCCCTTAAAAATTTACAGATTCCAAAGGGACCCCATGTGAAGTAACAACACACTGGAAGTAGAAGCTAGTAAGAAGAGCACTTACTCATGGAAAATCGGATCAGCATGATCGCATCCAGGATGAACCCTAATTGTTAATTCCAATTTGTTAGCAGTTTCCTGAATTTGAGCAGAATCCTCGCCACTACCGTATAAATCAATTTCAAGTCCAGACAGTTCCTTTTGATGGATGCGTAGAAGTTTAAGTAGCTCCTTGTATCCTTTGCTCCACAGCATCTTCCCAATGTAGTATGCACCTCTGGTGAAGGCTTGGTTTCCATTCACTTGCTCTTCATTTTTTTTCTTGCCAATTTCAAGAAATTTCGGGTTCACTCCATGGACGTTGCATATGACTGATCTTGGAAGATCCTGTGTCGCAGCAGACAACCTAATGACCTGCTAAGCAAACATAAAGGAACTCCTTAATTTCTAACAACACTTTAGGCTATGTTGCAACATACAAAGAGGCTGGCAAGGTAAACAATTTTAAGGCTTTTATTTTTATTTTTCCATATCTGGTTTGATATTGGAAAATACAAAGGGGAATGTAATTGGATTTAACCTTTTTGTATTCTTAAAAATATTCATATTGTTAGTCTACATGCAATATAGCTGTAAAAACACTTTCTCCAACCCATTATTCCTCCCCGCTTTGACTTGGCCCTAAAAAAATGAAGTTGTATGGTTCAGTGTGTTTATAAAGGAAGCAGAAACAATACCAACCACACAGTTCTTTCTTTAAGGGCCCTATTGCAACTTCGAGAATGAAAGGAAAACAATATGAGAAAAATGGAGGGGGGCTGTGTGGCTCGAGAAAAAATATGGAAGGGATAAAAAATGGTTTTAGATCAAGGAAGAAAAGGTTCATTATCAATAAATAATGTTTAGGTATTTGTTCAAAGACATTTTACATATAGGTTCATGTGTGAGTGTGAAATTAAAAAAAAAACATCATGTTTGCCTTTCTTTCGTATTTTCTAAATTAAAACCAAACATTACAGAAAAACATTTCCCTTATATTTTTTTGTCACTTTCGCAGCCATTCCCCATGTTACATATATAGCATAAAAAGAAATGGGAAGAAAACTTTGAAACAATAATAAAATTATGGGGCGAGGGTATATGACTTCGAGCAAATATCTATAAATGGATTTGTTGAGTTTGATTCACAAATTTATTTTATCCTAATTTTTTCCGCTTTAAATTCACTCTCCATTTTCCTCAATTTTTTCTTTCCTTCAAAATTTCCCATTTATTTTTCCTCACTATTTTCTTTCCCTAGCATTTTCCAGTTTCCGAATGGATCCTAAGTCATTGTGAACGCCTTCTCTACGGACAGAGACAGCAAACTAAATGGGGGTGGAAATTACACAGGAATCATACCCGGTGACAATATATGTTAACAACCCATGTATTTATGTATTTCACGATTAAAGCTTCCAACCCATTCCGCTCTCTCTTAACATATTCTGGATAATTGGTGTGAACAATTCCGACTACCAGACTAAATTTTGATTTCCACCTCCTTCCATGATGGTACCAAGTGAGATGCTCCGGCTCCTCTAGCACAGCAATATCAGCTTCATCATCTGGGATTACGATTGTAATATCCCCCAAGGCAAGAATGCTCCTTTTCTCTAGGGAGAACTGAAAACAACAATGTAAGTTTTAGATATTTATTCAAGTTAGCAGCATTGTTAGTGCGATTTGTTAATAAATTGACCTCTGCACATAGAAGTTCTGTTGGTGATTAAAACAAGAATTCTAAGATAACCTAATAGAGAGGAAAATTTGAAGGAAACAATACTTGGGAGGAAAATGGATAAAGTCCAAATGAATTTGTTCACTTTAGACATACATTCAAGCACATATCTTTATTTATTTCTGTTATATAAAGAGTTAAACATTAAAAAATTAAAAATTCGTATACATGGAAAAATATCAATCACATCATATTTTAAGCATTAGTTTTCCTTCCCAAAGCATTTTAAGTGATCCAAACATACCCTACGTGTCTAGTTGCATGGAGTTTTTAAGGAGGGGGGAGGGTTGGGTGGATAATTCTATATGAATGTGTGGGTTATATATGTACATATAGATGACCATAGAGCATTCCAACAGCCCTTTATTTGTTTCTAGAGACATTCTAGACTAAAGGAGTGTTTGTGTTTCCTTTTACTTTTGAAAATGATTAACTTTAGAGATTATACAAGAAGTGATTAATAGTAAAAGTTGACATTGTTTGAGAAAAAAGTATGTTTGAAAAAGTAAAAGTTAGAGTGTTTGGTAAAAAAGTACGTTTTATGTATTAGAAGGTGAAAAGCAGTTTAAAACACTATTCCAAAGACACTCCTGGACTAAAGGAGTGTTTGCGTATCCTTCTACTTTTGAAAATGATTAACTTTAGAGATTATACGAAAAGTGATTAATAGTAAAAGTTGACATTGTTTGAGAAAAAGTACTTTTTATGTAATGGAAAAAGTGAAAATCAGTTTGAAACACCATTCCACTTGCTTCCGGCTTAACTTACGCTGGACCAGTTGGTTGGAAACACTACTTTTAACTTTTTAAAAGCTAAAATGTGAAAACGCTTTTTAAAGCAATATAAAACACTCCCTAAGTTGTGTGAAACCCTTCACCCACACTTTCCCACAATGCCACATGTTAAAAGAAGGGTAGATCTTGATTTACCTTTCCTGGATAAAAACGGACACAAAGATTTGATTTGAGCCCAGTCCTCTCTTCAACCCATCGAAGAACATACTGTTCTTGCTCAGAAGGTGTATTAAAGGTGATATTATTGGGAAACAAGTGTTGCTGGTCTTTTACAGGCACCCAAGGAACCACCAAAGTGACATTCCTCTCTCCATTTTCAGCAAGATAGGCAGCACGAAATAGAGGGTTGACTGCAGTTCCAGTTAACCATGGAATGCTTGCAGTAGTGAATATTGCAATATGCTGTTTCTTTTCCATTTACCATCAAATCAAATTCCTACAGGCTTCCTGCCCTGCTACTTAATGTACATAAATACATTTTCACCCAAGAAAACCCAGCACTAGTGCCTGCAATTGAGGACAACAAATATTCAGCACTGTCCAGTATACGAACTATACACACTAAGGACGTGTTTGGATGGAAGGGTTTGGAGAGGATGACTTTTAATGGATTATGAATACCTTGGTAATTAAAATGCTTTGACAAACTAATTAAAGATGATTGAAATGTTAAATGATTGCACACTATGCTAATCCTTCAGACTATTAAAGTTCAAATTTGTATAGGATAATCAAATTACAACATAAGCCTTCCATAGACTTCCACTCCAAACTCCTACAAAATCCACCATCCAATCAAACCCTGAGAGATTGTTAGGAGCAAGTCCTAAAATATCAACTTTAGCGCATACTCTTAAGCACAAATCCATATAGTCAAGCTGCAATCAAATTTTCAAAGAGCTGGAACACTAAAAAAAGAAAGTATTGTTGAACGTCCATTCTCCTTATTCTACACTGTTTTTATCATTACTCATATCCTACTTTAGACAAAACCACAGCCATTAATCTTTCAGATTATGCGTTTTTAACCTTTGATGCAAAAAACTGACACACACAAGTTTGTACCAATATGAAATTCACATAATCAATTGTGGTAGAACAAAAAACATCCAGCTTATGCACAACTCCTGATTCCTGAATTTAAACCCTTCGTATACTTAGCAACCAATCTATTATTACAAAGAAAACAATCAGAGATCAGCAACAGCCTGATGCTCCAAGTAAGCTTAATTCAAAACAGGTCCATCACTGGATAGGCTTGAACAAATCAGCATAAACAAAAACGAATGGTTTTTGGTTGGCAATAATGAGACCAATACTTTTATTGAAAGAAAAAAAAATGCTTCAATAATGGAAGAACTGATGATTCCGTTTTCCCATATCAGATCTTCAGAAAAACGGGTCTATGTATAAATCCATTTGATCAAGATGTACCCATAATTTAATTCAAGAATAGAAGCAGAAAAATTGAAATGAACCCTAGAGATGACATTACCATAGATATAAGTATACTTGTAATATGCATTGCATAATTGAAATAAATAAAACACACAAAGAAGGTGCTTCTCTTGTGCAAGTATTGGTAGCACAAAGACTTGATTTTTTTTATAAGCAGAAACAAAGTTTGGTAGTTTTTAATGATTACATCCAATTCTTTCCATTCCCAAAATTAATTGATAAGATCTATGGGTAGAAAGCATAGATTACATCACAACAAGTACGATAAGGAGAAACACCCGGGGAATTTCCCTGAAATGTATGCAAAATTTCTCCTGACAGATTGAAACTTACCCGAATTATGCGGATAGACAAATGGATGCTGGTTGAAGGCTGGAACCTTTTGAGGTGACGACACTGGGGAAGGAATAACCGAATAAATCCGGGAAAGACTATAGCGGTTCTTCCCGAATAACTTTCCTTCGTACAGAGATCAGTTTATTGTGTTTTGAAATCCCTATTGTGCCCCTGTTTTTTTTTTTTTTTTAAAAAACTGGATCAGAAGTAGGAAAACAAGTTTCTATGCACTTTTTTACAAAGATTCTAAATTCTATTTGTATGTACAAGTGTACAACTTTAATCTGATATCCTAGTGTGCTCCAATTTATTTTATGAGTTGTTTTTAAAAGAATATTACTAAAATAAAACTTATTTACATAAATATGACTATTCATTATTATAACGTAGTGTTGTGGTAACTTAAGTTCAAAACTTGAACATGAATTACTATGATTTCATTACTACTCTGGTAAGTAGTCATATTTTTGTAAATTATCTTTATTTTGGTCATATTTATGTAATTATTTCTTGTTCTATGTAAAACTTAGGATGTTTTATTTTGGATTGAAATTTGCTAGTCTGATTTGATTTGATAAATGTTTGATATCTATATACCCGAGTATTTTATAACTACGAAAGTCTGATCTGGTCTAATTTGGTTTGTTTGCCTAAGTAATTAATTAAACTATTGCCTTATAAACGCACAATTGGGGGATGGTGTACACAAAATATGTATAAAATGTGTGTATACGAAGTAGAACTATATGAAGTACAAGTGACATCTTATCAAATGCGATCAAAAGATTTCGAACAAAACATCATAGCAAATGCCTCAACCAAGAAATCAAGAAAAAAAAGGTGTTGTAATAAAGTTTGTCAAGGAAATTTGACTTTATGTTTTTTTATCATCAAAACATGCCTCTATTCATATCAAAAGATTCAGGATCATTACATCAAGCAAAGAGAAAATAAAACAAACACCAGCTGAAACTCCAACAACTACGACTGTAACCCTATGGTGAGACTTTGAGACGGTCACCCCTGAGAGAGCCACATGAATCGCTAACCATGTAGTGGGCTTGACACAGCCAAAACTATTCTCATAGATCCAACCATACCCAGAGAGGCAAAAAACTCAAACAAACTGTCAAACCCAACAACAAAAATGGACGCAAGAAAACAAATAACAAACAGATAAAAACTACTAGAAAAACGTCCACGAACTCTAGCACCTCGTGCATCCCATGGTGGTGGTTAAGGGGGAGGTCGTATCACTGGTACCATGCTAATTGATCCTCCATGACCTTTGGCTGCCAAAGACCATGCATCAATCCTCTGTCCCTGCATAACCAAACTCATCCCTGCTCCGTGCGAACAGAGTAAGCGGATAGGCGGTGCCGATCTTCTCCAACGACGATAGCAACGCCGCATCCTCGAACCTTGACCACAGCGCCGATCTCCTCGAGCCATGATAGCAAATCTGCCCTCCTCCACCGATCTTCGCCCTCCGCGTCTGACCTGAACTCCAGTCGAGCACCAGCGACCAAGGGATAACAAAGCCGATTTTCGACAAAGTCGAAATCGGAAAAAGGCTCCAGCGGCCGACATAGTCAAAGCCCTAGAGAGAAAAACTCGTGATCGCTCTACCTTACTTTACGCTTTGTTTTAAAACACGCATCTCGTTTTTTTGGATGATATATGGTTTTTTACTTTGTTTTCCAATTCATTAATATATGTAGTACATTTCAATTCACTATAATATCATTTGACTTTGCACCACAATCATTCACAATATTTTTGTCAATGGCGAATTTGGAAAATGAGACGTACTGTCCAATATGATCCAAAATATGTGGTGCAGAATCAAATTCCTCTCTTTTTAATACTTAGTCTCAATAGTTTCTATGTTATATTTTTGCCTATCACACTTTAAATAGTTTAAAGATAGTGAGGAATTTAAGTGGCACATGTACACGAAAGGTTTTGTTAACAATTATTACAATTGCATTTCTCATGTCGAGCTCTTACTTTCATCACTTTTGCCACAAACAGTTGATTCATCTAGTAACATTTCTAACGAGAGGAGTGAGTGGGGGAGATAATGATCAAATGTAATGGGATCATAGAATGGTATATGATATATTTGGTGCTTCGACTTCACAAATTGTTAATTATGAAGGTTTGAGCTCTTATGTAACTCATACTGATGAAGGTTCAAGCTCTTATGTTCTTCATATTGAGTATCTAGGAGAGAGGTTTCAAGATGTCATAAAAGCCACCGATCAACCTCTCTATGTCGATTGTGAGGGTCACTCTCAGCTATCCGTTATTTCAGAACTGCTAAACATATAATCTAAGTACAATCTTTCTGAAAGTTGCATGTCTAAAACATTGTAGTTTTTGTGAGGAATGTTTATTGACATGCAAAAATGTGCAATATGAAATCGTATAAAAATGTGAATGTAAATGATGTTGCTATTGGCTTGTAATGACATAGTATAGAGTAAATGAGTATTGCTCCACTATAAAATGAGTCACAAGAAAAATATAATTAATGATTGATTTTTATCTAAAATCATAAGTTGATAACATTTTACAATGGAGCTAAATGAACTTGAATTTATAATTATGGAATCGCTAAGAGAATAAAATAAATCACAATGATGTGTAATTTAATGATTAACGATATATAGAAAACTAGGATCGGACTAAGAGTAATTTTAATTTGATTTTCATAATAATAAATATTTATTAACTATTTAACTTGGTTACCTTTAGGTGTGTGAAAGATTTATAAATGAAAAAAAGTGAAAGATTTATAAATGATAATCTTCTACCAGTAGTTACTAAAATAATACTTATTACTAAAATAAAACATATTTACACAAACATGACTAGTAATCACTATAATGTAATTTCATGGTAACTCCAATTAAAAAAATTAAACATAAATTAAAATGATTTAATTATTACTCAAGTTACGGTCATATTTATATGAATAATCTTTTACTCATAAATATGTAATTATTTCTTTTATAAACACCATGTAATTATTTCAAAGAAGTACACTGCTTACTATAAATTGTACCATTTTATGCCCACCCCTAGTTATACCTGATGATACCTGAGAAATAGCATAAAAATAATGCAGTGGATGGATAGACGATAACATGTAAGTATATTAGAAACCGTCCAAAGAGTTTATCTGTACAGCAAAAATATGAGCAAAAATGTAGGCTATCCAAAGATTGGATAACCCATCACCTGCCAAAATAAGGGTGCCATAGCAGCCCCCCTATACTACTTCACGGCCTATCACAAGCAAAAAAGGTGATGGACAGAAAGTTATCAGAGTACTACCAAATCATAAGGATAGATGCTATACAAAATTTTATAGACAACATATTTTATCCTAGCAAAAACTTCATCCTCTTTAGGAAAAAATCCATTAAATCTAGCTGCATTCCTGACCCTCCAAATCCAGTAGATGGTGCAAGAGAAAGCAATCCTAGCAGCCTTGGCTTGCACATTAGTTTCGCTCCTTTCCTTCTTGATCCATTTGACCGAGCTAGCTAGGGTCCCCATCATTCGTGGAATGCCAATCCATGCTTTAATTTCATCATAGTCCAGACCTTACCTGAAAAAGGGCATTCAAAGTAGAGGTGTGGAGCCGTTTCCGGTCCACCCTTGCACAATACACAAGTATTATCCACATCTAATCTATGAAGATTATCACACGTGGCTAACCTATTACGAAATGCCAACCAAGTAATAAAGGGAAACTTGGGAGGGATGTAATCATGGACGGAGCTAGGGGAGGGTGACGTGCACTTGTCGTGAGGTGCACTCAAAATAAATAATACAATACAACACTTATACGTAGTATAGTGTAGTAAGGTTCGTATCCACAGGGAAAGGAATACTTTTCTCTTTATAAACTAGTAAGGGGGGATTTTAGATTGAGTAAATGAACTTGAATTATATTTAAACACGAAGATGAACGAGTTATGTGGTTTAATTAATGAGAAGAAGACTTGGCTTTGCTTTTATCCACTTAATGAAATGTTCGTCGATCCCGGTTATATCTTTAACTATCTTCCTCTCGAATACTCAATCGAGGAGTATATCCAGTTCATCGAGGGTAGTTATTAATAACGAGAAGCGTTCATTAATAAAACTTACTACCGAGTCAATATAGAACAAGCGCCGTATATTAACTTGATAGTAGCAATAAAATCAAGGTGAAAACGATTGAGATTGATAACCTCAACACAAGCGGTTTATTGGTTCAATCAATATAATTAATTCCCCTTGGCTTATTAACCATGAGAAGCATGCATTAATAACCCAAGTTTACTACCGTGAAAGAACCGAATTAATAACAAGCGTATTAACCGATTGATTCTAGTAATAATTAATATATAGAACAAGACTAGTTGATACTTTAAGTAATGCTCAATATATTAATATAGAATATGAATAGGAAGTAATTAATATTCAAGGAAGAAGATTAAAGAAAATAACTCACAACTTACAAATCATTAAGCTTCAAAGTAGCAAAACCAAGATGGAAGAGTTTAGCTCCTCATTTGGAGACTAAACATGATGAAAAATATAAAGAAAGAACTTGTCTAAACTGAGCTAAGAAGTATATGTGAATTGGTGCCTCTATTGTGAAGGAAAGGGGGTGTATTTATAGGCTTTTTTGAGGTGTAGGTCGGGTACTCGATCGAGTATATACATATACTCGATCGAGTATGTGTAGAAATCAGAATTCGACCCATACTCGATCGGTTTTAGAGTAAATTTTATAACTATACCCGATCGAGTATGTCGGTGTACTCGATCGGGTATAGACACTCGATCGTGGGTAAATCTTCCTCTGCATGTTCCTTTGTTTTCGGATCCGATCCGATTTGAAATGTCAACCAGATACCCGATCGAGTATATATGTATACTCGACCGAGTATAGACCAAAATCAGGATTTTTCCTTCTTTTTGTCTTGTACTCTTGCACCTTCCTTCACCATTGATCATTTGATTGATCTTGGACCTGTTTAAGCTCAGAATAAACCTAATCTAAACAAATTACAAGAATTTAACAAACTGAACTATTACACCGAAAGTGTGTAATTTCCGAAATATTAAACAATCAAAACTAACTAAAAGCGTAAATAAATATACGGAAATTACAAACGTATCAGAGGGCCATCCCTGGCCCTGGCCCAGCCCAAATTTTAAAAATGCCTGTATTTTTAGTGTAAAAAATTCTGTGTAAAAAAATTTCAAAAAATATTCTTTATATCGGCCCAGTCTGGCCTAGTGCTCTAGCTCCGCCCCTGGATGTAATCTTTCCAAATAAATGGCATCCATACACGGGTGGCAACCCTAGTCCTAAGCAAATTATAAACCTTGGAGGATACAAGTTTGTCACCATCGTTCCACTTTGTAAGAACTCCGAATCATTCTAGCATAAAGACTAAAAATTGTTAAAACGAATATATAAATATAAATAGAAAAACACAGAGTGACCTAGCACGACAAAGCACTCTCCGAGGGCATGGAATGTATTCTTTTTTGGTCAGAATCTCCACAGTAATGTCTCTGTTAGATTCTCCGGTCGAAATACGGGAAAACTCCATTCGGGCATTGAATTGAAGAGCATTTAGGCCAAGTATAGCGCTCGGAATGTCCGGGAATTTGGAGAGTATTTCATCTCAGATTAATGCAATCAACACAGATTTTGGGAGATCAGACAGATTTTTTCCTTGATGAGTTCCATGATGTGGTTTTACGTTAGTCATGCAAACAGAACTTGTTCTTAATATCTCGGCAAGGGTATAAAATACGGAGCACTTGACTAGAAAGTCAAAAACTTGTCAGAAAGATTTATTTTAACCCAAAAAAATCAAATGATCAATTTTTACTCATAGTTTGCACTTCGTATTAGCTATTAGTAAAATATTACTTCGTATCTTATTTTTATGATCAATTAGATAAGTATTAGAAGGACACAAGTCTTACTTATTTTTATTATCACATAATTCATATCATGAGATTAAAAATTTAGAGCTTGTTTAGTGACTCTCTTTTTCAACTTATCAGACTTATTAGCTAACTTTTTATCCAAACACGTAACTTTTTTATTTCAAAAGTTACTTTTCTCATTGTGTTGACTGAAGTTAATGTAGATGATTATTATAACATTTTTTCAAATAATCTTTTTATTTTATATAAAAAATTAAATTTATTTTTGTTCATAAATCAGCAGAATCAACTGAATACAACCAATTCAGCAGAATCAGTCGATTCAGTCGATTTCTGTGTTACCAAACGCGCCCTTAGTGATTCATAAAAATTTGTACACCTATTCTCCAATTCTTCCTACTTTCTAATATTCTCTAATCATCTTCAGCTTCGTCTTCTTCAATTCTCTCTACACCTACTAATATATATTATACCTATTTAAATTGCTTATACAATTATTATATCTACTTATATATTAAGTATATATATTAAAGTATTAAATATAAGTGTACTACTCATCTTATAGTAGTATACTTATATATTATATAGTATAAACATTATATTATAAATTAGTTAGTTAAAGTATAATTTATAGTATAATTTAACCAATATTCATTAATATTAGTTCAATTTATCCTATTAGTTACACTTCCATTAATTTATACGGAGTATATATATTAATACACTTACTATTCTATTAGTTACACTTTCATTAATATTAGTAAAATTTATCCCATTACTTAAAACACTTACACGTACTCCCATTAATTATTATTATTATTACACATTCATACATTATCCTATTAATTTTGCCTTTATTAATTCATTATTACAAGTATATAGGCAGCAAAAATTTGGGCATGTAATTGGGATCATGGGATGTGAATGGAAGAAATGATTAGAATTACAAATTGATTAGGATTTGGGATGCAAATTAAAGAAATTATTATAATGGATAGTTCTTTTCAGCCTCCTTTTACTATTCACAGTCGCCAAGTAATTATTGATTAATGAAAATACATCATTTGAAAATAAGTGACCCGTCTATTAATACCCTAAAATAGCATCATAAAATTATAATGATTCTACGCAGTTTGTCTATTGACAATTCTATTTACAGTCACCAAATTAAATATTACAATTCATGTTATTTAAAATATCTAATGTGCACATTACCTAATAAAGTACACATTTGAATACACTCAACACATGTCTAATACTCCCTCCGTCCCAGGGAGAAGTTCCCGGGTTGACTTTCACACATTTTAAGGAAATAAAGTTACTGAGGGGTAAATTTTACTGTTTGGCGTTGTTTCAACACTGTTTGGCACTGTTTTGATGTAGGATAACTTTCCATTTAGAGAAATGAGAACTTTTTGTTGGGACTGCCAAAAAAGGAAAGTGGGAACTTGTCCCTGGGACGGAGGGAGTATTTAATATATATAATATATTCGCATGTGTGATCTTTTTTGTATACTTTCAATATTATATTAGTTAATAAATGATTACTTGAATTATTAAGAGTGTGATAATACACACATGAATTATATAAAATGATTACTTTCAGATAGGATTAATAAAAAATCTACATATTTTATACATTAATTATGTATTCTTTAGTTGAACAACATAATGACATATATCTGACAACAATATAATTGCGAATCATGGTTGGTATATCTAATTTATGTCAATACATCTTTGGCATAAGATGTTGTACATTGCTACGGAGTATTAAAAAGTGGAACCTACTTTTTCATTTTGCTCCATTACCCTTACACCTCTAATGCTTTCACATCCGTTAACTTTTGCGGCACATCTCCTTGCTCGTTCATCATCAGACCAGATGAACTAAAAAACCATACTCCGTATAATTCAACTTTGAAAGCTTGAGTCGACACTTCATATATCCACTCAATTCATGCTATTAAATTTAGTGGGGGAAACTATCATGCTTGTACGATTATGGGTGCCTATGCGAATGTGTTGCCTATGATTACAGTACCACGAGTATCTCGTTGGCTAAAAACAAGTTAGTGAATAATGAAATCTGTATTCGAATTTATATGGAGTACACTTGTTACACTTCAATTCCAATCAGACTTTTTTTTTTAAATATGAAATTTAAACAATTTTTATATCCCCAACTTCAAATTCTTATCACAACTTCAGTCCACTTCACTTTCCTAGGATTTGCTCAAAATCCACATTTAAATACATTATACGGAGTAGTTATTTTTTAGTCTTTTTAATCAAATACTTTGTTGAATTTATGACTTTATATGGTTCGGATTTTACAAATTTTGCATTAGTATTGGGCAAACATTCTTGCGCCTTGCGCAAGCAAACGCTAGTTAAAATTAATATATATTATATGGTTGGAGACTTATTACCAAACAAATATGTTTGAAGACTTAAATGGTTAATATTAATATAAAATGTATTGATTATAAACAAAGTGTGTTTGAATCATTATAAATGTATGATGATATTTGAGTGTATTAATATGAAGCGTTAAATTATTTTTAATGACGTATTTTTTTATTAAAAATTAGTTGTTGACTTTGAATAGCAAATTGGGGTTGATGAATAGAATTACCCAATGAGAAATGATTTTAGCTTGGCCCATAAAAGGAATTCGACTCATCCCTAGCATGTGACCCAAATATGAGTTTTGTCCCCATATTTGACCCACACAACGCAATTTGGCTTGAATTTAATAGTGTTTGTTCCAAAACGTATGAAAATGAATCGAACCGAACCAAGAAAAACGAATAAAATTGAACCGAACTACAGAAACTCAATAACATTAAAGTTTCTGATTATTTTTTAATGCAATTACCAAATCTTAATTAACTTACTTTTAACATGGTTTGCCTAATTGCCTCGGATTTCGACAACTTTGAAAAATTGGACTTCGAGGACTAGGGGTGGGCACGGTCCGGTCCGGTCCAATATTTGGCCGAACCCGTACCCGTACCGTTACTATTGAAACGGTTCGGTACGGTTTGGTCTTAGACCCAAACCCGTTCGGTACGGTCCATTTTCAAACGGCGCGGTACCATGCCATACCAATACCAAACAATGCCACTTTTTCCAGGTGTTTAAGAAAAAATTAAAGTTTAGCCATCCTCCAAAAATCCACACAATTTGTCAATTTTCATATATCATACTACCTTCGTTCCAAATTGATTTGCAAAGTCAATCTTTTTTTGGTCAAACAATTTCTTTTTATTCACTTAATTAGAATTTCACTCTTTAATTATATTCTAATTTGGCCTTTCAAAAAAACTACTCCATACTTTGTATATTTTAATTTGGATTTTGCAAATTTAGAGAGATTTTAATGTGGTTTCTAAATATGTAAATTTTAATTATTAAAAATTGTATTCATTCTCAAGAACTTAACATTAACTTTAACAAAAAAATGTTGGCTTTGCAAATCAATTTGGGACGGATGAGGTAATTAATATATTTTAGATAAACCATAGTAGTACAAATTTAATAAACCATACTTCGGTCCGGTTCGGTCCGGTACCGGTTCTCATTTTATGAGAACCGGTCATGACATTGTTTGGAACCGATTCGGTCCGGTTGGGGACAAAAAAATTTTGAGATCCGTTTCAAACCCCGTTTATCGGTCCGTTACCATGCCGGTCCGGTTTGGTATCATGCCGGTTCGGTATTTTTGTCCACCCTATCGAGGACTACCTTCCAGCCAATTAAAAAAGATCTATATCAAATCCAAAAAATGATGACACCTAATCTGAGAAAAAAAATCGAATCCAACGAACACTTCAAACTTTCTGATAGAATTACGGCAATTGAAAATGACAAGACGGAAAATAAAGAAAATTTTCCAACAATTTAAAATCTGTTGAATTGCTTGATTTTGTTGAAATTTATAAAATTCTGACTGAAATGATTGAATTTTCTGATTCCGTTGATTTCTGGTAAAAGTATATTTGAAATATATTTTATTAATTTATTAATAAAATAAAGAAAAAATTATATGTAAAAATAGCCAAAATGATCTTCTATAATAACTTCGGCCAATACAGTCAGAAAAGTAACTCCAACCTTACATTTATTATTACACAATTAAGCGGACGAAATAAAAAAACTACATGTTTGGTGAAAAATTGGCTGATAAATGATATAACTCGAAAAACAATGATACCAAACTGACCCTAGGGTTAAAATAACATTAGCACGACAAATTGGTCAGTAAGTATAGATTAGCTCAATTTAACTGTTTCTGCACACATCAAAATTTAATCATTCTTGTTGTACCCACCCTTATACATACCATGTTTGTGAAGTTTTTTTTTGTGGATCCCGTTCACAAACAAAATATGTTTGTGCAAATTCACAGACAAAAAAAAACCTTGCACAAACATGCGCAGTGAATATATATATAAGTGAGTATAAGAGTGTATACAAAAAAACATTTTTTATCAAAATTTGAGCATGCATTTTCTACGAAAATAAAGCTTCAATTCTAGCTACTAGCTTAGGGAACAAAATAATTACAAGTACGGAATAAGTGTTACCAGTAGAGAGAGAAAAATTAAAAGATGATGACTATGCCCTGCATTCTTGCTCTTGATGCTTTGCTCGAGGGAGGAGTGTATGCTTCTTTTCTTATACCTCAGAATCTATCTATATACAAAGCAAAGTGGAAAGATGACCAAATTTCTGTTCAAAAACGTCTCAATCCCCTCCTTAATCCCCTCCTTAATAGCACTACAAATCTCCTCCTTAATAGCACTACAAATCTCCTCCTTAATAGCACTACAAATTTATGAAAAAAGTTCCCGCTCACCCGAACTCTAATTATCATCCGTCCGATGTTATGCACCTCAATCTACGGTTCTCACTTCCTTCCTCTTTCTTTAGCTTCCTTCTACATCTCTAATCACCCCAAACGCCTGAAATTCCGTCATTCGTATCATCCCCGTCGATGAATTCTTCTTCTGAAATCTGAATAACCTCAACAAATACATATGATCGCTTTAATTAGATCTACGGCGTTCCCATTTCTCGAATCGCTTCTCCTCTCACTCAAACCAAACAGCTCTCTCATCTCTACCGTCATTGAAACAAAATGCTTGATGAAGGGGCGGCAACATTGGCTGAAATTGCAGAGGAAGACGACGCCATGATTGCAATCGCTCCTCAGGTTCTCCTCTCTCTCCTCTCCCCTGTCCGTATATCTTGAATCTCTCTTCTTCTTCTATCAATTCTCACAAGTAAGACCGTTGATTTTTCCTCCCCTTCTTCATCGATTGGCAGCCAACGCCAAAGCAAACTCTTTCCCTGTCGGTAAGCTTTATTTGATTAGGTTGTCAAATTGATAAATTATTTCAAGCAAGACACGATTTTGGGTAGATTTAGTTAGGTTAGAGTAGGTTCTAATTTCTGAATTTTATTGCTATTAGAAGAAAAATTAGAGGAAGATCAAGTTTGAAGTGAATTGGAGTCTTCCACAATCATTGTTTGTCCTGTTTGATAATTCATTTGAAAATTTGATGTATATATACACTTATAGTTACAGAAATTCAGGTGCGTGTATACATATGTGTGTGTGTTTGTGTGTTTGTGTGCGTACTACCATGTGTATATGTATATACATCCATTTTTTGGGAATGATATGTTGTTGTATACTATCGTATATCATGTGTATCCTTCTAGATGCTTATTGATCTCTTACAATTCTGTAATTTTAATATAAAATTTTAAGATTGAATTTGATCAAGTATTGTGTTATGAAAGTGTTTGCTAAAATTCATTAATCAAGTATCTCTTGTTACATTGATTTTTGAAGGATTTTCAAATTCATTGGGTACTAATTAGTTTCCAAACGCTATAAGTTGGGGAGTTGGTGCATGGGATATATCATAGCTATTGCTGAGATGATTACTTTACAATATTTCAATTTTTTGTGTGGGAACTGCCTGTTGAAGGAGACAAATAATTTGAAAATTATAGAACCTTTATATTGTAGGGCATTTCTATGATCAAAATTTTGTGGATGAGGGAAATCATAAATGCCAAGCTTCTGGACTTGCCTCACATATCGTCTAACGGCCATCACTATCATTCATGGACTTCATTTATATGCTGAATCAAGTAATTTTTTGACTTTAATTTATTTTACTTTTACTCATTTTTGTGCTCTAAATCAGTTTCATGAGTCTTAGGTTTAATTTGTCATTCTTCCCTCCAAATCAACTTGACATATCTATTCCACATTTTAAATTTGTTATCGCTAACCAGGTAAATCAACATGGCCAATCTAAAGTCCGTTTTTGTACTCAAATCTGACAGGTGATAAAATTCTTTATCATCATTTTTTTCTTTGTCATTTTCTGTACTTCATGCATTTCATGCTTTTCTGATGTAGCGCAGGTGTTGTTAATTTCTACTTTTTGTAGTTCATTTTTTAGTTTCAAATTTTTAGGTTTTCACCTACCTGCATACTAAGAATGGAGATTATATGTTATACCTATAACTAATTCAATACCCGTATTAATTTCAAGTTCAACTATAAATGGAGATTTAGAAAAGCAAGAAGACTATAAACCATTTGTTTCTAACACGTTATGCTTAATTTCTTAAACATGTCCCAATACTATAGTTTTTTCCTTAACCGATGTGTTGTGCTCCCTACATTCTTATTACCTTAACTATATGCTAGCACTTAAAAGAAATTCATTAGTCAGTATATGGTCATGTTCATATTGCTGAAATCTTTACTTAATATTACCTTTTATACTTTCTTCATATGTAATTGGATTTTCGATTCTGATCTGTTAGAGTTGTTACCTGGTTGAGATTAATTGCTCCACCATTTCCCACATGTAACAAAAAAATTGATGGCTTTTATCTCTGCATTTTATGTGCCTTCTTAGGTTTTGCCCCCCATTTTCGCTCAATTAGTTTTAAATTTCAACCTTTCAAGTTTTCATTTGGACGAAATTAAGAGAAAGAAATAATTGTATGACATATGGTAATGAGCATCGATATAACACATGGCCTGTTCTAAATTAAATCTTCTTTGGCAAGCTAAGGAGTTGACCATCATATATGTATCCAAAGAATACCAAATCTGATATTTAAAGCCACCATTCCCAACAAATTATAATAATGACAGATGTTTACTATTTTGATAAACCCAAAAATAAAATGATGCATGCTTGATCACACTATTGCTTGATCACACCATACATAATGACCGATGTTTACTATTTTGATATCCAAAGTACTGTGATAGAGATGGCTATGCAATAAGGTTTTTTTATGAAAGAAAAAATAATATTGGAAGATCAAAAGCATAATCATTTACAAGACTATACAGTAAGGTAGTTTGCATCTATATACTTAATTTTATCATATCATACTTAGCTTATCCTAGAATCTACAATGTCAGAAAGTCAATACTCATGGTACACGACTCATGGTACAGAGAAGAGCAAGAGAGTAATGGTTCCCTAGCAGAGCCGTTTCATCCTCCTACAAAGTCAACCAATTAATGTTTCCTGCAAATGAGACATTCATGCACGCAGTTTTCCATTAGGTAAAAAAAAGAGGATCCAAAGTATGAATTCTTAATATTTTCCATATTGATAGCATTCAAACTGTCAAGATTAGAAATACCAATTGTAAGTTTCTTCATTACTTCGATTCTAATACTTAATCCACAACTTTCATCATTTCTTTGCTCTACACCTTTTCCATTATTTACCTTTCCTTTTATGTTTCCTTCACACTTCTCATGAGCAATGCTTCTTTACATCCATTAACTCCCGATCATACAAGAAGGGAAATACTTTGTTAGCACTTAACATTACCCTACTTTACAATTGATCTCCTTAATGTTTTAAGAGTCTACTTTCTAAAGGTGTTTAAGAAGCTAATAGTCAACACTGGGAGGGATTAGGTTCTTGGTCCCAGGTGGCCCAACATTTAATTTGTATGTTGATTTAAATAAGAACATTTGATATTACTTATTTACGATTTATTGCATTGGCAGGATAAAAATAATAATACTCCGTGCAACACAGTATTATACATGCAGGATGACACCACCACCACCATCGCCCCAGTGACACAGGCCTGCAAAATAGGGATGACAATTTAACCCGACCCGACAGATACTCGCATTGTACCGAACTGGTCAAAATGGAGAAAACTGTGTTGACTGGGTAACTGGTACGGAGCGTCAGGGCGTGGAATACCCGATTTATGTAAACGAGCGGGTACAGTTTTGTACTTACCCGATCCGTTACCCGCCCTGTAAGTTGTAACGCCCCGTTTTGTTCAGGTATGGTTACCAACACCATTACCCGACCCGTAATATCATCTTATACGGAGTATATTTTAATACTTAGTAGATTAGATATTTAATATATTATGTAAATACTTCATATATTAGGTATATATCATATAATTTGTAAAATATACGAAGTATCACTTGTGCGGGAAGATATTAGGTCGTGTAGTTGCTATAATTTTCTATGTAATAATTTATTTTAGTTTCTCTTTCACTTTAGTTTTGATTAGTTTGTGTAGTTGTTGTAATTTTCTATGTAAATGATATAAGAGTATAAAAGTTACTAAGTGGTGCTCTGTTTTTCTTTGTGTACATGTGTAATACTGTAACTGTTATAATGACTTTGTAATTATATTTTAACTTCATTGTTGTTATAAGATTTGATTTGCGGTGCTTATTGAAAAAAAATGTCAATGGATAATTAAGTTATTTATTGGTAGTGATATTGTTTTAGAAAAGCAAAATTACGTTTAAATAATGTGGTTACCCGCGGGGAAAATCGTTCCCCGTTCCAACCGGGTACAGTTCTGGTAAAAAAGTATCTGGCGGGGAACGGGGTGGGTACAAGGATTATAAATCAAATAATGGGGTGGGTACGGGTAATGGTATACCCGGCCCATTTCCATCCCTACCGTAACAGTTCCCACCTACGATGGGGTAAGGGGGGTTGGATGTACGCAGTCTTGCCCCTGCACTGAAGAACAAAGAGACGGTTTCCAGACTTTTTTTTAAATCACCAATAAGATTTTTTTTCCAAGTATTTAACACTTTTACTATTAAACACTTTTCATATCACTTTTAAAAATTATTCTTTTGAAGTAGAAGTAAACGCAAATGTTCTTTCATTCCTTAAGTGCTTACATAAATATTGTTGTATCATACTTCATATAAAAGAATCTAATTAAAACTCCTCCATCCCAAAATTAATCAATAATATTAAGGTGAACCTTATTATCAAATTTCTAAATTGAGAATGATAGATAATTTTGAGATACATTAAAGAGAAAAGGGGGTCAATACTCCAACCCACCGTGATTTAAAAAAATTGTCAAACCTCTCTCTGATAAATTAAACAACATGAAAATCATTGTCTTAATATAACACAAGGGATTTTGCGCATAGTTAATTACTTCTTCGTATAACACATTAGTGGTCTTCAAATAAAAATAAAATTTTAAATCACAAATGGCCAATGTGCATAGTTTACATATTACGAAGGGGTCTGATGCACTAAATCCAAACGAAAAGTGTAAATATTTTTTAGGAGAATATGATTGTGAAATTCATCCCGTGCAACGCTCGGGTGAAAAGCTAGTCATGGTAAAAAATTGGTATTCCATCGGAAGTTTATAAGGCTCCGACCTTCTAAAAGATGGGCCAACTTCCAAAGCTCCTACCTGGTAAAAGATGGGCCAAATTATTTGAAGTGGTTATCAGGGTGTTGTCCATTCCAACTCAGTCAGTCAGTCACCATTTTGACTGTTGGTATTTCGGTTTTCATTACGGATAAAGCCATAAAGGCAAAAGGTCTTCTGTTTCCTAAGGCAAGTATGAATAGGTGAAAGAAATTCAACATTCATGTATTAATTATGACGTTGTTGGGAGGCTGTTGGCAATCTTGAGGTGGCAGTTGAGCAGAAGTAATCATGAGTCAAATTCAAGTTCAAAACTTCTATATCCATGGGACATAGATCATATGATAACAATGGAATACTTTTGAGTTCTTTAAGGAGAATGAAGTGGGAATAGACATTAAAGTTAAGAAGAACTAAAGTAACACCATAGGACTCTTTCAGGATGGCTCTTACTTCAAGTATGTTATAAAGCCCATGAGTTTACTCTTAGTTATTGTACTATTTTTGAGAAGGTATAAGGGTTACATATAATTAAGCCATGTGGTATGGAGGCTGCTATGTTTTAGCTAGAGTTCACCACGCTGCATATACTTCAGAGCTCCAACCAAGTTGATTACACATTTTTGTTTTAGCTAGATTTCTTAACATCATATTTTACGGAGTATTTATAACCGCATATCTAAGCTTTCAAAAGGGTTAAATGATCAATTGATCATGATGCAAGTATGGACCTCTCTTTTTCCACTTTTTTCAAGTGATATGTTCTAACCTGCTCTGTAATAACATAGAAAAAGAATTCATGCATCATGGTGTAAGTATATGTGGATCTGTGTCTGCTTTCCACCTTTCAAATGATATGTTCTAATATGGTCTAAACTTTTAGTTTGGTTAAATATGTTAAGATGTGAGTATGGACCTCTCAAGTTATTTAGATTATATTCTAAGTGTAACATATTCTTTATATGCAACATTATGAGGCCGTTTGGCAACACTGTTTTTCGGCTTATCAGGCTTATCAGCCAACTTTTTTACCAAACACACAATTTTTTGCTTGAGCGCGCTGAATTGTGTAATAAGCAGAAAAAGTAAGGTTGGAGTTACTTTTCTGGCTGTATTGGCTGAAGCTACTGTAGATGACTATTTTAGCTATTTTTACATATAATTTTTTCTTTATTTTATTAATAAAATATATTTTAGAAATAATTTTTTCTTAAATCAGCAGAATCAGCCAATGCAGCCACTTCAGCCAGAACCTTCATAAATTTCAGCAGAATCAGCCAAAACAGCCGATTTTGGTGCTACCAAATGGGCTCTATAACTTCTCTATCTGTTGTAGCAAATCTCTATGGGTAGACAAGAGGAATTTCTTTGGGTTCACTCTTACCTTTTTATTGCTGGTGCCCGGTGGTTTAGCCATTTTTCTTATGAATGTTAGGATTGTCGTAAAAGAGAATTTATTCCTATTGATCAACTTAATGAAATGTATGATTCTATCATTGTAGTTAGTTACATCATAGATTGAAAACTACTGAACTGTATACAACATTGGCGTTTTAATCATATAAATGTGGTTATACTCATATAATACTTTAAATTCTCCACGCTATTTCAAACATTCATATATCAATTCAAACTGTCTTTGTTTTTACACTTTTCTATATGGGTTTCATAAGGTACTCCCTGAAAAAAAATTGTTAGTTTGGCATGATCAAATGGATATGGTGTATAGTAGCATCAAATTAATCTCTCATGACTTAACTTAAAACTATTACAGTATGCTTTCTTTTCATATATCAACGAAATTATTAAATTTGTTATCTATTGGGCCTTATTGCTATTGGGAGAGATGACAAAGTATGGTGAAACTGTGGGCATGTCACAATATCATTTGATTATGTGATTTAAACATGTAAGTGTATATGTGTATTACGGTATATGTATCATGTCACTCATTTATAAGAGAAGATCCAAATAAACAATGACAGAAAAATAAACTTTTTTTCTCTAACCCAGAAAGCAAATCACCAAGTTGGTGGGGTAAGAGTTGGGTGACTAGCCTCTTACCACATTTTTTAAAAAAAAATTATTCAGATAGGAAGAGTACAAAAGTATTAATGAAAGAAGAAAACTAGAGGTACAAAGCAAAAGGGTAAAGAGAGACAATTCTAACAAGGCTACAAAGAAACGAGAAAATCCAAGTGCAAGGAACCCAAGTAGTAGCGTTGCTGCCATTGCATATCCGCAAGAAAACATGCCCCTGAAAAAACAAAGCAATCAGCTAGAATTCCTTGATGAAGTTCCCAACCCAACTTCAAATCAAGCTGCCTTATAGTTCATCATAATCGGATGCCTCTGAATTTTCTGCTGAAGAATGTTCATTTGAATAGAAACTCAAAATATGAAAAAATACGTCTACAATTCACATAATAATATATTCTATTTATATATTTAGATAATACGTTTTGCTTTTTACTCTCTTTACAAGAAACTTTTTATTCACAAAATACTGCTGTAGAATCATTTCAAACAATACCATTGTTAAAAAATATCATAGAATGTTGAGTTTTTTCTTAAAATATTATTAACGACAAAATTATCATTACGAAAAAAGAAAAAAGTTATGGATAAAAATGTGAATTAATAACTTTTGTCTATGATTTTGTTCAAAGTTTACATTGTTACGTAGTGACTACATGTTTTTTTTTCTAATTATTACGATGTGAACTTTACACACATTATAATCATTACAAATTACTAAGTACTCCCTCCGTCCCATAAAATAGTTCTCGCATTGATTTGGATCGGAGTTTAAGAAAGTGAGAATAAAGTGAAAATGTATGATTGTGATTGTGTAAGAAAAAGGTAAATGAATGTGAGGCACACAAAACTTTCCAAAAGGGGAAATGCAAACTATTTTTTGGGATGGAGGGAAAAATATTTATTTCTACTATCATTATTTTAGCCATATATTAGGGATTATTTCCAAAATAATTTAAAACAACTAAAATTTTCACGTCAGACCCAAAAAATAAATCTCTAATAAATATGTTTTACACCCAAAAACATCACATTTTCAAAAAATAAATAAAACTATAGAAGTGAGCATACCTCACAATGAGGTTAAATATAGTTGAAATTGAGACCTTAAATAAGAGTTGGTAATATTGAAATTAACTAAATTGATTGAATCTGTTAAATTGACTGGATTGGTTGAATTTGATGTATTTTCAAATAAAATAAAGAAAAATTATACTACATTATGAAAATAGATAAAATAGTTTTACTTAACAAATCCGACCAATTCAGTTAGAAAAGTAATTTCAACCTTACTTATTTTGATTGTTATATAATTCATCCCGTGAAACTAAAAGCTATATATGGAGTATGTGTTTGCTAAAAGAGTTGACTGACAAGTCACAAATAGGTTAATTAATGGGATCTAAATATGAAAATATCTAAATACATGTATAAATATGAACATTGATACATGCTGAGTCCAAAAAAGTCCAAGACATATATATCATGCATAAATCATTTACTAAAATATATAATGGGTCCGAAGTTTATATTGGATTTGTGTAATCAGAATCACATGTACATTACATCCGTGCAACACACCGGTGAGATATTAGTGGTTTAAAAGTATACTAGCTAAATGATTGTATTCATGATCGATTTAGTGCATCAAAATACCAAGTATATACAAACACGTACTCAGTATATATTATTGGAACTTCAGTTACGTTAACTAATTAAGCCAAATATTAAAAAACAAAACGTAAATGTGTTTGGAAAATGACGTTTCAGTAAAAATGACGGTTCGACCTCTTTTAGCATTTTTAATAAGTGAACACGTTGTTTGGTACATAACTGTTTGGTCCTAGCGTTTTATGACTAACCCACTAAAATGAAAACACAGCAAATATGAGAGTTTTGAATTAACATTTTGAAATATTTTGTTTTTTACTAATTTTATGGTCAAACAACTAAATTACTAAACATCTTCTCGTAACCCGCCAACTTATTCAATTCTGTTAGTCAAACTTGTTAATTGAATCTGTTATTAACAACCCGCTAACATATTTCGCTATGACGATATCCACTAAATGCCAAACCAGCAATATAATTGGACTCGGAGATGTTAGTTTAAGAACGGTCAAAGTTGAGGTTTCTGCAGAGAATAGAAAATTAACTGGAACCACAAACTCAACTTAATGAGAAAACTAAAAAAAGAAAGTTAACAAAATTTCAAGGGATCAAGGGTTTAATGCAAAAAATTAGCTCTCCGTGATTTTAAAAATGCGTCAACCCCCTTATGTTTTAATTAGTTATGTGCAAAATCCCTTTTATGAACAAATTCAATTGTCAAACAACAACAACAACATCCAAGCCTTAGTCCCAAACGATATTGGGGTCAGCTAACATGAATCGATACATGATATCACCAAAAGGAAAAGCATGAAAATAAAGATAAAAAAGATAAGATAAAAGAGATGAATATACATATAAAAGATAAAATAAAAAAGATAAAGTAATATATATATATATATATATATAATATATATATAGGGTAAAAATATAAAAGAAAAAGAAAAAAAGAAGAGAAAAAAAGAGGGGAAAAGATGATACAAGATCACTCCTCCACACGAATACCCGCCCTCCACACAAATTCAATTGTCAAATAAAAGAAAATTGATTAACTTTTTGTATGATTTAGAGATTTTGACATATTTATTACTTGCATATTCAATCAAAATATCACAAAAAGTGAATTCCAAATCGTTAAATTTTATTTATAAAAAGGATTTTGCGCATAATTATTAAAACACAAGGGGGTTTGACGCATTTTTAAAATCACAGGGGGCTAATGCGCCGAATTTCCTTATCACAGCGGAGTTTGGTGCAATTACAGAGTAACTCATAGATAAATTAATTACGTACACATTTTTTGAGAATGAACTACAATATTCCAAAGAGAATATCCTCAAAACCGAAATAAAAACATATTGAAATTCTAATAAGACTGTCATGTTTTTTTATATATATTTTGAGGTTAGTTATGTTTTATTATCTAAATAGGAGTAATTACTGCAAAATTTGAAAAAATAAATAATGACATGTTTAAAGTCTGGTGGTAATGAAAAAAACATAACAGCAGTTTCTCACATGTAGGCAATAAACAATAGTCCTATTAATTTAAGCCTTAAGGAATCCACAAACATTTTTACTCCTATTTATAGTTAAAACAATTTCCTATATTCCAAGAGTAGGGCTATATATTTTCATGCTTTTTAGGACTAAAATTGCTTAATTGTACATTTACACCTTCATGAATAATAGTGTATACATGCTTAATAATGTCCCAAAAGAAACCTAATATGGTGCATGGTTGACGTGGAATATTAGAACGACTATGCTAATTCAATATAACTATATATAATATATATCAGAGATGAATAAATATGATCAAGAATAACATCTATCAATCGCACCTTCTTCTAATTAATTGCCTTATTGTCCACCTATCTTTATCTGAGTTCTAATTACTAATCATCAATCACCAGCCACGTAAAAACAGTATTGTATGATTTGTACCTTTATTATCCTTGTTTTGGCTCTAACAAAATGCGTACAAGTGCAGTTAAATTCTTCTCCTCTCGGCCAGACATCATTACCTAATCTACAATATTTATCAAACGCCACTCTGATGAGGTCACCGGTGAGTTAGGCGGTCAAAGGGTTGCCAAAACAAGGTACAATGGAGTACTACACCGCTGGGACTGCTCGAGACCAACACCACCGCCACCTCTCTGGGTACATCATTTGCCCACATTCACATTATTTGTGGCGAGTGAAGTCAACACTCACATAAAAAAGTTAAATGTTGATAGGGCCGCAACAAATGTGAGTGACACCACATGTTGCACCACAGAGAGGTGGCGGCAGTATTGGTCATGAGCTGTCCAAACGTTATGTATAGCATTCCATTGTACCTTGTTTTGACAACGCCCTTAGTAGTCTAATTCACCGGTGAACTTGTGAGAGTGGTGGTGATAAATATTGTAGCTATATAGTAGCTAGGTAATGATGCCTGGCCGGCCTTCAGAAGAATTTAATTGCACTTGTAAAAATTTTATTAGAGCCAAAAGAAGGATGAAATTCATACAATAGTACTGTTTTGACATGAATGTGGAATGGAATGGTGATGATTAGAACTCAGATGAAGATAGATGAGAAAGAAGGTTACTTTGAAGAAGAACAAGTACGAATTCAATGACATATGTTATACTCCTGGTTGATATTTATAGGCGGGAGAATTTAATTGGCATTCAACATTTTATATTGGGAGAATTTGAGTTTGCACCCCATTTTATTGTCCAAATTGGACTTTGCACCCTGTTTTTAAATATATTTGTTTTTGCACCCAACCCCATTTGAAAAGACTAAAATGCACATCCATTAACAATTGTGTTGGTCTTCAACATATTCCTGATTGAGGGCATTTTTGTCTTTTCATATGGGGTTGGGGTGCAAAAACAAAGATTTTTAAAAACGGGGTGCAAAGTCCAATTCGGACAATAATATGAGGTGCAAAGTCAAATTACCCCTTTTATATTCCTGATCGTACTCCTAAATTAATTAAAGAAAATTAAATTAGCTTAATTCTGGTATTCCCGATTTCCACTCCACTCGTACCTTGCACCGTACGTGTTAGAAATAAGGTATGTTTTCTTTTGAACTAAAATTTGCTGGTTTGGTCTGATTTGAATTGGTCTGATAAACGTCTGACATCTGTGTATTTTATTATTACGGAAGTCTAGTATGATCAGGTCTGGTCTGATCTCGTCTGGTCTGGCACTGAAAACAATCCAAAAGAAAACATGTATGTCTAATCTCATGTGAATCTTTCTGATATGATTTAAATCCTTCTAATCTGATCTAAATCTTCATCATCTGATCTGAATCCTTATGATCTAATCCGAATCTTTCTGATCTGATCTGATTTGAATATTCCTGATCAGATTGAGTATTTATAATAATAATAATAATAATAATAATAATAATAATAATTTGAGAATTGAAAACACTAATATCAATATAGGTGCCTTTTTTACAAAAATTTGAGAGAGTATAACTATTTCCTCTTCACCCCAAACAAGTTTAAAAGTAAAAAACTAGCTAAATCCTAAATTGGAATACATCCAGCTTTATTTGATTCGAGCACTTAGGCACGCACATTCAGAAACGCATGGCCATAAAATGGTCGCCGAAAATAGATCAAAGCGAACCTTCAAATTAAAAAGTGTAACGATTACATTCTATCCAAACTTAAACATATAGTACGTCGAGTTGTCGATCACATTCACAAAGACAGAGTACCTTCACCTTCAATTCACTCAGTCCTTATGCATGTGCATACTCAACGCCAGTACGCCACACAGATCTGATCCCCATTGGTGGGAACAATTACGACACCGGGGCAGGGCCGGTCCTGTCGATTTTCGGGCCTATGGGAGAGATATTGTCTTGGGCCTATGTTTATGACAAAACATAATATCTAATTCTCTAAATATCGATCAACGAAACAGAACCCACCATTGGTTTATTCTCTTCACCTAAATCACATTTATATGGCTCAATTTCAATATTTGCGGGTTCTGCATGTATGTATATCACTATTTCCAAGAATGTTATGATTTTTATTCACAAAAGAATTTAATGACGATTCAACTTGAGAAGAATTTTCGGGATTCAATTTCTTAATAACAAAAACAAAATTTTCCATTGCCCCTTCTTACTTAAGGCTGTTTTTTTCTAATCTTTGTATTTTTTTTTCTAACCAGATTCACACATTTTATCAAACACATTCGCAATAGTAAAACGAAACAGAGGAATTCAATTTCAAAATTGCACAATACCACACAAATATAAATTTACCAAGACACTAAAAATGCATCATATATATCATTAATCATAATTCATAAATAATCAAAAGAACATTTAGTGGATTTATTATTCATAGCTAATAAAATGAAAATAATTTACTGGCCGTTGTCAGATTGTTTGAAGCCTTGACAGAAGAAGGTGTTCTAGTCGTCGACCAGTGTTTGGGCCCCTTACCACTGACCGCTTTAGCAAATGGCAATTTGCAGGCTTGCGGCGCTCTCTAATGTCTACTCTTGTGCAAGATGGCCAAGACCTTATTAAACCTTAGTCCTTTAGTTCCTTAGATAATTGAGTTTAATTGGAACTTGGAAACCACTGTCCAACAAATTAATTAGGTGGGATGCGGTGGTTTATGAATTGGGATTTTGAGAGACACACGGGTTGTACAAAGAGTTAGAGACAATAAATATTTTGATAATTTTGTAATTAAAATAATCATAAAGCCTAGAGATGTGAAGAGACTTAACTACTAAAAGAGGCGTGCCACATGCCTTTTAACATTTGTTTTAAAAATTTTAAATTTTTAACAAAATTAAACCTTAGACCTAATTACTTGAGGTTAAATACATTAAAGAAGCATAATCATAAAGCCTATATATATAAAGAAAATTTTTTGGGCCTATTTTTCCCTCCTATTTTTTCGGGCCTAGGGCGGTCGCCCCTGTTGCACCCCCTAGGGCCGGCCCTGCACCGGGGTAATGACGATGATGGTCTTTTTTCGTATACTCGAATTAACTCGATCATGTGTGTTATTATATTGATTCTTTTTTTTTGGGCAAGTTATTGATTCATTTTTGTACACAAATTACATTAAATGCCCGTAGAGTCCACACTAAGAATGGTAATTAAACTACGACTAGGGGTGGAATCGGTCCGGTCTTGGTCGAGTTTTTGCTAAACCCAAAAATTACCCGGAAGGTCTCGGGTAATGAAAATTAGGGACCGAAACAAAGCCCATTATATTCGGCCCGAGTCGGGTTTTTGGTAGCCCGGGTTCGGTCCGGGTTCGGGTTGGGACGGTTAAAGCCCGGACATGAAGGATTTCATTGTCCTTTTATATTTTAACACCTATTTTCGAATAAAATTAATCAAAAATACAAATCGCAAATAATAACACAAATATTAGTCTCCAAAATTACCAACAATTCAAATCCAAAGATAATTATCTTAATATTTTATTTAAGATGCATATAAATGAATAATATAGGTTTCTTAAATATATTATGAAATAAAATTTATAGATAAAAATGTGACTAGAGTTGCTATAAATATATTTTCATGGTCATTACGTTAAACACATTCAACATATTTGTAGTCACTAAAAGTTACTAAATCATTTTTCTATCCACCGTGATTATATATTAGGAAATATTTATAAATTTATATTCATTTATTATATTAATTTTATATTAAAGCTAATCGTTTCGGGTTTTTTCGGTCCGGGCCGGGTTATAGATTTTAAGGCCCGTTAATGAGCCCGGAATTTCGGGTTCGGTCCGGGTTATTTTTAATTCGGGCCGGCTAAAAAGAAAAAAACCCGGACCGGAATCATAATTTGGGTCGGTCCAGGGTCGGTTTCCGGGTTTCAGTTAGGTTTTTCCCATCCCTAACTACGACGCTTGGTTATGCGTTCAAGCCCGGCCAACATATAATAATTTATGTTCCAAACAAATTTGTTTTAAAACCTATATGTGCTAAAATAATACGTAGTATACTACGTATTTTGGAAAGGTAAATTCTAAGTGGATCAATTAAAATATTGTACTTGAATTATTTAAGTACTACCTCCGTTCTTAAATAAGTGCAACATACCAAATTTTACACTATTCACATGTTCTACTTTGACTACATTTTATTTATTAATGTATTCATATATATTTTTGATTTTTTTTACTAAATTTGTCTCATTGTAAATTTTCAAAATCTGATTTTTTTAATTTTTTTACTAATAGAGAGTTATATATATTAATGGTCAAAGTTGTGTCTTGACAAATGTGAAATATTGACCGTCACACTTATTTAAGAACGGAGGAAGTATAAACTAAAGGTGAAACAATGAGTTGAACTAATCAAACGCATGTTAGGTACGGTACCGTGTTTTGTTATATTAGTACGGAGTACAAATTTAAAAATGAGGTATCGTAGCTAATACATTTGATTAGTCGAAATCGTTACATCATTTTTATTTATATTTAATTAATTCAAATGCGACATTCTAATTAGTCCATGTGGATAAAAGTATATTGTCTTAAGGGTACCATATAATTGAGTAATGTTTCTGTCAGGGCTTCCTGACCGGAACCATCGCCAGGCAGCCGCTATTTGAGGCGGTCCCCGATGTTTAAAAAAAAACATGTATGAGCATGTTCTTCATGATCGCAATGTAAATTATCTTCACAAAATTTCACTTTACAATTTGATCGGTAAGTTAGTTAAAGATATTATTGAAAAACATTGTGCCAAAATATACATATATATGTTATATGTATAACACAATACTTTTCAATCATTTATTTAACCGACTTTCCGTCAAATTTGAAGCTGGAATTTCATGGACACTTCATGAAGAAAATGCTTAAAAATTTTTACAAAAAAACACCGGAAACTGCCTAAAATCGCAGCTGCCGGACGAAGTAATTTGACAACATTCAAATGAGTAGAATTTAATTTACACGAAGGTACATTAATAAATAAAATGTGATCAAAGTAGATCATGTGAATAATACAATATCATTTATTATGTATCAACTAAAGAAGAATGGAAGTAATACTTGGTGGAAGAGTAATGTTGATCACTAATTCATTAGTAATGATCGAAAAAGGAATAAAATTAATCTCATCAAATTAGTGTTTGGGTGTTTGAAACTGATTCTGATTATGCTTCTTTTTTAAAGCAGAAGCAGAATCACAACCAGTTTTCAAAAGCTGGTTTCCTCCAACTTCTAAAAAAACTGATTCTAAGAATAAATTAGAGTACTAGAGTCACTTCTGCACTTTCACCCAAACACTCCAACTTCTGTTTCTGCTTCCTGAAGGAGCAGAAACAATTTTAAGAATCAGATCGAAACACCCTATATATGTATTGTTATTCCGTAGTACGTAAATTTGGGTACTCCTACATTCGAGACGTACCTGAGCTTAATTATCAATTATAAATGTGCTTAATGATGCAATAATAAATGAAAATATCGCAGAGAATAACTACATACTCCATATTTCCATAATAAACGAAGTTTCCATATAAGTTTCGTTACGTTACATTTTAATATAGTCCATGTACACATATGTGTATATTCGAAATCGTATGCTTCATATATATACTATCCTCCGTTTTTTTTAATCGCAACATGTTGAATTTTACACTATTCATATGTTCTACTTTGACTACATTATACGATATTATTTTGCGAAAATTATTATTTTAAAAAATATTGTTCAATTCATCTCATTACAAATTTTCAAAATATGATTTTTAATTATTTTTTTACTAATAGAGATTAAGATATATTTACGGTCAAAGACGTGCATTAGCAACTGTGAAATGTTCACTATTACAACTAAAAAAACGGAGGAAGTATAAGAATTGAAAGTAAAAGATTTTTAGACGGTATAAGGAGAGCAAGGAGAACGAAACATGAATAGATTTAGTGGAAGCTTGGGTTCCCAAGGATGCACGGTTATGATTACGGTGTGGTTTGTTATGATAATAATACTAAGTTTAACATCTGGTATGTACCGTTAATCTCATTATTAATTTAAGATTTCTCTTCAAATAAAACTATTTTGTGAGTGTAATTATTTCCGTGATTAATTAGTTAATCTTTTTGCTTAAAGGATCAAGTGTGAAGCTAAGGGTGGAAAAAATGTGTTTTATGGCCGTGAGTATCCATGGAATTGCATCCTTCCAATGAATCCACCTTGTAGCACGGACGCAGAGTGCATGATAAAATGTCAAAAGGAAAAGGGCGCCCGTGGTGGGAATTGATTTAACCAGAGCCAAAACTTTCATATATATGAAATATAATATATTTCTCTTAATTTTTATTATTCACCTCTTATCTTATAAATGACTCACTAAACAATAATATGTGCTTCTTTATTATGATGATGCAGCACTCAATCTTATAAATGACTCACTAAACTATATGTGCTTCTTTAATTTGGTATATGGATAAGATCGCGTACATCTGACCCCATTGGTGGGAACCATTGCGATACCGGGGTAATGACGATGATGGCCTTTTGCCCTTTTTCTTATACTTGATTAACTCGATCATGTGTGTTATTATATTGATTCTTTTCTTTCGGCAAGTTATTGATTCATTTTTGTACACAAACTACATTAAATGCCCGCATAGACACCGGCGGACCCAGAACATTTTCCAAGTAGGCATCGGTTGATAAGGGTAGGGTTCGGTCCAATGCTAATATGTTCAGTTCAAATGTTTAAAGGCTAAAGGGTCAAATAGTACATGAACTAACTGCGCAGTAGTCAAATAGGTACATGAACCAAATTTCTGCTAAAAAATTCAACCGGGAAGGTAGTCAAATGATTTTCCGAAATGTATTGTGCTGCTTAACTGCGCAGTTATCTTCAAAAAATAATTTGACTGCCTTGCCGATAGAATTTTTAGCTGAAATTTGGTATGGATAAACTAGACTTAATGAAGAAGATTCTAAAAAAAATTCATAAAAAAATTCCACCGGGAACCGCCACAATTGGCGACGGCCGGACAGAACCTCCTATATAAGGGGCTAATTGAACATTTTAGGTTAGTTCATGTACCAATTTGACCCTTTAGCCATGTTTAAATTAAAAAATTGAACTCCTACTTGGTTGACTGGCTTCAGATTCAAGTAATGTAAATAGTGGCGGATCCAGAAATAAAGTTTATTGGGGGCAGAGTAATTAAAAGATAATATCTCCATCTCGCTAAGATTGTTGGAGAAATTTTATTTGGACTGAAATTTTCTGATATGTTTAAGTCTGGTCTGATCTTTTCTGAATTGGTCTGGTCTGATATATGTCTGGTTTCTGTGTATTTTATAACTACAGAAGTCTGGTATGTCCTAGTTTTTTCTTTTAAAATCTTGTCTGGGACTGACACATAAGTCAGAGTAAAAACATCCTAAATAATTCTTAATTTATTATTAATTTATCAATTTAATATGAACCACATGAACTCATTTTTCTTTATAACGAATTAACCAAATCATCTCTTCATATCACAATGTTAGTGGGATGGAGATAGTTCTACAATATAAGAAAGGAATAAAGATAACGTTAGTAATAAAGTATAATTGTATTGTTAAAGCTAAGTGACAAGATTTCGAACAAAATACATCACAATTGTTTGTACCAAGTTTTCATCTTTTGGAAGAAATTCATTAAACTTTTAATATATTAATACATTTTATTTAACTATCCACAATAACATATATTTACAAATATGATATTTACTTACTCCGTATTAAACGACATTTTCTAAGAGATATAAGAAATTAGACTACGTATTTATTTAAATACGCCATCAATTAAATTAAATCTTATACGTGTACACCAATAACCTTAAAAAAAAATAACCTTATAATAAGTTTAATAACACTGTCTATTATTCCTATTTAATTATTTATATAAAAAAATACTTGCGTAAAAAAAATATAAAAAGTAATACTATGGTATACTACGTACGACTTTAGCTTTAAACAACTTAACAGCACATAGGCCCACTATCATGACTAACCCAACGATCCAGCGATACGTAACTCATCAAAGTGCCTCGGTCTTCTTCGCTATTCACCAGAAATCTTCATCACGTTTGAGATTAGTCAATCGGCAAGTGAGTTTGTTGGTTTGGGTGATTTCCTAATCTGAATTTCAGACCTTACAGTTATACAAGTCTCTATTATGTGAATAAGATGGCTTGACCTCAGGAGAGTCTAGGCCTCATATATATAATAGTAATAATTGGAGTTTACAATAATTACAAATATGTCCTAGAGATATAGATTATTACACCCCCTCAATCTGTGCGGAGGAAATAACGTGCAGATTGGATCTTAAAAATTCAAAACGCTGACTAGATAAATTTTTAGTGAAAATATCTGCAAGTTGATATTGGGTCGGAACATATTTGACGATGAGGTCCCCATGAGCTACTCGTTCACGGACAAAGTGATAATCAATCTTGATATGTTTACTACGATCGTGTTGGATAGGATTGACCGCCAGATATGAGGCAGATACATTGTCACAATGGAGCTGAACCGGAGCAGAAATAAATATGCCCATATCGGCTAGTAAGGAGCGAATAAAAATGGTGTCTTGTACAGTATACGCAATAGCCCGATATTCCGCTTCTGTGGAAGATTTGGAAACAGTGGGCTGTTTCTTAGAGCGCCATGAAAGGAGATTGTTACCCAGAAAAATTGCATAGCCAGTGGTGGAGCGACTACTATCCGGACAACCTGCCCAGTCAGCATCAGAATAGGCAACAATAAGAGAAATGTGTCGATCAGAATGAAGCCAAAGGCCATATGTCGCTGTGCCCTGCAAATATCTATAAATTCTTTTGACAGCAAAAAGGTGAGAGGTACGCGGAGCATGCATAAACTGAGAAACCAGATGTACGGCATAAGTAATATCAGGTCTAGTTATGGTTAAATATTGTAAAGCACCTACCATGCTGCGATACTCAGTAGCATCAGTTAAGAGTTCCCCATCTGTAAGAGAGAGTGTAGTGCGAGAAGGTAGAGGAGTACGGACAGGTTTAACAGTGTGAAGATGAAATCGGCGGAGCAAGTCAGTGACATATTTATGTTGAGACAGAAAAAGACCTCGGGGTGTACGTTTTGCCTGAATGCCTAAAAAATAGTGTACATCCCCTAAGTCTTTCATAGCAAACTGCGAGGAGAGAGTACGAATAATAGACTTTACAAAAGATAGGGATGAGCCAGTGATTAATATGTCATCAACATATAAAAGAATGTATACTACATGCAACTGAGAACGGTAGATAAACATGGAAGAATCAGACTTACTCTGAGTAAAACCACGAGTAAATAAGAAACCACTGAATCTGTGAAACCAGGCCCGTGGGGCCTGCTTGAGCCCATAAAGGGCCTTGCGCAGACGACAAACATGATTAGGATAAGATGGATGAATAAATCCTGGAGGTTGACGCATATACACCTCTTCGGTGAGATAACCATGAAGGAATGCATTCTTAACATCAAGTTGACGGATTGACCAGCCTAAGGAAATAGCAACAGATAAAACAAGACGAACTGTGGTGGGTTTGACAACTGGACTAAAAGTTTCCGTAAAATCTATCCCTGCTTGCTGTTTAAACCCCTGAGCCACCAAACGAGCCTTGTGTCGCTCAACAGACCCGTCAGAATGGTATTTAGTTTTGTAAATCCACTTACTTCCAACCACATTTTGAGTATAATTACTAGGTACTAAATCCCAGGTTTTATTAGCAATTAACGCGTTAAATTCATCTGCCATGGCAGCCCGCCAAACAATACTTTTATTAGCTTGTGAAAAACATGTGGGATCATCCGGGAGAGAAAGAGCGTTTAGAGTAAAAAATTGTTTGGGTTTAGAAATACCAGCTTTGGACCTTGTGCGCATTGGATGGACATTCTGAGGTCTGGGCGAGACAGATAGAGAACCAGACGAGCTGGTAAGTGGGAAAGTAGTGGGGTCGGCTGGTTGGTCAATGAACGAAATAATGGGGGAGGAAGTTTCAGGAGGTACGGAGGAGTTTTGGTTGGCAGTGGGGAGTGGGGTTGAGTGTGAGGTGATTGTGGGGAGTGGGGAGTTTTGTTTGGCAGTGGGGAGTGAGGGTGATTGGGGCAGATTAATCGGTTGGACAGCTGTGGGAGTAGGATGCGGCTTACTAGGTGGGCTGGCATTGGGTTGTTGATTAGGAATGAGAGTGAGTGATGGCATTATTGGTGAGGTAGGAGCCGTGCATGTGGGTGTCCAGGAGTGTAACGGGAAGGAGGATAAAGGGATGGATTTGGAAGGAATTAATGAGGTGTAGGGAAAAAGGTGTTCAATAAATTGAACATCTCGACTAATGTATACACGGCCTGAAGATGGATCAAAGCAACGATATCCCTTATAGCCCGGGGCATATCCAAGAAAAACACAAGGAGTGGAACGTGGTGAGAGTTTATTGGAAGACTTGGCAATAAAATTAGGAAAACATGCACATCCAAAAACCCGTAAAAAATCATAATCTGGAATTTTGTTAAAAAGTTTATGATAAGGAATATTACCGCCCAGAACTGGAGTGGGTAGCCTGTTAATGATGTAAGCAGCGGTGTAAAGAGCATCTACCCAAAATTGAGGAGGCATAGAAGAATCAATTAATAAAGTGCGAGTTAATTCAAGTAAATGTTTATGTTTGCGTTCAGCAATACCGTTCTGGGCAGGAGTGTCAGGACAAGATTTTCTAAATAAAATACCAGATTTTAAAAAATGGGTTTGAAATAAAAAATTGTCAAATTCACCCCCTCCATCACTTTGAAAAGATTGAATTTTACGTTCCAAGATGTTTTCAACTAGTTTTTGAAAATTGCAAAAATGAGTAAAAACTTCAGATTTACGCCGCATAGGATAAACCCAGGTAAAGCGGGAAAAATCATCGATAAAACATACATAATATTTAAAACCTAAGTTAGAAGGAACAGGAGATTGCCAAACATCAGAATGAATAAGTTGTAAAGGTGCTATAACAGAATGAGTAACATCTTGAAAAGGTAGTCTGTGGGATTTTCCTAATTTGCAAGAAACACAGTCATGAACAAAATTACTAGAACTAGAAATAAAAAGCTGTTGCCGAAGCTTATTTAAAACTCGATCACCACAATGTCCCAATCTTTTGTGCCAGACAGGACCAGAAACAATGCGGGCTTGAAAGGCAGTAAAGGGATAGACGTGCTCTTTATTGGTAGCTTGAAGAAGCTGTTCCCCCGTGTGATTGTCCTTAACAGAAAAAGAATTTTTATTAAAAACAACTGTGCAACCATTATCCGCACACAACTTTTGAATAGACATTAAATTATATTTAAGGTGTGGGACATGATATACAGAGTTTAACATTAGCGGGCGCCCTTGAGTAATTAATTTAACGTTGCCAATATTACTTATAGGAAGTGTAGTACCATCAGCAATTTTAACACTATTGTGACCAGTATAAGGAGATTTACATGTAAGGATACCTTCGTTAGGTGTCATATGAGCGGATGCACCAGAATCCGGGTACCACACAGATGCATTCGCTGTGTCAATTGGTAAAGCAGCTAAAGCAGGGCTAGTCTGTCCCGTGAAACGGGGACAAGCAAGGGCTGAATGTCCTGGAGAAAAGCATATTTGACACACTACTGGGGGTGGTGGGGCCTGAAAATTGTGGTCTACATTGGGGAAAACTGTACGGACTTTGTGAGTAACACTAGATGGTAAATGATACAAATTAAAATAACTAGAACAAGAATTACTCATAACCATACCTGGAGCCCCTACTGGCAGATTACCCCGCGGTGCATGTGCATGGAAATTTTGTCCATGTGGTGCTGCTTGTTGTCCGTAGTGAGGATAGCCATATCCACGGCCACGTCCACGATGTCCCCGAGCTCGGCCGCCCCGGTATCCACGACCGCCACCTGCATGTCCCCTCTGGCCGCCACCTCCGCGGGCTGGAGCACCTCGACCCAACTGCGGTCCCGCTGCATCAGGAGCAGCAAAAGCTTGATGAGGCGGCTGCACCTCTTCTGTCCGGAGGAAAGAATTTCTCTGTTCCTGTGCTAGAAGTATGGGTCGCAGAGAGTCAATGGTGGCGTTGCCCGGAAAGTATGTTATGGCAGTCACTAAGGATTCATAATCTCTTCCAAGGCCAGAAATAGTGTATTCTATTAAGTCCCGATTACTGACCGGGGAGTTAATGGTAGCAAGGTTATCGGCTATGATCTTAATATCCCGCAAATACTCATCCATGGACTGATTTTCACGCTTTTTAAGACGAGATAAAGTTCTTTTTAACTCCATGGACCGAGCAATACATGCAGATGAGAAACGATGTTGCAGGCGTTCCCAAATTTGATGAGAAAATTTAAGATCATGAACGTCAATTAACACCTCTCGTGACAAAGTGGCAAAGAGCCATGACCGAACGGTTTGGTCAATTTTTAACCAATGAGGGTAATCCGGGTTTGGAATGTCCGTACCGGGCAAACTTTGAATTAAAGGAGACGGAATTAAAATAGAACCATCTATAATTCCAAGAAGATTGTGAGATATGAGAAAGGATTCAACTTGGGTTTTCCACGGGAGATAATCCTCAACCGTACTAAGGCGAGTGGTGACCACATTAGATACATTTGGTGTAAAAAACGTGAGTTGGGAGGATAAGGAGGACAAATATGATGTAGATAAACCTGGAAGCAGAGATGGTGTAGATCGATGAACCGGCGATATCCCCGGATGACCGGAAAGTGTTGGGCCAGACAAATCCGGTGTGGCGGAAGGACCACCGGTAACAGCAGTAGGCGTCCAAGTAAAGGGTGCTGGGATGTTGAAAAGCCTGTAGGAATCCATTGGAGGGGCCACCGAGAGCTGAGACATACGGAAATCTAGTGAAGGCTGCTCCGGTAGTGAAGAAACGGGCGCCAGTGTGGTCACGGTGGAGTGCTGCATGGCTTCTCCAGAGATAGAGTGCTGCACGGAGGAGGTGTCCGGCGCTAAGGTCTCAAAAGATGCGGCAGAAACGGAGGAAGTACGCATCATTGCAGACGTAGTGGAATTTGCCATGCTGCTAGAATGCCCGTAGGAGAATTACGTGAAACCTGGCTTCTCTGATACCATATACAAGTCTCTATTATGTGAATAAGATGGCTTGACCTCAGGAGAGTCTAGGCCTCATATATATAATAGTAATAATTGGAGTTTACAATAATTACAAATATGTCCTAGAGATATAGATTATTAACAGTTTGGGCCGGACTTCTGAGTTATTGGGGGCAACCACTTTTTTTTATTGGGGGCAAATATTTAATCTTTTGATATTTACTAGTAAATCATGAAGATTAGTAGACTTTTATTGGGGGCAGCTGCCCCCACAACATGCTTAGTAGATCCGCCCAAATTACCGAGAAACTCATGAAGCTAACTAGCTATTAGCTAAGTGCACTCCAAATGTATGTTACACCTGATAAGATTGTCCCAGTTCCTATTTATTTAGTTAACACAATTCAAATCCTTTTTAATCTCTTATTTTATATATGGAGTATCAAATTTGGTTCTGGTTTTTGTGATTTTTTAAATGACAAATGAAAAAAATTATATTAAATGATCATTTATCAATTGGCTTACAATAATATTATGTATAATAAAGTTAAAATTAACGACACAATCACTCGTATTAGTAGCCGTTTTTGCGATTTTGTAAAACGTAACTTTTAATGTAATTTATGAATATGTAATATTTTTCCTTTAAATTGTAAACTGCAACGGGATCATAATAGTGAGACAGATGGAATATTAAACTTCAAAAAATATGTGTAACAAGTATATTATTGAGAGAATTGGCTCATATTGCGCTTAACTGCTAAGATTATATTGAAACACGACGATCCTTCAAATTACTACACAAAATTTTAGCGGCTGATAATTACTAGACGAAACATAGAAAAAATCCTAGTGATGAGACCAAACAACATCTGGCTTGACGTACAAACTGATTTTTTTTTATCGTTTTGTTTAGCTATGTCAATTATCGAGGGAAAATTTGATTCTATCCTATTAAAAACGATTACATAATATAATATGCGCAACAGTAAAAGAAACTAAAAAGACCACGACAATGCTCGCCATTGTTACTACCGAGGTTTCACTATCTACTTGAGGCAGTAGTGTTTGCTTCTTTTGCTTTACCTGAAAATTGAAGAAAATACTCGATATTTAACTTTAGTTGTTAGATAAATTAATTAGTTCTCAGCATGTACTATGATGATCGAGTTGAATAAAATTACAAACTTGTCTAATGTATGATGCTAGGGATCGATAATGTGAATTATGTGATTATCAGAACTTTTGGAGAAACATTAACTTACAATGAGACTGTTTCCATCCCAGAACCGCATTTTCACGATCAAACACTAGATTAGACTTGATCATACTTAAATATACTCCCTCCGTCCCAAAATGGTTGGCCAATGTTGACTTGCACGTGGATTAATAAAGTAAAAACTGTGTGGTTGAAATTTGTACAGAGGAGAGAGAATTAACTTTAGCCACATATTTATTACTTTAAAGGAAAATGGCCAACCTTTTTGGGACGGCCAAAAAAGGAAATTTGGCCAACCATTTTGGGACGGAGGGAGTATTAGATTAGGTGAGACAATATGAGACATGAATATACAATAATAAACTACAACATAATATATCATGTCATACTAGACTATAGATTCTATTAAGTTCAAATAAGATCATATCAAATTAAATTATGTCAAATTTAAACGTATCAACCCAAATAAAAGACACATTTTGAGGTACTCATATACGTCCAATGATAGTGACCTTATACTTCTTATTTTGGACAATACCTAAACAGTACACAGGTCCGTTCATCATCTGAAGGGATTATCACAAACACAAAGGAATAAACAATGTTAGTAGGTCAAGTAAAAGTAGCTGACGAAAATTGTGAATGGAACATATTTATTACCGGAAGAGTCGTTATGAAGGTGGGACTAATAATATGAAAATTAGCCCCTCCTTTCACCTTTAGGGTCAAGAGAGGAGTCGTCGGATATATATGTGGTGATTTGAGCTGCCATGCATAGAACCGATAGAAGTAAAATAAAGAGTAAATAGACTATATTAAATTATCATGTATGACTAAAATAAATGTATTATAGATCGAGTATTAAATGAAAACGTAAATTTTTATAGATAATGATTATATTAATATTTTTGTGATCATAATCATATACCATTATACCGTAACTGTCCGTAATAGTGTCTTAATTTATAGTAACCTTAATAATATTTCATCTATAACTTTATAAGTTGTGTTTGTGTAATATTTAATGAAAATCGGGCCTCTAACAAAGTGTTTTGTTCTTAATAGTTTTAACTGTATTTAGACTAAATTAAAGGATAAGCCATTTTATTTCTCCACCTCAAGTCTCAACTCACCTTGGTCTATAACAGTACTCGAAAGGATATGCATAAGTACGAGGGATGCGTGGGTCCTTCACAAAAGAATTAAACTGCAAAGCCCCACTTGAAAGCATTTCATTAATTTATTGTCAAATGTTAGGATGTTTTTACTTGGATTAAAATTTTCCGATCTGATTTAGTCAAAATTGTTCTGGTCTGTTTAAATTTGATCTGGTCAAAACCGGTTTTGATTTGATTTGGTATATATTTAGTCTTCATGTATTTTACAAATGCTGAAATCTAATTTGGTTTGGCCTCGACTGTAAAAATCTAGTCTGATTTGATCTGACCGGATTGAAATTAGTCCAAGTAAAACCATCTTATTATAAATGCAAGTTACGTAGTACTACGTATCTATTAATTATTAGAGTCAACCATGGTACTTATATTCTTTGTTATAAAAAAAAATAGGGCTCTTTAATTTATTCAACCAGGTAACAGAGGTACCCGAATCTACTAGCGCTACGATGTCAACGTTGGTTACAATATTTCCCACAGATATTTGTTCTATCCGTATGTTGTAACCCCCACTGCATTTGAGTAAGCTTGCAAATTAAACCGGCCAGCATAAGAAAGACATGTTTTAAGACTTAAAAGTAGTTTCTAAACATAAAAATTGCTTTGAATAAGAGTAAAATATTTTAACAGGGTCAAAGTGTGAGCATATATTTGAAATTCTCAAAATAGAAGTTATAATTACTTTTCTCATCTTAATTAAGATGTATAATTAGAATGTATGGTTTACCAACCCCTTAGGATGTGTTTATTTGGGGTACTTGAGCTTTATAGGGTGAGAAGGCGCCGTGAGAAGGGTTTTAGATGGTTTTTGTAACCCATTAAAAAGCGAGAAATTACCCTAAATAGGACTAAAAGTACTTCTATATTCCAAAAATAGGACCGTCATGTTTTTATTCCTAAAATAAGACTAATTACTGCCATGTTTTGGCAGTACCAGACTTTAAAGATGATAGTATTTTCCAAACTTGACAGTAATTACTCCTATTTTGGGAATAAAAACATGGCAGTCCTATTTTGGAATTTTCAAACTTATTTAGTCCTATTTCGGGAACTTTCCCTTAAAAAGCTCTTCAAAATGTTCGACTTTATGGTTTTCCAAATTGGGTTATTTTGAAAGATAACTAATTAAATGATCACTTTAATTAGTCATTTTTAAAATGAATGTAGGATAAACTCTTTGAGGACTCAACATAATTTTGAAATAATTTTAAGTATAATTTCTGCATAGTCTCTCTCTTTTCAAAATTCATTTACTTCCAAACAAGAAGTATTTCCTTCACTTCTGATCTCCTCCGATGCCCTTCTCATGCAATGACTAACCTTCAAAACCATCCCGTCTCATTCCTTCCAAACTTCCAAACATAACTTTCGGGATTAGGATTGACATTTCTGGACTTTACAAACCACATTAAATATCCGGTTAGTTTCCGGAAGTAACAGCTGCCTAGGAGCTAGTATTTGCCCTTCATGTACATTTCAAGGATCTTTCACTCCCAATTTTACACTATCACTCTATTTTCCTCCAAATTAGGTAATTTTCTCTGAACAATACTATCCTTCGTATCACATTAGTTGCAACATTGCAAATTACACACTATTTATGTATTCTACTTTGACTACATTTTATTTATTAAGGTATGCGAATTATTTTTTTTGATAAATATTGTTGAATTCGTCTCATTAAAAAGTTTCATATTCTGATTTTTAATTATTTTTTACTAATACAAAATTAAATATAATAACGGTCAAAGTTGTGTGTGGGCAAACGTGAAAAAGTGAATGTTGCAACGAAAAAAGAATGGAGGAAGTACAATATAATAGGCCTTTAGAAAATTAAAATGTTCTTCATAATTCATAAAATAGTGGACTTACTTGTCCAATGGTGTTGTCATCTGGTCATTGCTACCCTTGTCTCCAAATGCTAGCCTGCCTTTCCCATCAAGGCCAAAGCATAAGGAGAAGGAGTTGGGTACTAACCCTTGGGATGCCAGTAAGCCAGGAACATTCAAAGGTGTATTATAGCCCACCCCAAGCAAACCATTGATTGCGCCATCCTCCAAATTAGTGCCGGTTTCAGTCATTCCACAATGGTATAAATTATATACACATATAATTAAAATCATTGTCTAAATTTTATGATCATTGATCAAGAAAAATAATACGGAAAACCTTTTCGGAAGGAGTATATGCTTTACCGGCCCATCCAGGTATATACATAGCTAGAACTTTTTCTTACCTCTTCCGTGTCTGTCACATATAAGTCCAGACAGTTCTTACATCCACATGGCAACCAAGATATCGCTCCCAGTGTCGATTGCCACCATGAAAGACACGGGAGGAGTCCCAACATTTATTTCGGCAAAATGCAAACTGGATGGACAAAAATGATATGAACAAATTATAATTCATGATGGGTGTGACACACACTCAAATCAATCTTTGGAGAATTTGTTTCTATTCAATACACAATAGGAAGAACACTTCAAGATGACTTTCACTATTTCCATAATAAATTAACAAAAATTGCCTTAAATAAGGGCTAAATTATTTTAGGAGAAATTAAGATCATGTTTGGGAAGTACCGCCAAGTGCAGTACTCCCAACTATACTATCATGTCTAAGTTTTATAATGTCAAAATAGGACATAAAATTTTTAGAACTCCTGTTGAGGGCCAGGGGGAATATAGTACTCCTTTTTTAGAATGCTACGAATTATATTATTTTTGTTACAATTGGAGATTTCACCTAAATGTTCAACCTCAAAGAGTGCATAGTTTGGGTGTGGGAGGATGAAGTAACTTATAGTTTGGGTTCTTCAAATTCTTGTTTTTCAGTAAACTTCTAGCCATTTCCATGATAGTTTGATTTCTCCTCTCTACTACCCCATTTTGCTGAGGTGAATATGAGGCAGTAAGATGTCTTTTTATGCCTTCTTCATCGCAATAGTTCTTAAACTCTGCTGAAGTAAACTCACCCCCCCTATCTGTCCTGAAACACTTCAACCTCCAAGTCATTTCCTTTTCTGCCAATTGTTTGAACTTCTTGAATGACTCAAATGCTTCCCCTTTATGTTTTAGTAGTGATGTCCACATGAAGCGTGAGAAATCATCTACTAAAAGCATAAAATACTTGTTGTTTCCTGGGGTAGGTGGTGTCGTGGTGATATGGGTCTACACAAGTCCCCATGAACCAACTCAAGTCTTTCTTGTGCTCTGAAAGTTGCCACTTGAGGATGTGAGTTTCTATGTTGTTTACTCACAATACAACCATCACACATTTGATTCACACGTGTGATGTTTGGTAGCCCATCCACCATCTTCTTGCTTGAAAGCATTCTCAGAGATAGAAAATTTAGATGTCCATACCTTGCATGCCACAACCAAGCTTGATCAGTCATGCTAGTTAGTAGATAGACCCTATCAGCAATCTTCAAGTTTCACTACAAGAAAAAGGGTCATTAATTAGCGAAGGGAAAAATAGTTGCAAAAGCAACATATATGGTCACTACTGACAATTTGTGACCAAAAAATGTGGTCGCGCGTTCATCCCTATTGGTCTGGCCGCAAAAAGATTTTTGCGACCATAAAAAAGGTTGGTCGCTAATTTCTTTTGAGACCAACAAAAATGTGGACGCAAATGTTATTAGTAGAGACTACTCTCTATATCAAATAGCGACTATAATCCCTTCGCAATTGTAATATATATATATATATATATATATATATATAAAATTTTAATTATTAAAATTATACAATAGCAACAAATATGTTGATACTCGTTATATATATAGTTTTGTCTGACTAAATATTGTATGATGTTTCATACACAATAATAATATGTTACGTATATAACATATTAAATTAAGCAATTATAAGTGTGCACATACAAAGCTAAAGCAACTTGAAAACTAATGATTAAATATTCAAATGTAGCAAGATTAACGTGTTTCAAAAACAAACAAAAACTAAATCTTAGCATATTTTTTCAGCACATCAAAGTATCTCAAAAACAAATAAAATAAGAGGTAGATGATACGTTAGGTATGAAGTTTCTAAACATAAAATAAAACTAGAGATATATTGTCAAGTGTTAATGTCTAGCTTTTTTTCTTGACTTTGCAGCTTCTCCTTGATCTTTTGGAATTCATCCTCTAATGTATTTAGACGATTCTTCAAGTAGCTATTTTCTTCATCTTTGACATTCAATTTGGCTTCATGTTCAGCCTTTTTACAAGATGGTCCCTTCAAATACTTCCGAGTCACCCCACCTCCATGACAAATTACATGACTACGTCTTTGAGGTCCAAAACACTTCTCAACCACATCAACATTTGGTAAAGTTGGACCTTTGGTAACTGTTGTCTCTATTACTCCGGCGACCTCCTCCGCCGGTCCTTCGAGGACCTCCACCACCAGGCCTCGAAGGATTGAAGGATTGCAATGTTTGAGCATAGACTTCACTTTTGATATATGTGGCACAACTTTGGATAATTTGGTATTTTATTGCCAACTTCTTTATTTGTTTGGGCTGCTACCTGGCTCGAAAACATTCAAAGTAAAACTCTAAAAATACATTAAATGTAAACAGAAATAGAAAGATAAAAGACCTCTTTAATATGAACCGTAAACCACAAAAATCCCATTTGGGGGACATACCTCAGTTCTCCAAAGCATCCTCAATACCTTCTTCTGATGCTTGTTTTTTTCTCATGCTTGTTTTTTTTTTTTTTTTTTTTTTTTTTTTTTTTTTTTTTTTTGCTTTCTGATGCTTGTTTGGATGCCCTGACAATTTTAGGAGTATGGACACCACCTTTATTTTTCTTCTTTAACATAGCACGCATTAAGTCACACAGATGAACAGTAGTCGCCCAAATGGAAGGTGCTCAGAAAATAAAATTATATGAGGATGTGCGCCTATTCAAGGTGACCTCTGATCCTTATTTTGTTTTGGCTGCCAATGCCTCAAATTGCCGGAAATCCCGTGGGAGGAGTTTGAAATTGCGGGCGATGAACAGTAGTCGAGCTCAATGACCAGTTTCGAATCAGCCCAAAAACTCAATCCCAACTGCTCAAATTTGATGTGGAGCTTCGTCCCTAGCTTGCGAAACTAAATACAAGCTCAATTTCAAGAAACAATCGTTATTAAATCAGTTACGTACTAGCGAAAACAAATATGCGCGCATGAATTGTAATTTCTACAAAAATCGGTAACTCTCTTTCTCTACTCGATCTTTTCCTCACGTTCATGGAGTGTTTCGTTTAATCCCGACCAATGTTCTAAAAGGCGCTAGGCCCGGCGTCAGCCCAGCGCCTAGCGCCTAGGCGGCTAGGCGGGCGCCTAGTCGGGGATTAGTCTGATACATAAAAATTGCATTTTTTCTATATTTTTGCATAAATATGATAAATATATTGTATTTATGTGTGTATAAAATACATATGTACACATATATTAACAAACATGAAGGATAGAATTATCACATTAATCATACGCAGTATATGATAACTAATCACTTAACTTCATTATGTTATAATTATAAATAATAATAAGATTTAGGTATATATACAAACATATGCAGTTTTTGTCTTGATTTACAACTTCACTTCTTTATATCCGTGGCTAAAGTTAAAGTACTTATATCGCTTAGAAAATTAAAATTTAAAAGTAAAGTAATATTCGGGAAATTTAGACGGCCTAGGTGGCCTATTAGGCGCTCTGGACGGGCAAATAGGTACCATAGGCGGCCGGCTAATTCACCTAGACAGCAAACCATTTAATCGGAGCGCATAGACGAAAATTGGGGCACCCGACCACTGCCTAGTGCCTAGGCCGGGACTGAAGTTCCCGAAAGGATTGTCGAGAAGAGCGAGGGAATATAAGGACCCGGGGAAGATATTTGCCGGAAGGAAATAGAAGGGTAAAGCGGTTTCAACACATAAAATATGTCATATTTACGGATTAAAAAGAAATAAGTCTTACAAAAATGCTTGAGGTACACACTTTGTGTACACACTTTGTGTACACTCGTCTGTCTCTTAAGAAAATTTTGTCTGTCACAGACAATTCATATATGAGTTGTCTGTGACAGACAAAATTTTCTTAAGAGACAGACGAGTGTACACAAACTGTGTACACAAAGTGTGTACCTCTAGCTTTTCTCTAAGTCTTATTTACTTTTTTTTGTCTCATCTACGACCATTTCTCTTCTCAAGGAAAAAACCGGAGTAGTACAGTACTGCAGTTCGTCCGGAAGATTCGGGAAAATAGAGAGGAAGAATGGATGAGGCGAAGAAGAAGGTGTTGATCGTGGGAGGCACAGGCTACCTGGGGCAGCATTTGCTCAAAGGCTTCATTCAGATTCTGCATTCTCTTCCCTATCCTCTCTCCCTGGCCTTCACTTACCACTCCAATCCACCTCCCCACCCACTTCTCGATGCCTTTCCAGAAGCGCTCCATTTTCCTATCGATTTGCGCCATGGAGTTGGCTTTGATTCCATATCAGCAACCCTAGGCCAGGTTCAACACAATACTTTTTTCCCAATGTTTTATCCGATGTTTTTTAAGTTCATAAGAGTTTTTTGGTTTAGAAGCTGGATTTTGAGATATTGCTAGTTACTCCGTATTTATTTGTATCGATAATATAATAAGGCTAATTTGAAGTGTGACAGCCTGATGTTGTGATTAATTGTGCTGCACTTTCCGTCCCTCGTGCCTGTGAAGCTGATCCTGAAGCTGCCATGGCTATCAATGTGCCCTGTCATCTTGTTAAATGGCTGTCAAGTTTTGATAAAAATAGTACTTTTCTGATTCATTTATCTACGGATCAGGGTAAGATAATAAGCAATCACTATATTTAAAGCGATCTCTTTATTTATGCATTCATTTTCAATTTTTTTTTTGTTTCTAGCGTGGAATTTATTCTAGTTTTTATCAGTTTATGAAGGGACTAAATCTTTTTACAAGGAAGAAGATGAGACAATACCTGTGAACGTTTATGGAAAAACAAAAGTGGCGGCAGAGCAATTCGTGTCTTCAAATTGCCCGAACTTTGCAATTTTAAGAAGCAGTATCATTTTCGGACCTCATCCTATCTCTCCTCTTCCAAAGTCACTTCCAATTCAAGTATAGTAGCTTTCATTTTCCATTCACACCTTTATGATGTATTTGTATCTACATTGTTGTTTTCTCCTACTACTTATGCTCTGTTTGGTGGCTCCATCTGGGTGCTTAGGCTCTGTTTGGCAGCTCTACCTGGCTAGTTCTGCTTATTGTACACAGAATAGTAGTTTCTTGGTTTACCTATTTGCCTGCAATGGATAGCACCACTCTTTTGAGCTGATTGAGCTGGTTTAGCCAAATACCAAACATGCCCTTACTCCATTGCATTACTATTTCCTATAGGATTTATCAAAATGCCTGACTATTAGGCTTTTTAAGTTATACCTGATGATAGCTCAGCAATAGCATAAAAACTATGCAGTGGATGGATAGTGTCCTTGCCAAGGGAGATCAGACAGAATTTTTCCATGATGAGTTCCGTTGTCCTGTGTATGTGAGGGATCTAGTAACGGCCATACAAATATTGACTAACAGATGGATCTCAGGTTTGATATGCTATTCCACATTTAACATTCAAAAATATAACTTTTACTACATACAAATTTATGTCATTTAATTTTTGACATTTAAAATAGGTCAAAGGGTCAAATAGGACATTAGGACCCACTACAACTCCAGAATGTGAAACACACTCCTTCAACCAAAATAAGCTGCAGTTATAACATCCCAATATAATACAAAGTGCAATTGCTCTTTTTAGCAGGTTTCTAACCCATACCTTCTAATAATGCCCACATGGCAGCTGCCTGGGATATGCTCTAGCTTAATGAGTATAAGTTTCATAATGAAAATGAGATCAATGCCAAAAATCTTATAATTGGTCATGGCTATTTTGAGTTCTAATGCATTTCATTTTCATTGATGTTTGTAGAGAGTAAGCCAATACAATTGCTTGTTAATGCTGGAGGGCCCGATAGGCTGTCCCGGGCTCAGATGGCTGAAGCTGTTGCTGCAATTAAGGGTTATAATGTGTTGATCAGATCTGTTTCTTCATCATCTGTAAGTAATTTGTTTGCAAATAGTAATAAAAACTTTCACTTTTGGTATCACAACTATTAGGTTATTGTGAGTTATTCACACTGTTTGTCATTGACTTCAATTTTATTATCAACCTCTATTAACAATGGATTTTTTTCCTTCCGGGTAACTTATCCAGTGAAATGCATCCGTTAAAAGGCCGGATAACTTAACCATAAGTACCAAGAAACTGTAGTTGAGGAAATGCCGTTTCAACTACTTCCGTGGGGGGGGGGGGGGGTAATGGGTTATGCCGTGGATGTCTTAATAGCGATCTAACTGCTTTACTTTTGTCGGCTCAGTAAACTTCTCAATGCTTGAAAGTGCAGTTATTTCTTGGAAATTCTTTCCAAACATGATTTTATAGGTTGACCGTGGCGTGAAGTCCCCCTCAGACATATCCATGGATATTACCAAGTTCATTCAGACACTTGGGTTTTCACCAACTAGATTTAATGATGGTGTTAAGCTGACGCTGGAAGCCGAAGACTCTTTGAGACGCCAGTAAAATTATATTTTTCGTTCATGATCCCTTACATTTTTACATTTTCTAGTTTTACATTTTCTAGATCTGCAAGAACTTGTACAAACACTTGTGTTTAGATCACACCCTTGTTTAGGAGGTTATTATTCCGGAAAAAGGGTCAAATAGGCCCTTCTACTGTACCAAAAAGATCACTTAAGCCCATCTACTAAAAAAAGTATCAGATAAGTATACTTACTATTAAAAAAGAGTCATATTGGTCATTTTACCGGATGGTAACTCCCTGCAGCAGGTTGTTTGACACGTGGACTTCTTATTCCTTTTTTATTTACTTTTTCCTTTACGTTTTCTCTTTCTTTCTTGTTTGTATGTCTTGCTTTGACCGCCTTCCTCATTACTTCTATCCTGCTTCTTTCTTTCGTCCTTAGGTAGTATGGACTACGGAGGTCGTAGTATTTGTTTTTCATTTCCTTCCCCTTTCTTCTTTCTTTATTTGTTTATTTCTCTTTCTAATCTCTACCAAGATACTCATTCTCTCTTCGTGTTCATTTTTTCTTCTCTAAAACTAAATATAAGCTTTATGTTTTTCAAAAGAGATTTACATATACTGATATACCTATATGTATAAATATATCATAGATGTATTTATTAAATCTATGAATTTTATACATATACGCACATATCTATTCTATCTATCTATTTATATATAAGAAAAGAAATAGCTCATAAAAAAATAACTTTACCCTTAATGAATCTTAGGTGTATAGTTCTTGAGCCTCTCCTTAATCCACTCTTTAGCTATAGCAGTGCCACGTGGGCATTTTCACTTCAGAATACCGAACTCTCCAATTGAAATGGGAGGGAGCAGCCATAGGAGATGAAGTTGGTTGGGCCCAACCTATAAAAAACTCTAATTTTCTTCAAAGTGTTATAACTTTTTCATTTTTGTTCTCATTTTTACAAAAGATATACTCCGGTATCAAATTTAATATTTTTTTGTGATCTTTCATATGAGATCAATATTGAATATATAAAAATATACTACCTCCGTCCCAAAATGATTAGCCTTTTCCAAAACTTTGATCAATAATATACATTTATTGAAAATTATTTATAATATAAAAATGATATGAAAATGTTAGATCTTTGTTAAAAGTACTTTCATAAAAGTATAAAATTTATAACTTTCATAATATTATATATACTAATCAAAACCATGGTTAAATTTTTAGATTTGGCTAAACATTTTGGGACGGAGGTGGTAATTTATTAACGATCTCTATAATTATGCTTAAAATATCTATATTCAATTTCTAATCTATTTTGGTGTCTCAACAGAGGAAACTATTGTAGGTGATCATTTTAACTACTTCACACATAATATTTTTCTTTATTTCATTAATAAAATATTTTAAAGTAAACTCATCCATAAACCAATAGATTCAACTAATTCAACCACATCTCTCAGAATTTCATCCATTTCAACAGATTTAACCAATTTCAGTACTACTAAACCATCTCTAAAATCAAAATCAGCCCATGAAAGAAAAAATATAAAAATTCTAAATTTATTTAAGAAAACTTTCTTAAAGTGTTTTATGATTTGATGTGCACTACTGCTTCGATTTATAAAAAATCACAAATGAAAATCTAATAAGTTCTAATAAAAATACTTTGAATTGATCTATTTGGTTCTATTTTGAGTTGGTCTAAATTGAAGACGAGGAGTAATTTGAATTTATCAATCCTACGATTAATAAAAAACCAATGTTATTTCCATTTTTTGTATTCTACTCCCTTCATTAAACTATGACAAACCTTATTCCTTCCTATTATAATGCCACTCGAGAATAAAAAATTAGCAAATGAATACGATAATCACAGTGAGTGCTAATAAAATAAAACTTCAAATTTTAGTTCAATTTATTATTAATTATTTTTAAGAAAAAGGGGACAAATTGATCACAACAAAAAAACGGGGGGGGGGGGGGCAAATATGAAAATATAGATTTATCATTTGTGGTTTGTTTTAAACTAAAGTTACTGTACAGAATCATTTTAACTACTTTTCATATAATTTTTTATTTACTTTATTAATGAAATATAATTTAAATTACATTCATCCATAAATCAAAAGAATCAATTTCAATAAATTCAGCCACTTCTATCAGATTTCATCGATTTGTCTCTCATATGTAGTGCTTTCAAGTATCATACTACGGAGTAGAAGATAAACTTGCTAACATATACGCACATAGAATAGATATGTGCGTCGTATATGTATAAAATTTATAGATTTAATATATACATCTATGATCTATATATACATGTATGTATATCAGTATATGTAAATCTCTTTTGAAAAACATAACGTTTATATTTAGTTTTAGAGAAGAAAAAATGAACAAGAAGAGAGAATGAGTATCTTGGTAGAGATTAGAAAGAGAAATAAACAAATAAAGAAAGAAGAAAGAGGAAGGAAATGAAAAACAAATACTACGACCTCCGTAGTCCATACTACCTAAGGACGAAAGAAAGAAGCAGGATAGAAGTAATGAGGAAGACGGTCAAAGCAAGACACACAAACAAGAAAGAAAGAGAAAACGTAAAGGAAAAAGTAAATAAAAAAGGAATAAGAAGTCCACGTGTCAAACAACCTTTTTAATAGTAAGTATACTTATCTGATACTTTTTTTAGTAGATGGGTTTAAGTGATCTTTTTGGTATAGTAGAAGGGCCTATTTGACCATTTTTCCTATTATTCCATATGTTTGCCCTTTTTCCATTTTTTTTTATTATTTTATATTCAAAATATTGATGACAATACAAGACTTGCATCTACACCATAGTCCTTACTCCTTAACGCCTATTTGAGAAGGCTTAAAGTGGACGAATGGGCCAAAATGAACTTGTGGGCATAATGGTTGAATTGGTTGAATTAAGAAAACAAAGAGTCAAATTCATAAATGTCATATTATAATTCTATATTTTTCCATTTCTTCTGACTCTCTTTATTTTCTACCATACTCTATATACCTAGTCATGGACCTGGTTCGGACCGCCCGGCCCGTGGACCTGCCCGGCCTGCTACTGTGCGGGACCGGGACCGGCCCGGTTCTCGGGTCCGGGTCTGGGTCGGGCCTAGGCCCGGTGGGGGGTCCAGGCTCGGGCCTTGTATTTGGCGAACCTATGAAAACATAACTATTTCCGGTTCACCCCAAGGGCCCAAGAGAGTTTAAAAGTAAAAACTAGCTAAATCCTAAATTGGAATGTATACAGCTTTATTTGAAATTTTGAATCGAGCACATGGGCACGCACATTCAGAAACGCTTGGCCATAAAATGGTCACTGTAAATAGATCAAAGCCAACCTTCAATCGAGCACATGGGCACGTACCGTATTTAACTAACTATGATTTGAATCGAGCACAAGTGTACCAATTAGATTCTACCCAAACTTTCATAATCATCATAACCTTCACGGACGGTTTTAATGGCCGCCGTCCCCATCAACTTTCAAACTTTTCTACTCTGTATCATATAAATCGTTCGTATTGATAATTTAATACATAAAAACATCTTCAGAGTTGCAAACCTCAATTTTTTTTTATCGTAGTTGCAAACCTCAAATTAGAATATAATTAGAAATTGACATCTTAATTAAATGAATAAAGAGAATATTATTCGAAATAGGACTAAAAAGGTTTGAAAATTCCAAAATAGGATTGTCATGTGTTTATTCCCAAAATTTGACTAATTAGTGTCATGTTTTGGCAATACCAGACCAGTATTTTCCAAACTTGTTAGTAATTACTCCTATTTTGGGAATAAAAACATGGCAGCCATATTTTGGAATTTTCAAACTGTTTTTAGGGTTGGGATCGGCCCGGTTTGGGTCGGGTTTTTGCTAAACCCGGAAATAACCCGAAAGGTCTCGGGTTATAAAAATTAAGGACCGGAAAAGCCCATTATATTCGGTTCGAGTCGGGTTTTTGATAGACCGGGCTCGGTCTGAGTCCGGGTTGGGCCTGTTAAAGCCCAAATGTAAAATCATATCATTATTTTTTTATATTTTAAAACGTATTTTTAAATAAAATTAATCAAAAAACAAACTGCAAATAATAACACAAATATTAGTATCCGAAATCACCAACAATTCAAATTCAAAGAAGATAAATTGTCCAAAGCAGAAGGGCGCCCGTGGTGGGAATTGCATTTCTCGCTGGGGCGGACTCTTTTAGTGTTGTTCCCGTGATTGATTTAACTAGAGCCAAAACTTTCCAATTTCCCATTTCTTTGGGCCTAATTATTTTTATTTGTTTTCTTCCCTTCCTTCTTTTCCTTTTCCCTTTTGTACTTTCTATCTGCTTTCTTTCCTATTTTCCCATTATATTGTAATTCCCATTTCCTTTTCTAATAAAATTTCCCCTTTTATTTAAAAAAAGAAGTGTAATATATTTCTCTTCCATACATATAGTACACGGCTCAGGGAGAGCATTTGAGCTAAGCTAATTCAATATATATAATTTGTGACGTAGCCAGAAAAATGTGTATGCATGGGACCATGGGAGGTCAAAACTTAATTACTTACTTTATATTATTAAAACGGTGAATCGTTATTAAACAACATTTAAGTCGAATGTTTGATATGTAGTTTAGGGGGTGTTTGGAACTGATTCTGCTTCTGTTTTTTTTTTTAAAGCAGAAGCAGAATCAGAATCAGTTTTCAGAAGCTGGTACCCCCCAGCTTCTAAAAAAACTGATTCTGAGAGTAGATTAGAGTTCCAGAAGTGCTTCTGGAATTTCACCCAAACACTCCAGCTTCTGCTTCTGCTCCCTGAAGGAGCAGAATCAGTTTTGAGAATCAGATCCAAACACCCCCTTAGATAAATGATAGTTTAATGAGACATACATAGACAATTACTGTTTTGGTATATATATATGCAATCTATCTTAATATAATAACAAAAAGTTTCTTGGGGAAGAAGTTCCCGCCAAAACTGCTGGCTTAATTCTCACGGTATACTAATTCTCTTGGAATGGGGTCTTGGGATGGAGTATTCTAGATAAAACATTTCTAGAGTATATTTAATGATATGTCCGTTCATTGAAACTTTTTATTTGCCAATTTATTTGTTTTGCAACTTTTCGTATTCCGATGTTGTGATGTTCAGATTATTTTTAAACTGCTATACGCAGTTCCAATTTTACATTTCTCAAAGTGTTAGTGCATGCGGATATGATTGCTTCTTTTTCGTATTCCGGGTTAATTATGTTTCAGTGTCTTTCGGTTTTCATATCCAAGTTCGAGGATATCTATATATACCTTGGGTGACCGGCAGGTGTGGTATGAGGGTTATTGTAATCATTTTTCAAGTTCTATTTACCTTGAGGGTTTTCTTAAAATGAAGAACTTGACAAATCTGCAATTCTATTTGGGAAGAGAAGTAGTTTGTGAGTCTTCTGGGAAATGTATGCAATTTTTAAGTTATCAAAACATGTTTCTTTATAGTTTTTGTTCTTAGCTATCCACCTTCCTAAAGTATCATTCAGATCATTCAATTCTTTTCGTTTTGAGATGCATATATGAGATTCCACTGTCAATCATATAGATTTGAACAAAGATGATTGGAAATTGCATATATGAGCTACGTTGTTTTGTAGAAATTTGTTTGTGGATGATTTTGTTTAATTCATGTAAATGTAAAACACCTCATATGAGATTTCACTGTAAATTATACAAATTTGAATGAAAATAAACGAGAACTTGCCTTTGTTGCTCACAAGAGCCGGTTCACACAACTTAATTTGAGCATCACTAGAAATTTCATCTGAGGTGGTGCATGTTTAGATGCTCGATTACCAGTGGCTTTGTACAGTTGACGTAATATGGATAAATGGGCTTTAATTTTACATACCAGCATTGATTTATATGGACTTTTTTTATTGCATCGACCCAATTAATTTTACCCAATTAATAAGGGTAAATCATTGTCAGGTTTTAAGCATCGTGGTCAAAATTATCATCTAATAGGAAGTTTGTTACCTAAGAACGAGGTTCGAAATAGAATTACAAGTGTTAGGAATTATTCAATTTTTTTTCTTATGGAACGTTTCATGTTAGTTGATGTCAAAATCTTTTAGGAATAAGGTTTGGAGGATGATGTTGCTGTTGTTCAGGAATTTTTTGAATGAAATTGTTTTTTATTGCAACCTTCCTTTTAAAATAAATTGATTTTAATATTTAGGTGTAAAAATATGAAATAGTATTATCTAAAACACTTTTAAAATGACGTATAATCTCCCAAGTCCTAACTGTGAATGAAGTAACTGATTTATTGATATTATATGAAGTATAAAGATAGATTATTATATTGTTTTAACCGTTGTGTATATAATCGAGTTTAACTAGCTAACGTCGCCTATAAAATGCACATATTCTTTTTTTTTCTGGATAGTGTTTCTAAATGTCCCACGATCCGTGAAGCAGACAAAATTATTTCAGCTAATTTCGTGATTTTGAATCTGATCCATCATATTATGAGGTAGTCAAAAATCTTATCGTGATTCTAAATGTTGTTTTAGAATTTAAATTCACACCAATATTGTTATTAACTTTTGAAATATATGCAGTAATTATGAATTGAGTTATGAATTGTAATATTTTTATGCATTGCTTGATTATATTGTCTGTATATGTTTTCTTGAATTTATACATGATATATACTCCCGTATTTTTTTGTTTGCTACACTTTCCTTTTTTTATGTATTCAAAAATTTGCTACACTTTTCTTTTTGGTAAGTTTTTCCTTTAAAAATTCTCAACTAACCTTACTTTTTCTACTTTTTATCTTCTCTTTCATACTTTTTCACCATCTCTCCTACTTTGTCAACACCTATTGTAGCAAACAAAAAAATACAAGAGAGTATATATTTCGACCGTGCATCGCACGGGTGCAATACTAGTGTATTATAAAGTTAACACAACTAATGAGTGAATAAAGTGCTTTATTTTTAAATTTAAGAATATGAAGTAATTAATACCAAACATCAAATTTTGCTCATTTCAAGTTAAGATGATGTTAATTTTTTTTCAAATATCATTACTCCTTACTTATAATGAGTTACAGGCTCATAATATATCAAATCGAAGATATTTCATAAATCTGCATTCAGAAACTTTCAGAGAGGCCTGCCAACTTGACTCCCTGGCTCCTCCGATATATATAAGAGATAGATGTATATAACACTACAAAAATACACGGGATTGACACAGATTATCGATTTTTCGTGCCAAATAGCTCGTGCCAAGTGTTTTTGGCAAGGATTTGGCATAATCCCTGCCAATATCCCTGCCAAAATCCCTATCAATCTCGTATTTTTTGGTACTGTGCGTAATAAATATGGTGGAGTATAACTTGATTAACATCTATCAATCGTACCTTCTTCTATTTACCAACTTTTCGATCTATCTTTATCTGAGTTCTACTTTAGTAATCATCATTCATCAGCCACGTCAAAACAGTATTGTAGGATTAGTATCTTTATGATCCTTCTTTCAGCGGCTCTAATAAAATTAGCACAAGTGCAATCAAATTCTTCTTCTGCCCGCCAGGCATCATTGACTATCTATATATAGTACAATAATAATTATCACGGACCGCCATGCTGATGAACTCGTCGGTGAGTTAGGCGGCAAAGGGTTACCAAAAAAAGGCACGGTGGAGTAATACACCGCCTGGACAGCTCATGACCAATACCGCCACTAGGGAAGGATCTATGTATTAGCTACAGTAGGCTCAAACACAAGGCAACCTAGAAAATTTTCAATTTTTTTAGTGTAAAATTTTTCATTTTTCATATTAAGCCCACCCAGCTAATATTCAAGCCTGGTATAATTCCTATTCAGCCCACAACAGCTCAGATTCTTAGATCCGCCACCGCCTCCCTACCACACATTATTTTCCAGAATTCACATTTGTTGCGGGCAATAATGTCGCCACTCAGACGCAATTTTGCATCTGAATTGTGACGCGCCCACAACAAATGTGAGTGCGGGCAAATGTTTGCTGTAGAGGGGTGGCGGCAGCGGGCGGCGGTATTGGTCATGAGCTGTCCAGGCGGTGTAGTACTCCACCGTGCCTTCTTTTGGCAACTCTTTGCCGCCTAACTCCCCGGTGACCTCATCAGACCGGCGGTGATAATATGGTACTGTAGCTAGGTAATGATGCCGGACCGGCCGAGAAGAAGAATCGAAGCGCACTTATACCAATTGTATTAGAGCCAAAAGAAGAACAGTAAAGATACAATACTGTTTTGATATGAGTGAGGAATGGAATGGTGATCGATCACTAGAACTCAGATGAAGATAGATGAGAAAGAGGTATGAAGAAGAACACAAGTACGAATTGAATGAGATATGTTAAACTTAGTGGCCCGGATCATATTTATAGGCGGTAGAATTTGATTGGCCTTTTAATAATTTATTTATACTCTTATATTAATTAAGGTAGATTCTATGATACCTTTGTCCAAATGATGAAGTTGAATTAATTAAATCTAAATTAAAAGGAATAGAATGATTTAGACCAATCAAATGCATCGTAGGTACGATACCCCAATTTTTAAAAGGGTAACGGGGTTGTGATCGGAGCTGTTGTTCCAGACTCCACGTATGGTGTTCCTTGCACTATGGACTATTGGACTTTGTTTTTTCAGTGCTACCTACGTGGCTACGCGTCGCATTTTTGCTGGCGTTTCTAGTTCAAAATAATCTGTGTTTGTTTAAATCGCTACTATCAAAATATTAGACAGGTTGTTATATACTAATTCGGCGAATTAATAACTGAAGATAATAAATTACTACAAGCCTATAATTAAATCGATTTTACTAATTGAAATCTACATATTCGGAAGTCATATTGAAAGCTCTATAACTTCACAAAATTCAAATTAGAATGTATAACAATATTGACATGCATGCTAAATGAGTAAATACGATGGAGCAAGGTTGATCAAGAAAAATGGACTTTCTAAATTATGTTGCAACTGGGGAGTAGATACTATGAATTGAAGTATAATGAAATAAATCTCTCTGAATAGGAATAACTAACACTACATAAAAATACGTGATTGCCACGGATTTGGCATAAATTTATAGATAATTTCGTGCAAAATAGCCCGTGAAAAACTGTTTTTGACACACATTTGACTTATCCCTATCAAAATTTCTGCCAATTTTGGAAAATTCTTGCCAAAAAATTTCTGTCAATCTCGTGTTTTTTGTAGTACTCCGTATAAAACACATAAAAACACACCAATAGTACGTACTATGTATGTTTCGTTCTCAAAACATGATTTTTTTGTTTTATGAAAAGCCTAAATCTTCTACAATTAAGTACTAATGAGTGTGTTTTAAAAAGAAAGCAATTGCAATCTTGTACTATCGTATATATTGTTTATGTTTTACTCATGATTAATGTATCCCCGATAGAGTAGTTTTTGTTATGATTATATATAAATGCATGTTAGGATGTTTTTTTTTGGACTGAAATTTGCTGGTCTGATCTGGTCTGATATGTTCTGGTCTGATCTGGTCTGCTCTGGTAAAACGTCTGGTCTCTGTGTATTTTATAACTCTGGAAGTCTGGTCTGGTCTGGTGTGATCGATCTGGTCTGGTCTGGTTTGATCTGATCTGGTCTGGGACCGAAAACAGTCCAAAAGAACACATCCTTAGTGATTGATGTTAGGGGTGGGCAAAAAACAACGAAATATCGGTATACCGCACTTACCGTACCGAAAAATACCGGAAAATATCGAAATATTGGTATGCCGTCATTTTCGGTACTGTATCATACCGTACCGATTTATTTTGGTACGGTAACGGTAAATGTTTTCAAATACCGCGGTATACCGGTATAATACCGTACCGACTCTCCACTCAACAATTACTTTTAATTCTAATATATTGTAGAAATTCATTACAATTTTGAAGCCCAAAATTAATACTTAAGTTGGTTACAAATACAAAGATACAAAAATAAATGCCTAATTTCTCAAACCCACTATAACCTTATAGGCTTCTACTACGCTAACCTTAATGACTAATGAGTAATGTACAAATGTCAAGAAACAAGTTCATCTTGTTCCAAGAGCTTGCAAGTCGTGATGGTTGGGCCGCTAAGTAGCTGACGAGTGAAGAGAGATACACTTATGTGACAAGTGTATCTACATAGGGATTCCGCGAGTCGAGACACACAACTTTGTCCGAAATTCTTATTCAATTTTTAAAAAATTATAAAAATGACCAAATACACGATATCATGTTAGGAATAAATGATTTTATATCCATGTTGTTTGAATAGTTTTATTTATTTTTGTTAGAGATCACTATTGGTTTAATTATATCTTTATTGTTCAAGTTATTTAAGGAGAATGTGTTACTTTTTAATATGTGGCATGTTGAATTGCTTAAATATACTAATAATTATTGTTCAATATTGAATCGACATCAATAGATTATTAATTCTATTTCGTAACATTTAAATAATGATTTAATATGTCGCTAGTAATAACGATTTAGTATATTTCGTTAGTCTATGATAATTTTTTGTATTGGGGAAGACATGCACGGTAATTTACCGATACCGTACCGTTACCGAACCGAAACTTCGGTATACCGAAATGCGGCATACCGAAACTTCGGTAAGGTAAAGGTATGCAAATTTTGCATACCGAAAATTTTGGTACGGCAAAGGTATGAGAAAAAAATATAAGGTATACCATACCGAACCACCCCTAATTGATGTTACGTGCCTCAAGATCATTTGGATTATTGGATACATAAGAAGTGTAATCAAACAACATTAAACAGTGTTTACTAGTCAAACTTAAAAAAGAAATATATTAAATAAAAGTAATATATACTCCATCCGTTTCTATTTCTTTGATATAGTTTGACAAGTCAACATTTAAGGATTTATTTAGTAAGGGATAAATTTTACTGTTTGGACACGGTTTGACACTATTTTGTTTACCAAATGAGAAGTGTGACATCCATTTTGACACTTCTAAAAAAGGAAAGTGTGTCAAAGAAATAGAAAGGGAGAGAGTATATATATATATATATATATATATATATATGTATATGTGTGTATATATATATGTGTATATATATATATATATATATATATATATATATATAGGGAGCAGTTCCAATAAGAACCATGCTTAACGTGAGAACGTGAGAACCATGCACTTTTAACACATCTCGGTGCACTATGAGGCTCACCTATTGCACTTTTTAAACTTGGGTCAAAACGTGCCAACTTTATATAAGTGTGGAGACAAATTTGTAATTATTTCGTTAACACGAAAATGTGCAAGAAATAATCGATATAGTGCATCACAATTGCTTAAAAGTGGAGTTCTCACGTTCTCACGTTAAGCAAGGTTCTCATTTGATCCAAAATCTATATATATATATATATATATATATATATATATATATATAGAGAGAGAGAGAGATTTGGGATCATATACAAAGCCAACTTAATTTACAAAATACAAAGTTATCCTAACCGTCCATCTAACCCTTTTTTTTGTGCGCAGGTTTTAATTTTAGCCGCGTACGTGAGGGTGTTTTGGGGCATCGCATATCGGTCTAAACATGGAAATACAATCACGTTCCAGCTCTCTTCCCTTAATACTCTGTTTCCATATTTGCGATCAACACCACGTTCATGCTCGACTCAGACCTGCGCTTCACTGCTGCTTCCATTCTTGTATCGTTGAAAGGTCAGGATGTCATCAAACGCCGTAGAATCTGAATCAGGTTCGGTTCTATTATCTTTGTTTGAATACAAAAAAAAATCTTAAACCAGTTTTAATACCAACAAATTGCAAACGAACTTTGTTTTACTAAAGAAAATCTGAATTAACATTTAACGTCTAAGTTGGAGATGATGAAGTGCTATTTATTTAAAATGAATAAAATAATTAACAATTCTATTGTCGTATTATACTTCTGTGAAATTCATGGTTGTTGTTTATGGTTTGCGTTTTGCATGCACGAGGATTCACTGTAGTACGTTTACATTGCTTGCTTTCAAATATAGTTTGATTTTTTCATATTTTTCTCCTAGTCACACTTCGTACTTAAATGCAAGAATACTTTAATCATGGTGCAGTTCGAATTTTAAAGAGGTTTATTGTTATCTGTTTTTATTTTTATTTTTTAATCTCCAAATTTTTAATTGATTTTCTATTTTTCTTTATATAGGTGTGAAATGTAATTTAGAAATTTCTCCTGGTTGTACAAAGTATTGGACTCCTGACTGTCAACCGGATAAGAAACCCTCTGTTGGCATGCTCTTTCCTGATCTACAAGCCGGCATTGATTTTTACAAAGCGTATGCAGCTGAAGTGGGTTTCACGGTTCGTTCGCATACATTATCGAAGGCCAAGGATGGTCACCCTATGTTGAAGTATTTGATATGTAGTAGAGCGGGGTATAAGAATAATGGTCGTAGTACTGTTGTCCCCGCTGTTCCCGTTGTCCCCGATGTCCCCGTTGTCCCCACTGTCCCCGCTAGCGGTGTCGTCAATAATGGTGCTTCTGCATCCAAAGGTAGTAAGCAGAATAGAAAACGTGTGTCAAATAGAGTTGGATGCAAAGCACTTTTAACTCTAAAATTTGCTGGTAATGATGGTTTCTCTGTATTTGCGTTTGAGGAGCGTCACAATCATTCCATGTGTTCTGAACAGTCAAAACAATTCCTAAGAGTTAATAGGAATTTAGATCTCGGTCATCAAAAGTTTGTTCTGAATTGTTTCAGAGCAAATATTGGTACAAAGAAATCATATAGATTGTATAAGGAGACTGTAGGGGGTTATTCTAGCATTGGCGCGACTGCTGTGGATTTTAAGAACTTTAAGCGTGACCTTATGGCCTACATATCTGGAGTCGATGCCCAAATGGTCATCGATAAGTTATTCAGGAAACAAGAAGTGTGCTCTGCTTTTTTCTTTGATTATGATGTTGATGAAGATGACCAGCTCACAAGATTGTTTTGGGCGGATCCCATTTGTCGCAAGAACTATGCACTGTTTGGTGATGTTGTTTCATTTGATGCTACGTATGGAACAAATAGGTTTGATTACTTCAATTCGTGACTAATTGTTTCAATTTTATTTAATTATTTAAATTATGTGCACCTTTACCATATGTTCTTTGCACCTGTCATAACTGCATTATGCACATATTATTTGGATTCTGATTTGTACATCGTATTTGTTATATTGGCAGGTACAATATGGTATTTGGTCCTTTCACAGGTGTTGACAATCACAGAAAGTGCATTACGTTTGGCGCCGGTTTGTTAGCCAAGGAGGATGTCGATTCCTACGCTTGGCTTTTCACACGCTTCATGCATGCAATGGGACGCGAACCAACATGCATTATTACAGACCAAGACCCAGCTATGCGCATTGCAATTGAGAAGGTATTTTCAGCTTCCAAACACCGGTACTGTATGTGGCACATTATGTCAAAAGTGACACAGAAGGTAGGTCCGATCTTAAGTAATAATGAAGCTTTTATGTCATCACTGAATTCAATTGTGTGGAGCCATTATCTTGACACAACCCAGTTTGAAGATAAGTGGACATCACTCATGGAAGAGTATGACTTGACAGCACATGATTGGTTTTGTCACATGTTTGAGTTGCGTAGATGGTGGATTCCCTCTTATTTTAGAGATACCTTTATGGCCGGTTTGCTTCGTACCACCTCGCGCTCTGAGAGTGAGAATTCCTTCTTTCGGGAATTTACTAACCCACACTTTAGTTTAGTTGAATTTTTCATGCAGTTTGAGAGTGCAATGGATGCACAGAGGCATAATCATGACAAATTGAATTCTGATTCAGAGGCATACATTCCAGATCTGAAGACTCCTTTAGCAATGGAAAAGGCAGCCACAGATGTTTTCACGCGTTCCGTTTTCTATGACCTGCAAACCGAATTATCTTCAGCGTGTTTTGCATGTTGTGTGATACATGTGGATGGCCGTGATGGTGTTTTTGACTATCGGATTTGTGACGAAAGGAATTTGGAGTTTAAAGTTCATTTTCAAATGTCTGATATGAAGGCGGAGTGCAGTTGCAAATTCTTCCAGCGGATTGGTTTGGTTTGTCGTCACATCTTTCTTGTCTTAAAGGACTCGAAAGTTGAACAGATTCCAGAACATTTTGTTAATACCCGTTGGTGTAAGAAGGGTTTAATTAAACCGTTGTCCGAAATCTCTGATTCTGTATTTCAGCAATGCATCACGCTAGAGGAGAATAAGATGTGTGTGAACTCTTTATGGTCTGATATATATGCATGCATGGCTCTCGTTGAAAATAACCCAAGTTACTTGCAGCAGTTTTCAAGCATTATTAAAGATCAAAAAGAGATTCTTCTTTCCCTTCAGAGTGGGGTTGCACAGTCATCAACGAAGCAGTCGGTATTTGAGTCCTTTTATGGTTCTGCTGCGCCTTCTATCGTCACAGTTCATCCTCCACAACAAGCGAAGAATAAAGGTTCAGGACGTAGGATCAAGTCTTCCAAAGAGATTTCTATCCAAGAATCTAAACGTCCCAAGAGACTTTGCCGTTCATGCAATGAGATGTGCCATCATGATAGCCGGAATTGTCCGTTGAATAAATAGCTAGTATTGTTTAAGATCATGGTTTTTATTGCGTAATGGATTATCTTTGTTTTTTTTCCCAGTGGATGTAAACTGTCGACAAATTATTCTTGATGAATCTTTTTTTTTTATAAAGTATCCACCTCGTTAATATCTTTGCTGCTTTATACACAATATTGGTATGCATATTCGTATTCACTTATATGCACCCTGTACTTCTACACTATTGTGCTGTCTTGAAGTTTAGAAATTTATAAATTGTATGAGTCACACATGCGTGTTTTGAAGTTATGATCATTGGTGTAGTCTTCATTTCTTTCCTAACAATTTTTTAAACAATAAATTGGCCAGACATTTTTTTAAAAAATCATACGTAAGTTTTTACACAAATTTAATGACAGAATGTGACGTATTGTCAAGTGGTTTTTTAAACAAAAGTAATGACATTGGTTGAGTAAGTAATTAAAACCATCAATGCATGAATATATTGTCAAATGCACACTGTCATTCATATGCACACCAAAATACATTCATGTGCATCTTAACTCCTTGTTGAAAAAAGAACAATACCATTAATGATATGCCACACATAATGCAATCAAAAACATATTCACATACACCCATTGCTTAATTCAAACACATGATACATATTCCACTAAACTCATCTGCATCTCAAGTACTTCACTAAGATATCAAAAATCACATGCTTGTTTACCAACAATATATGCACCTAAAATCAATTTCAAATGCACCTAACGTCTCTCTTTGCATAACAATCAATCTTCATCTGCATATTAATTCCATGACCCAAAAAATGAATAATCATTTGAAAACAAACCCAGTCTGCATTTATTTCACAGTTCAATTGCACCTTTACGTAATGTCTTTTGCACCATAAAAACAGAATCTAAGTTATTTCTAAGTTTTTTCAAGTGCACCATGCATTTACAAAGCTTCATTGTAAACTCATGTGAACCTGGAACATATATTAAAACCAACTATATTCAACGTCAACTTTCACACACAAATAGTAAGCATAAATATGTTTTTTATTAAAAATAATGTGAATAAGTCATTGTAAACTGTAATTTTAATATAGTCAAACTGATGTCAACTTCAAATTTCGTTGAATTGATTATTTGGGCGCTGCTCCCTTCTTCTTCTCTCCCACCTTTTCATTCTCTTCTTTAGCTTTCTTGAGAAAATTCTTTGCCTTCAGCAAGTTTGAATGCATGTGCTCATTCTTCTCATTCAGGAGAATTGCAGAAATGTACTTCACGCGTAACGTCCCTACCAGTTTGGTGTCGGTTTCCTTCAGCCCAATATTCCATCCTTGCAAGCCTTGACCTTGATATGTCTCCATATGCCGCATTGTGAAGATGCCATAGTCATAAATGTTTTTCGTCTGCCTCCACTCCATTCCTAGCCTCTTCGGTGTTGCCTTCCTCACTTTATCAGATTTGGTCATCATATTCCTTGAATCCATGTACTTCACAAACATATTTATCTGCACAAAGTTTTGCTTAGCCTTGTAATTTTCATATATCACTTACAAAATTAGAACGACAGTGCACCTTACCACAAGTACTAGTTACATAATTTTATTTCATACCACGTTTTGAGGCATTTCCCCGTATTTATCAAATTTGCGTACGCTAGCTGATGAACTGTCAATGATATCCACGCGCTTCAGCTTAGTATTCAGACAAATTACATAGCAGTGATGCACTTGCATTATCGGGAAGAAGAACTGCACCAAAATAACCATTTTTTAGAATTTACAATTTAATAGCAATGCATTATATTTCATTAAAACTGCATACCAAATCAACTTTTGAAAGTGCAGTGTGATCTTTAATTGCCTCCAACCCAAAGTCAATGGCTTCCGCAAAAAGTGTGTAAGCACGGTCTTCATTCAATCCCAGGTCCGCCTGTGTGTCAAGCTACACAACACAGTTCCAAAGTTGTTAAATCACACTGTCTTTTTTATACATTGTGTTCAAAATACAATTTAAAAATACATAAACAAAACATTTATTTTTTCGTGCATTTGTACTTACACAAGGCAAGACTTTAGCAAATAATCTACTTGTAGACTCACTGCTTCTAACTGTCTCTTTACAGTTAAGAATGAATGCCCAGGTATTGATTACACTTTCCTCGATGTGTCGACCATCCTTGATGCTCATCAGTTGCCCGCGGGTAAGCTGCAATTGGTTAAGGGCTTTGAAAATAACCTCATTCCTGTAGAGGTTGCGTGCAATAAGAAATCATTTGCATTCAATTTTATCATCCCCCATGTTTAAAGTTGAAATGAATTTTGTAATTCACATTGCACTTACGCATCTCCAGCAACGTCTAGAAGTATCCAATCACTCATGGCGCGTTCATCTTTCGTTATTGCAGCACTTAGATCAATAACTCTTCTTACGTAGGGTGATTTCTGGGTTGCTGCAGCCGTTTGTTTTCTTCTTAGCTGGCCCAATTCTTCTGTCTCTTCAATGTCCTGTTGGCATCAATGTTTTAAAAAAAATTACATAAATACTACTTCTAAGTTTTCAATTCTAATAACTGATTTTTGTAGTTTCTGTAATTACCTTTCTGATTTCCAGCACATTATTTATATTTGAGCTTGATTCACCACCAACTGCTAATATTTGCTCATTTGAAGGCATCTGCACACTTGCATCGACTTTTCCCTTCCCCTTTTCATTTATATTGTTCTTCTCGAACCCCATTAGAGCATCACCGCTTACTTTATTTGGGGGATCGCCTTGTGTGAGACCTATACTAAAGTTTGGCATATCTTCCCTCCTTTGAAGAACCTTTGTTCTCTTTATACCGTCCACCTCAGCTTCAGCTAATATTTCAAGGTTGACTGGGTTTGACCAAAACACCTCCATCTCCCTGTCCATCTGTGTAGGTGTGGCAAAATCCGGAGAATTTTTCTTCTGTAAAACAGCCACGAGCATATTCGCCGCTTGCCCCAACTCTTTCAACTCTTCACTGCCACGAAGTACATCGGGAGATGCATCTAACATATTCATGATGTCAGTTGTTGTCTTAACAAATAAGCTGGTCTTATTAGCAAAGCGTTGCATAACGTCCTGTCATTTGCAAAAAAAAAAAAACTTAGGCATTTGGTAACTTAGATACAACACTCTTGAAACAAGGTAGACAAATGGTTCTTTAATAACATTCCTCTTAAAGAATAAAAAAACTCTGCACATTCACTAATTCATAACCATGCAAGGTATAAAAATAAGTGGACCAGACATGTAGTCTCCTGCAAGCACATAAATGCCATAATTTACTATACCTCTTTTGCACCCGTTGTCGTCGAGGGCTGTCCCACATCCTCGGTTCTCTCTTCTGCGGTGACAGTTTTCCCCGTCCCTTGGTTCATTGTCATCTTCTCATCTACATACCCTAACCCAAATCCTCCAGCCTCAACTTCTTCAGATTCCCTCTCCCTCAATAACTGTGTGCTCCATCCCATTATAGCGGGAACCTTCCGAGGCACACTTCTTCTATATACTTCCACCCTATCCACATACAACACCTACAAAAAAATGAAGAATTACTTTAACTTTGTCAGCGGTATTCATATGTATATTCTATTTGCAGTTTAAAACCAACTGTTTTGCACATTGTTTTCCGTCACACACAAATAACTTCTTATTGCCTGACCACCTCCATTTCACCTAACTGTAAATGCACTCTCAGAAGCTCTAATATATAACTCAATCACTAATACATCAGTATTATGAACAAATCTTAAACTCATGCACCACACATTTTATAAAACTGCATATTCAACTACCTTAATATGCACAATCACGTAATGTTTGCACAGTGAACATTGATTTGCTTCTTTACGTCAACCATTTTGCATATTAGGTTTCCATCACACAAGTTTTACTTAATATTGCATTACATTGCACTTTCAGTAACTCCAAATGCACTTTCAGTAACTCAAATTCATCAAAAAATCAATAATTCATCTGTCTTAATTCTCAATCTTAAAGTACTGCACCTCACCTTATACAAAAGTGCATATTCAACTACGTTAATATGCATAATCACATAATACATGCACCACACCTTTTCTAAAATTGTACCCTACCTAAATACCACACAAACTGCACATTGAACTACCTACACATATTAAAAAACAATGCACTCACCATCAATAAAAGGAGTGGACCAGTGAATGCCTTTTCCTTTCCCTTAGCCCATTCTCTTTTCTTCTCAATTAGAGCCTTTATCACATATTCGCACCAATTTAAATCTTTGATTCCTTTTGTGTCCTTCAAATTGTTTATGAAAGAGCAGTTTATATATCCGTTCCTTGTATTCTCTATCAAGGTCGATATAACGAGAATTATGAAGTTTCTCACAAAGCATTCTCCACCTTCCTCACATCTTAGTATTTCACGCACCACCTCTATTGGCAAAACTTTATCCTTTCCTCCGAAAGAAGCCCTCCACTCATCCAGCATTTCGCTTTTATCTCCTTTCCCCTTTTTTAACACTGCTTTGTCACCGCGTGGAAATCCCAGAACCAGCTCCACATCTTCTTCTGTGATGTGAATTTTCCTTCCTTTACCTAACTTTAGTGAACAACTAATTGGGTCAAAGTTGTCCACAATCCAATAACCAAGCTTAGACGGCAACTCTCTGATTCCTAGGTCTAACAAAGCCCCAAATCCAACTTCACGCACTTGTTCTCGCTGTTTGTGACTCAATTTCGAAATAGCATTCATCACCACATTCGGTGATGATCTAGTGTAGAGGCTGTGGTACTTTTCCTTCAAGTCATTCACAACAGCCCGCTTCTCCTTCTTCTTTGGTCTGCCCTCACGCTCTTTTTCCTTTCTCACCACTTGTTTTGGTAAATTGACAAAATCTTCATCACTGTCAGCTTCCTCACATTCATGAATGTCTGCCTCACTGCCATCTTCGGTATCAGGCACCACCACATCATTAACGTTTTGATAGCACACTTCCGTCTCCTTGTTTATCCTTCCACTCCTCCTTCTTTCACCACTTTCTTGACCAGTGCTTCTCTTTCCACGAGCAGCCTTAGATCCTGCACATTGAAAAGAGCATTTCATTTAAAATTGAATTAAATGAATTAGCACACCATTTTAATACTCTGTTTGCACCCATTAACAATATGGACTGCATATTATATGTATTTGCACCCCTTAACAGTTCACATCTATGAAAGAAAAAAGGACAAAAAATTATATATATATATATATATATATATATATATATATATATATATATAAAATGCAAATCAAAAAATGGTTTCGGCCATTGATTTGCCTAAATCGGACACACGAAATTGATTTGCATTTCGCTTTTATCTCCTTTCCCCTTTTTTAACACTGCTTTGTCACCGCGTGGAAATCCCAGAACCAGCTCCACATCTTCTTCTGTTTGCACCCATTAACAATATGGACTGCATATTATATGTATTTGCACCCCTTAACAGTTCACATCTATGAAAGAAACTTGGTTGTAATCAAACCTTTCAACTGGCCTCTTGATATGCTCCCGGATTTCTTGGATGCAGCAACTTTTGCATTTTCCTTTTTCAACCTTCTCTCTACTTCTTTTTCCATCAACTCCATTCCTAAATTGTCTTCTATAAATACACCTGCATTTGAGGATAATGTTTTGTCATTCATACACCATAAAATATTCAATACAACGAATATTTACTATTTTAACCTTGAAAGTCATGTCTTGATTTGCTCCTACTTTCCTCTCGCTGCATGCTCAAAGTCTTTTGTTTCTCAAGCTTAGAACGTAACTGCATGAGCCCAGTAATCTTGTCTCCTAAAATTTCAATCGTATCTCAATTTCAGTAGTTCAAACAAATGAAACAATGAAAGTATAAATTTACTAACCATCCGGCTGCACTTGCACTTGTTTCCCCTTATTAATCACCCTCTTTTTCTTTGCAATACTACTCCCACATGGAGCTGCTTTCTTTCTCTTTTGTAGAACAGTTTGGTGGTTTTGTCGAGTTCCTACTTAGTTAGTTAGATTAGTTAGTACACTGTCATTCTTTTTTTTTGTACACTGTCATTCATATGCACACCAAAATACATTCATGTGCATGTTAACTCCTTGTTGAAAAAAAAACAATACCATTAATGATATGCCACACATAATGCAATCATGAACATATTCAAATACACTCATTGCTTAATTCAAACACCTGATACATATTCCACTACACTCATCTGCATCTCAAGTACTTCATTAAGATATCAGAAATCTCATGAATGTTTATCAACAATATATGCACCTAAAAACAATTCCAAATGCACCTAACGTCTCTCTTTGCATAACAACCAATCTTCATCTGCATATTAATTCCATGACCCAAAAAAGGAATAAGCATTTGAAAACAAACCCAGTCTGCATTTATTTCAAAGTTCAATTGCAACTTTACGTAATGTCTTTTGCATCATAAAAATTGAATCTAAGTTATTTCTAAGTTTTTTCATCCACACCCAACCATTTTTTTATCTGCATTTTAACCAGCATACACAACTTCCTCAAACACAAGTCAATTGCACCTTTAGCTAAGCTATTTTGCCCCAAACAATACACATATAATCTTCACTGGCACCCTTGAATACTTCTAAGTTGCCTCAACTGCACCCCACGAATCTTAGTCTGCATACCATATCAATTAAATTGCACCAATAGGTAATCCCTTTTGCACCAATAACTAATCTACTCAAACTCAATCACCAAACACGAAAACAAAAACCAACATTCATACTAAGCTTAGTATAATGCATTGCACCTTTACCTAACCCATTTCGCAACAAAATTTTGTATAATCAGGATACTCAGTCACCAAACACGAACTCAAAAAACAACATTGAGACTAACATTATTCTCGGTGCAAAATTCACTTTTCCCTCAAATTCAACTCCATATTAATAATTATATATTACACATTACTAAATTCAACAAAAACAAAAACACAGTAAATATGAAGTCCATCACAAATGCATCCACACATCCCTCTTTGTGCATCTAACATACAAATTTCTCCATGCAAACAGATTAATCTAAACAACACAAATACCTTCTTCGCACGCCAAAGCGGCTTGTCGCAGAGCATGTTCTTCTTGAACTGAAGCCATTTGCGCAAATGGAATTTCACCGGTCGTTATTCTTCACAAATGACGTTCTTCGTCTATGCTGAAGCTTTCGCCGCTCTCAAGGAGATTTTCCAGCTTCTCAGACCTTTGCTAGTTGGAGCATTAAACAACCTCTGCATCTTTCCTTTTTCTGATTTGCTATACATGGGCGGTTCGAATCTACGTGGGGATTGTGCGCAAGAGGGATTTCCTTCCTTTTCCGTATTATGGCGGTTCCATTTTAAAAAAAATCAAATGACATCTTTATCCTTTAATTACTAAACGGGTTTTAAAATACCCGGTCTCCTCCTTCGCGGCTCACGAAAGGTAACGGTGAGGAAAATGGTTTCGGCCATTGATTTGCCTAAATCGGACGCACGAAATTGATTTGCATTTTGTATGGGGAGAAGTGTTTGTATGTGATCTCCTCCCTATATATATATATATATATATATATATATATATATATATATATATATATATATATATATATATAAGGAGCAGTTCTAATTGAGAACAACTCTTATTGTGAGAAATGAGAACTTATCCTAATCGCTAATCTTAGTTAATAAACGGATGGATGATCTCACGTGCACCTAAATGTGGTGTGGATAGGCATAGAATATAATATCTATCTCCAAAGAAATTAATTTACGTAGGTTATCTAGGGGCAAAAATGTCATAGTGAAAATAGCATTTATGATGAATTAGTGGGTTACGTATCTTTGCTTCCCCAAAATATGATAATTCGTTACATAATTAAAGTTGATTATCAAATAAAGTTGTAGCTTATAATAATAAAATCGAACTTGCCATATATATGATTTACGAATGATCATTTAACATTCAAGAACTCATACAATTATACAAGATATAATGCACGTGAATCATTAACAAATGCACAATACATATATAAAGCACCGAACTATGTATGTTAAGCATAAATATTAGTATCTCGGGCACAATTCAATTCAGAACTAATTAATATTATTTAACACATGAGGACTTCATGCAACTTAAGCTACTATATAACACACAAGAATTGATTTCTAATGCATAATACGTATATGCGGTAGTGCGGTACAATAAGTATGTACCGCATAAAAATCAGTATCTAACACACAACAATCAATGTTTAATGCACATGAATTGACATTTTACTCTTAGTCGGGATATAACACACAATAATTGGTATTTGATGCACAAACGTTTGGAAAATACATCACAATTTAATACACGGTTTAATTACACTTGTTTGATGCACTAAATATATGTACTTAATTGAATTGCACAATACCTAATATCTAACACACAAAAATTGACAAATGTTGAAATACACATGAATAAATATTTAATACACTAAATCATAATTTGATGCACGAGTTAATAATTATCCTTTGATGCATGTCAATGTAGATACACAAGAATAATTATTTAATGCACATCCGCATATGAAATGAATATATATTAATGGAAAGAAACGACAACGCAAATGTGTTAATTGCTTCCAAAATAACTTATTTTGTTCAATAAAATATAATATAGCTTCAAAAAGTCAAATTCCATCTAAAATTAAATACGTAGGATGCGAAACTTACATAGTGGTGGCCGGTCAAACACATACCAAATTAATCTACTCATGCATGATTACTAAAATACCCATTAATAAAAGATTAAAATGGTATACGGATGTAGAGAGATGAGTGGCTAGGATTTGTTCTCATTTCTCACAATAAGGGTGTTCTCATTTGAACCAATATATATAGGGAGTGGTTCTAATGAGAACACTCCTTATTGTAAGAAGTGAGAACAAATCTTAACCATACACTTACCAAAAAAATCCATTAATGTAGTATCGTTGGATGCTTATCACTTACCAAAAAATTAGGAAGTGAGATAAATGGTCAAATCATATAAAATGTTTTAGTTTAAAAATTGATTTAACTTTTTAAAGTATAATCTGATTTTAACAAAAATTATATCAAATTAAATAATTTTTTATTATCTTTCATATGACACCAATATGTCATATATAACTTTGTTTTAAAAAAAGTATAATATGTACTCCCTCCGTCCCCTTTTAAAAGTCCCGGAGGAGGGTGACACGAGTTTTAAGAAAAGTGGGTTTGTGTGGTTGATATTAATTGATAAAGTAAGAATAAAGTAAGAATGATTTTGAGTCAAACAAACTTTACCAAATAAGGTATGAGACAATTGAATAGGGACATCCCAATAAGGTAAAATGAGACATTTAAAAGGGGACGGAGGGAGTATACAATTAACCACATAACATTTTCAGCTACCGCATGTACAAAAATATGTATCATACACACAACCACTAATGTCTAATGCACAAGAACCATTATCTAACACACAATACATATAAGAAAAATTAAACCAGATATCTTAAGCAGAAAATCCAATCTCTAGTGCACAAAGAACATTATCTGACACACAACAATTAAAAACTAATTAATATAATATCTAATGCATAAGGATTTCACATAACTTAAACTAATATATAACACACAAGAGTCAATATCTAATGCACGAGAGCCAATATAAGATGCATAATCATCAAGAATAAATACACATGAAAAAGTATCGTACATCTAATGCTTATAATAGTGCACAATAATCAATATATATGTAATACACGATGAACTAGTTAATAATCATCCTTTGATACATGTTGATCTAAATACACAAGAATAAATTTTTAATGCACACAGAATGAATACGTATTAATTCAATGAAACAAAAATGATAATGTACTAATTGCTTAAAATATATACCTTATTTAACTATTGATTTAAATACGTAAGTGGATAATGATGGCCGGTCAAACACTCACAAATTAATATACCCAGGGGCGGACCGTAGTACAGACCCAGGGGGCGGTCGCCCCCCAACAACAAAAAATTTTAGTGTATATATATAATAAAAAGCAATTTTCGCCCTCCCAAAAAATATTTTGTTTAAGTTATCGCCCTCCCAAGAAATATTGTGTTTAATATTTTGCTTTACTTGTGTCTTTTTAAAGCTTTAAATTAATTTAAAATGACCTTAAATAGCTGTATTCAAATTTTGGTGATGTACCATTTCGCTCTCTAGGACATGGGTAGGAATCACAATTTTGCTATGGCAACTTTATCATTAAATTGACATGTTATATTTAATTTCTTGCTTTTTGGTTCCATAAAAAATCTCACATTTGATCTTGTATGTAATTGAAATTGTGATTTCTCAATTTACTTTTCAAGATATTATTTTCTATAATAAATTAAAATTATATATATGTAGTATATTCGAGATAGTGGATGCAACATTTTCCGGAGATGTTCGCTTTCCTATTAGTGCCCCTCCAAGGTCTCCGAGATGGTTCCGCCACTGCGTATTAACATATTGCTTTAATAAAGTTACTAATTATTGTTAATGTATGTATATAAATCGTATTAACATACATACATACATACAACATTTTATTCATTCGCAAACAACTTACTAATATAATTCTTCTACTCTGTATTAAACTTTTTTTATAATGACAAGTAAATCTTTTCTTAGCTTCTATGATCTCAATTCTATTGATTATTCAATGATGACTTTTAAGTAACTTTACTTAGAGATTTGGGGTGTTCTTATTGTCCAGAGTTTCTTTGTTTACGGGTTGATTGCATGAATTCTATTTAATTTGTGTTTCAATAATTTAATTGTTATCATTTATGGTCCGGAAGCTAGGAGTGTTGAGTATGTAGTTTTGTTGATGACTAACCATGCAGGTGGAACGACGGACATAACCGCTCATAGGCCCTTAAGGAACAAACGACAGAATTATCCTTAGGTCCAAATGGACATTATTATTGTGTTGTTCACTAACCATGCAGGTTCTATAAAAACCATGGATAGAACTATTCCAAGTTCTTACATCTATGTGCTTAAAGTAGGGTGTATGCATGATATACGTAAATTAACTTGCATGCATAAATTGATTAATTTTTATGGAAATAAATCCCTCCTTTATGACATTAGTGAGATACACGTAGCATCATTTAAATTGACTTGCATGCATAAATTGATTAACTTTTATGGAAAGGAATTTTCCCTTTTAAATACTTATGACCGTAGCATGCTAATAATTTGAAAATGATCATGTCAATTGAATACCTTTTGGAAATATCCTAGAAGAGGAAAGTTCCCTTTTGAAAAGGAAAACTTATTATGGCCGTTGCTCCCTTGTTTGATAATTTCCAGGCTTTTGACCGAAGCCTGTCTTATTTGGAAATAAATTCGAAATGCTTGGAATCTTTATTAACCTCACGTAAGGTGATGCATGATTAATTTGCTACCTTGATATTTTGGTTGACTACCTAATATGTTGAGCTTGGATATGAGAAATATTATGAAAGGAAAGCAATTCAAAATATCAAGGCAAGTCCCAAGATTAGAAGATCATCTATTCAAAGGAAGAATGCTCCAACGGATTCAAGACAGCCTATATAATCGAAGAAGCAAAAGAGAAAGGGCAGCCTGACCGAGACAAAAATCTGAAGAGACATATTCACAAAAGAAATATCAAAGTCCAAGGCGTCTGAACCTGCTCACTCGGAGTTCTAGATATAGTTTCTTATTTCCCTTCTTCATATTGTAATGGGGTTTTGAGGATTGGCTAAGAGTAGCCTCCTCGGGTTGGTTTGTGTGTGTGAGAGCTTTGTTGTAAAGCTGAGAGGCTCTCTACCCACAAGGTAGAGCTAGAGACGTAACTCTTCCTAAAGAGGATTGAGTTGGGGTGGCTCAAGGGTAGACTAGGAGAGTTTCCCTTGTAATCATTCAAAGGCTTTTTAGTGGAGTTGTTAAAATTCCTCCGAGGGAGGTCGAGGTTTTTTAATCCCTTTGAGCCAATGGATTTTTCCTTGTTAAATTCTTGTGCACTTTACTATTTCGCAATTCCCTATATCCCACACTAGAACTCGGCGAAAAACTGCCACGGTTCCACACACAAACAATTCACCCCCGTCTTGTGTCTCTAACCGTTTTCATCAAGGAGTATGATTGCATATAGAATAATTAGTAGAAATATGAATTATTTATGATACTTACACACACATCTTACCATGCGGTAAGAGATTCCTGCGATTAGAGAGCATGTACGTCAGCTCATCTGGCAACGATATAGTCTATATCGCATAAGAGTTGTACATACATATGTTTACAGATAGTGTAATATTGTAATAAGTCATTACTGTTCTTATAACCATTTTATTTAGTCCCTCATGCTCTTGGGTTAACAAAGAAGTCAATTTGCAAATTAAGTTGCACCAAATATTTAGCCTTGTATCAAGTATATAATGAAAATCATTTATTCTTACACTATTGCTTTTAAAAAATCATTGAGTTTAAATTCTTAACCTGTGAAATTCCTTTCAAAAAATATAAAATTATATATAAAGGTAGCCTACACAACTATAATAATTTGTTTTAAAAAACTACTTTGGCTTCATCTGTTCCTTACCCTATGCCCCATTAAATTCTCACATAATATGGCATCTCTTACTTTGGCAAATTTTTTATTTCCTTGAGGTAATATTATTTTAATATTGGGCATAAGCTATCGCGCCTTGCGCGACCAAACGCTATTAAAATTAGATAATAGGGAGTATGTAGTTAAAAACCTCTCCAATGCGTGTAGTCTCTTACGGAGTGTAGAAAGCCAACCATAAAAAAAGTGTAGAAACTAGAAAGCCTTAAAGACCTGCTTACTCACCAAGTTGTAGGGTCCTTTGAATTCAATTTCCCTAGCTGCTGCGTATATTATCGGATCCATTCATCAATTATCAAATAAGTAGATGCTTTCCGCCTTTATATTATTTGGAATTTAACTTCATTTTATTCCTATTTAAAGAATGAACTCTAAAAAACTATTGACACTTTGAAAGTGTATTTTGAAATAAAATAAAGGCATTAAAATATTTTTTATGCTCTTACAAATGGCACAAGTGGCATTTTCATCTCCATACTAAAAATTTTAATTTGTATGACATCAATGGCAAATCAAGCTACTAAACCAAAGCTAAGTAACATGGTCACTTGATTTGATTAAAACTAAACATTGCTTTATGAATAATATCATCATCCCTCGAAGTACGTATTTATGTAGTTTATTTAGGAGAATAAATAGCAAAAAGCCGAAAACCAAAGGATATTATACCCTAATTTAAAGATCCAATACTAGAATCCTTATACTTAATAGCAATACAAATGCATCTTCACCGTTCATTTAGAATGATCTCCACCGTTTAAGTACTTTTTCTTTTTCACTCATTACGTGTTCTTCTTTTCTCTCGAAGCCTATTTTCTTTTTGCTATGAGACTTTCTTCAAATAATTCACTTTCTCAGCTTCTCCAGGCAGTACTTGACTTCTCAGCTCCTCCAGCCACCGGCGATTTCTTTCCTTCCATCGCTGCCAAGGATTCAATGAGAAGAACGTGTAGGGGAATGCTCATAGCGAAGGCCCGATCACCTCCTCTGAGGTCTTGAAGGCCGCGAGGCAGGAGATTGCCGGTAGGAAACCACTATATACACCAGCGCCACCAATGTTCGACGCCAAGGCTTTATCAATACCGTTCTTTACTTTCACAATTGACACTTTGATCTGTCTCAAACTCTATCAGCCAGACGAAGCTCGAACCTCAATCTAGGTTATTCTTCAATTTTATTACTTTAAATGGAAATGACAAATCTTTTTGGGACATCCAAAAAAGAAAATTTGGCAAACCTTTTCGGGACGGAGGGAGTAATAAATAATAAAAGTGAAAATAAAAAGAAGAAATAGAGTTACACATGATACACTGGTAGTGTACACACAACTATGTTTGTTTACCTTATATGCTTTTTTAAACAATGTTATCTACTTGCTGAGTGCACGCCACTTGGGGGTCGGCATTTTTACTCGGCCCGTTCTACTCGCTGAGTACACGATAATTTTAAATCGGTGAGTTACATGGCAACCACCAAGTGTTTTTTGGATTAAATCTAGATCTGGAAACCATATCTCCCTCAATAAAGACACCCCCCACACATTAGTAATATAGGCTTTTTAGTACTTGAGTAATTGGTGGAATTCCATTAACTTGGTTTTATTTTGACTGCAGCTAATTTATATGCCCAAGGATAGGGTCACTAATTCTCATCAAGGATATGATTTTGAGGAGTTTCGAAGTGAAGAAGATGTTGACTATGCACTTATTAAAGATTGTTTTGCAATTTATTTGATTTCATTTCAATGGTATGATCCATTTCTTTCTGGAATAATGCATGCGGTAAAGGTGTTAAATATGATCAAGTTGTATGGGAAACTGATATGAGCTAATGATAGGTGAATTTTGTTCCTTATGAATTTTGCTTTAGTGCTTGACACTGATTTGACTAAATTTCTAGATAAATTGTTTTGTCATTGATTTGTAAATGAATCCAAATGAGTTTGGTTATCGTTTATAAATTGGTATCCAAATGACATTAACACTGCTGTTTTTTTGGATTTATATTAGTTTCATACTTTTCACAGTTCTTTTAGATTTTATTAACAGAAAATTAACAATTGGTTTCGAAATAACATTGACACTGGTGTGCTCCTAATTTTTTTTGCATACTTTTCAAATTATTTAGATTTTGTTTATAGACAATTAAGCATGGTGTCTGAGAACGGTAATAGCGATCGTTGTATATAAACTCTCAGTTGAAAACCATTGTTCTGTTTATGCTTCAGGTTCCTTCTATAATGTAACAATCTCGGTTTAATAGCGATGTTGAATAATTTCATTTGTAATGCTTCGGGTCCTAAAAACTATTAATAAATAATGCGTTGATGGAGTTGTTCCTTCATGTGGCTTGCGATTTTATCTTTAGCATTTTACCAAGGATGCTGTTGTTGTATTTTACCAGGGATGCTAACCATTTTGCTTTAAAACTTCAGTTGTATGTTAGTTTTTATTTATTTATTTGAAAATTTTTCTTCCGCTCACAGTTATTTATACTAACAGGTCTGCTTTGGTGAGATATTTAGAACTTCAATTTTACCTAGAATGTTAACTATTTTGCTTTCAAAAGTTTAGTTTTATGTTGGTTTTTTATCTATCTGCAACCTTTTTCTTCCACTCATAGTTACGGAGTATTTATTTATACTTGGGAAAATGGAAACTAATAATCCAACCTTTTAGCGGTCTTCTTACAATAGTCCCACCTTTTGATTATTCATGAATAATCCAACCTTTGCACCTCATCTTCATTCACTGGTCCCTGACCGGTTGATGACCTACCATTCCAAGTTATTTTCTTATCTTTGCAAACCATTATACCATAAATCTTACCTTTCACAAAGATAATATTTTGCAATGATAAGAAAATAACTTGGAATAGCAGGTCATCAACCGGTCAGGGACCAGTGAATGAAGATGAAGTGCAAAGGTTGGATTATTCATGAAGAATCAAAAGGTGGGACTATTGTAAGAAGACCACTAAAAGGTTGGATTATTAGTTTCCATTTTCCCTTTATACTTAGGCTCCTTTGGTGTGATCTTTAGAACTTCTTGGCACAGAACGCGCGTGTGTTGGTATCAAACGCATCCTACCAAATTTTGAGACTATAGGGTCAACTCAGTTCTATACCACGTAGTATTTGTTTTGGCATTGTAAAATCATTAGCTTTGCTCAATAAAACCCCACCTCATTATTAGTTATGAATTGATCTCATGAGATAAATATCACTCAAGTGTGACTACCCTATTGGTTAAAAAGAAGCCTAATCTGTATTTGTAGCAACGTAATCTGTATGTAATAAATCATGTACAAAACACTAGATAAATTATAATTCTAATGATTGACCAATGGCATTCTTTAGGTGCTATAGTTCGTTGTGGAGTTGATACTGTTGGGACATGTTTACATAGCAAGAGTAATTCCAAAATTATAGTCTAACGATTCCAACTAGGGGTGGAAATAGGTCAGCCGACCTGTCAGGGGCCTATGGCCTGACTGGCTGACCTGTTTAGTAATCAAGCTAGGATTGGACTTTTCAAAAAACCCGTTTATCTAAATAGGTCAGGCCTAACCCAACTTTGAAGCCTTTTTTCCTTCACAGGCCGGCCTATTTATGTATGTATATATCTGTGTTTGTGTAGTTATATTTATATTTATTTGTATTATTTATATTTATATTGGTATACTCAACTATAGTAAAATCGGTATAATAGTATTTTTAGGGAGTGTTATAAATTAGAATAGAATACTATTTTAAATATACATAAAGTGTGTTAATAAGTTATTAAGGTAATTGAAATTCAAAAAATTTCAAGATTCAAAGTATATAGAAATTTATAAACTACTTAATAATACTCCATAATAATGTATAGGAAAAATTGAAAATAATAATCCCAACTATTGCCGGTCCGCTAATAATAATCCCAACTATTGATTATTTTTATATAATCCCAACTATATGGACCGTCTGCCAATAATGGTCCATAACCAAATATTACCTCCTATAAAAGTGAATTTTAAATAGAAATTAAGCGTAAAAATTAAAAGTTGGGATTATTTATAGGGATTACTTGCTATTTCTCTTCTCATCCACTTTAGAAACTACATGAATTTATTTACAGGGACTATTATTGGCGGAAGGTCCCTAAAGTTGGGATTATTATGAAATAATCGATAGTTGGGATTATTATAAGCGGACCGCCAATAGTTGGGATTATTACAATCAATTTTTCCTAATGTATATTAGACATCCAAAGCAAAACTAACGTATTATTAGATTTTTAGTGAATATTTAGGGTAATAAATTTTATACCTGATTAAAAGGATTTTTCACTTTTTCATTACAGCTGAACTCCAGTATTCGAGAGACTCTTACCCATATCAAATTGTAAAACCTCTCAAAAGACACGAGTTTAAGAAAGACATTCACCTCACAAAGCTGATGTGAACTCCGAGTCTCCTATGAGTAGCTGAGCAATCGATGCACAGGAAGATCCCATAAGTCACGGACGCCCACGTCGGGTTTTTTGCATTGCAATCAAAACACATCTAGCGAACAGAAGGGAATTCAAAAGAACACCACAACAACATCAGTAAATTATTTAGAAATAACAGATCTAGCAAAAGAACTGCCGGATCTGAGAAAGATCTATCAACACTAAATAAAAAATACAAGATCATAAAGATTTTTTATTAAAAACTCTATAAGCTACATGAATAAAAAATCAAAATTAAGAGAATATTCAGCACACGAACTTTGTTCTCGGCTTTCGCACGAAGCTTCCGAAAAATAGCATTTTTGTCGCTGAAACCCTCGGAAGCCATGGCCGAAGCAGTGAGAGAAACAAGAAATCCAATATGAGGGGTAAGAAAGAAAATTATTTTTGCTAACAATTTGAGAAAGAGATCGGCAGAGAGGCCTCCTCAGGGAACGACGATGCGGAGGCACCTGGACAGAGAAAGATGTGTAAAACCGCTAAAACGAGAAACAAAATTAGAAAAAGTTTCGTAAATAAATAAATTATAGTTGGGCAAATTTGTAAACAGAAGTATTGTCTCAAATACCACAAGTACCCCTGCTAGGGGTGTGCACCGGTCCAAAACCAGACCGGACTGGACCGGAATCATCATTTTCTATGGACCGAAGATTGGAACTGAATCTAACCGGTCCAGACAGGCCCGAAATTGAATTTTCCGGTACGTTTTGGCCCTAATTGTCCCGGTTTTAAAAAAAGACATTATTTTAGAGTGTTCTTAGCCGATCCCAAATTTTTTTATGAATAAGACTTGGGTGTTGTTGTTGTTTCAAACTATAATTTTATGTGCAGATTTGCTAAATAGACTAAATAATCGTTTATTAATTTTGGAATATAGTCATCAAAACTATTCAATCGTAGCAATTAGTTTCCCATAATAATTAAAACCACAATCTTTTGTGTAATAAAAACTAAATTACATCCAAAAATATACTACTTATGAACTACATGCACACCTACAAATAAAGAAACAAATAAAAAGCAATTTGAAAATCAAACAAATATAAACTACGATCATAGTAGTACACACCTACACATAAATAAACAAATAAAAACAAATTAGGAAATAATTAGATATCAAATATACACTCCGTATATATTCGTTTATATATATAATAAAAGACAAAAGTAAGTCATAAACATAATGACTAATGATACGGAACGAAGTATATATTTGACGGAACGGAACAAGAGGTCACCGGTCCATTCCGGTCCGGGCCTCTCTAATATATTATACCTACTCACTTGACTTTATTATGTAATAAATATTACTACGTACTTCATCTACAACTAAGGATAACACTTAAGATTATAAATAAACATTTATATATATTTTATCTTTTAATCTACATTTTAATCTTTTAATCTCATTGAATTGGCCAAAGTTACCGTAGAAACAGTTTTAACTATTTTCATATCATATTTCTTAGTATTTTACGAAGTATATTTTATAAATAAGTTTGCTACAATTCGTTAGGTGCATTTAGTTCAGTCCGATCACTCATAATTGCATCAATTTTATCAAACACTTTCATCTTTTAACCTCTGATCAACAATGGTCGTCTTTTTATAGTACTCCGTAATTCTTGATTGTTGCAAGTCCACCATTTCATTCATATTTCATAAGAAACTAGAAAGTGATCTCATTTGTTGCACATCATCGTCACGGAAAATGAGCAAGCCCTAAGAAGGCAAAAAACAAGTTAATCCTCACTTGGTGAGCCTTATGAGATTCCAAGTTCCAACTTATATGTCAGTTTGATTAATGGAGTGCCATTATCATCCTCTTGCACGCACTTTCTTACTACTACAATGGGCATAGTCTAGTAGCTAGAGTAGTACGTAGATGTTCCATTATTGCGGGTATATACTCTACAGGTGGCTACTATCAGCTTTATCATTAATATGCACCTTAAAATTATGTCAAGTATCTACCTTAGGATAAAGAGAGTTCATCATACTCCGTACTAATTAAATTATAACGCAAATTATACCCTACAACCGGCACACCATGAGGATGGTGTGCCCGGTCGTTTTTTAATTAAAACAGAGAGCGCCGATCTCCAAGAACTCCGGTGTTGGCCATCCCCGGGTCGCAGAGCATCTGCTGGGTCTTCTCCTTACTGCGCTTCTCCTTCCCCAACAGATATCCCAAATCCCAATTTGATTAGAAAGTAACGGTGATCGCTGGAAGAAGATGTGATCTCCCTAGTGTTGTCATATCCTGGAACCAACTTCTCCTCATCCTTGTGTGATTAGAAAGCAACGATGATCTCTGATTTCTGCCCAAGCATGAGTGTGTGCATATGGAGAGTGTATATATATTAATTAATACATGGAGTTACATCTCTGCAATAAAAGCGTTTTTACATTTCAAAAGACTAAATTTACATATGCTAAGTTACATCTAATTTGTTCCCCAAGTTACATTTCAATAAAAGCAGTTTACATTTCAACTAGTTACATGTGAGTGAGTGCAATTTACATTTCGATTAACTTGAAGTTACATCTCGAACCACATGAGTTACATTTCATACAACCATGGGTACATGGTGTTCACCATGCACCGGTTGCACGGTATAAAATTATAATCTTACGAATGTTGTTTAGTCATATTGAAATGTTATCTTTAATTGCATTTTAAAAACATAAATACTTTCTCAACTAAATTAAAATCATATACGGAGTATAAGACCTTAGCCTATTATAATATTCCTAACAAAGAAAATAATTTTTAAGAAGTGTGTGTAATTTATATAATCATATCGGGGGTGTTTGGTTGAGAGCCTATCAGTCATTTTTTGGCTGGTTTGACGAAAGTTAGCCTTTTGACTAGATCAATCAGCCAATAAATGTGTTTGATCAAATAGCATTTTCAATTGGCCTTTTGCTCCAAACAGCCAAAATCTGAAAAGCCATCAATTGAATTGTGTATGTATTAAGATGTTTTTACTTGGACTCTAATCTGTCTCAGACCATATCAGATCAGGTCAGAACAGAACAGATCAGACAAAGAAATACAAAGAAATACAAAGAAATCATACCAGATCAGTTCAGACCAGACCAACAGATTATAGTCCAAGTAAAATACATCTTTACTCCGTATCTAATTCGTGTTCCACCTTATAAAGGTTGATGAACCCCTCACACTTTTAAAATTTTGAAGTATTTAAATATATTAATGACTAATGAGCTAATGTTAGTTTACGTGTAGTGAAATCATTTTAATTATAAGTTCTTCGGTTGAATCGGTTCAATTTTAGATTTGTCGTTTTTAGAAACAAATTAAACTTGCATTGATCACAATCAAATAGATCAAGCAACATGAATTAATAGATCAAACTTAATCAACAAACATTCTTAAAATGATTATTAACATGAAGAAACATGTTATAATACGACATTCAAATATTACAAATTAAATGTATGCTCTGAGATCAACTAATTAAATTAAAACATGTGGATTAAAATTTTTATTGTTTTAGCTAGGATTACCCATATTCAGAAAGTTTAAAATGTATACATAATTATAAAATCCTACCACAAGTTTAAGAGTACAATCGCAAACCGGGGCAACGTCGTGTGAAACACTAGTGGATTATACTCTGTATGACTGTATCGATTTTTAGCTTCTCAATAGCCTTTCGAATTGAATTTCATATAGTTAAATAAGCATTGCTAAAAATTATTGAAACTAAATATTTTGAAAAACATATACGGAACAGAAGAATCTAATATAGGCCGCGCCGTCTTATAACTTAATCAACAAACATTCTTAAAATGATTATTAACATGAAGAAACATGTTATAATACGACATTCAAATATTACAAATTAAATGTATGAACTCTGAGATCAACTAATTAAATTAAAACATGTGGATTAAAATTTTTATTGTTTTAGCTAGGATTACCCATATTCAGAAAGTTTAAAATGTATACATAATTATAAAATCATACCATAAGTTTAAGAGTACAATCGCAAACCGACGGGGCAACGTCGTGTGAAACACTAGTGGATTATACTCTGTATGACTGTATCTATTTTTAGCTTCTCAATAGCCTTTCGAATTGAATTTCATACAGTTAAATAAGCATTGCTAAAAATTATTGAAACTAAATATTTTGAAAAACATATACGGAACAGAAGAATCTAATATAGGCCGTCTTATACATTGCTATTCTATATTATCTCAATCACACTAAGATTGGGGCTATTCGAAACTTATTGAAGTTATTTTTCGGGTTGAATTGTTTGAATTTATTGTGGAAGACTGTTTTAACTTTTAAGTATCTCTTCATATAATTCTTTCTTGATTTTATTAATAAGAAATTAAATAATTTTTTATGCTTTATTAGATTCAACCATTTCTCTCATTTAACCTAGAATTTCATATATTTCATTAGTCAATTTTGAAGGTTACCAAGCAAACAGACTATACAATCGTCTTTTTTAAAGTACTCCATCATTCATGATTGATGCAAGGACACCATTTCATTTGATAAAATTAAAAGGGAACGGTTGAAACTTGAAAGTGGTCTTATTTGAATGCATATCATCATCATGAAAAATCAGCAAACCCTAAGAAGGCAAAAGAACAAGTTAGTCCTCACTTGCTGAGTCTTATGAGATTCCACCTGATATATCAGTTTTTTTTAATGGAGTACGGAGTACCCCATATATTATCATCCTCATGCATGCAGTTAATCACTATTACAATGGGTAGATGCCTAGTAGGTAGATGCTTCATATATTACTGCGGGTCTATAGTCTACAAATGGCTATTATACACACGTAAAGGTTGTGTTCAAACTGGTTTTGCCATTTTACCATATACACCATATACAGCCCGTTTAGTAACACTAAAATCGGCTGAAACGGTTGATTCTACTGAAATTAATGAAGTTCTAGCTGAAGTGGTTGTATTGGCTGATTCTGTTGATTTATGAAAAAATTATATTTAAAGAGACGGCAGTCAAGCCTTAACTGCGTGCTGGTCAGCGGAGGTGACTGAAGCAATAGGGGTCCGAGAGGTACTGACCTGGGTAAAAGATCAAGGATAGGACAATGTAACGGTGGAAACAAACTCTCTCATGGTTGCTTCAAGTTTATTGGATCCAAATGGAGAATCTTATTTTGATGTAATTATAGAAGATATTAGACATATTCTTTGACTTGAAGCTAATATTGAAGTCACTTATTGTAAACGGTCAACAAACAGGGTAGCTCACCCATTAGCTAGGGCTGCTGACGTGCACTTTGTCGTGGTGTGCACTCAAAATAATTCAATACAACACTTATATGTAGTATAGCGTAGTAAGGTTCGTATCCGCAGGGAAAGGAATACTTCTCTTTTTATAACTAGTAACAAAAGGGGGGGTTAGGTTTGAGTGATTTAATTTAATTAAATACGAAGATGAACGAGTTATGTGGTTTAATTAATGAGGAGACTTGGCTTTGCTTTTATCCACTTAATGAAATGTTTGTCGATCCCGGTTATATCTTTAACTATCTTCCTCTCGAATACTCAATCGAGGAGTATATCCAATTCATCGAGGGTAGTTATTAATAACGAGACGCGTTCATTAATAAAACTTACTACCGAGTCAAACAATTGTGCAACAAGTACTGCCAAAAATAAGTGTTAAAACATACCTGTTTGTACTGAATGTTGAATCAAAAGAAACCACATCCCCAAAATAAGAAAAATTTTGTCTAGCCAACAGATCCCCACAGAAAATCCTTGTCAGCTGATCACTCTTATCCACATCATAATGTCTAAAATCTAAAGGCTGTTTTTTAATTAAAATATGAAATATTAATATGTAAATTAATTAATTTGTTACTAGGGATTTCAAAAAAAAAAAACGACCTGCAATGACCCGCCCTGGCCCGAGATATTTGGGGCGAGTCCGCCCCGCCTTGCAAATGGGGCGGGTCCGCCCCGCCCATACAATGAGATGAATCCGAATATTAGAATTGACCCGTGCCGCCTCGACCCGCCCCGACCCGCTCAATATATAAGTATACAAAAAGTGTTGCTTGGGACGTTCACACGGAGTCAGGATGCCAATGAAACATATGAAGTCATGTGACAAAGGTAAAACAACAACAACCAACGGTGACAAAAAACCCAATTGATATTTATTCGAAAATGTTTTTCATATTGTTATTTTTTCTCAATTCTCAAATGTACTTCCTATTTCAAATAAATGCACTTGAATTTTGTTTTTAATAACAATCATTATAATTATAGTATTAAAAAAATAAAAGGACCGGCCCAATTTCTATCTCTAAGTCTACTCATAGGATTCAAAATTCGATCTGTAAATTCTGTCTGAAGATTGTCTTGTACAGAATCTCAATTTTAATATAACGTTCGCTCTTTATGTTAAAAAAGATGTATTGTCGTGAGTACCAAACAATTAAAACTTCATTTGGAAATTTCTATTTTGAACATATCTATTTCGTCAATCTATTTTTATAAAAAAACTATTAATTTTGATATTGTTTTTTGTCAAAATTGGATGAACTTAATATAGATTACCATTTTAGCTAGTTTTAATATAATTTTATCCTAAGATTGATATTGAACAATCTTTTCTATCTAAAATTATCTAAGATAAATTTTCACTACTCTTTTCACTTCATAATATTTTCATATATCTAAGATATATTTTTACTACTCTTTTCACTTCATAATATGTTTTAGATCTAAAGCTTACAATCCTCAATAGAAGTGATATGTATATTCATATATGCCTTAGGAGTTAAAGATAAACTAAAATTCTGTCATGTTTAATTTATTTTCTTTCCATGAATCTAATACTTCGTATTAACTAAAAATGGTTTTTAATGTTTTTTGAACCTTATACTGTTCTACTAAATTCGGGAAGGTGTTTTATTTTTCTAATTCTATAATTTTTGAGAATGTATTGAATGTTCGCTATCATCCATCTTTCGAAACCAATTCTTACTTTAAGATGTTACTGCCCATATATATGAGTGCTTTTTTAAGTAAATTACTTCTAGCATATTGAGATTTAACTGCTAACCTCTTATTCATAAACAAAGCAAACTTCCATTAGATCATAAAGCTAATTAGTAAACACAAATTTTAAGAAATAAACTTTTACTTTGTATGTAAACACTAACTTCAATCTTGATATGAAAATAGTACACCTGTTTGAATTCTGTCACTTACAAAAAGAAGTCATTCAATCTAAGACATGCTTCAAAGTGTCTTTCATATTCTTGTTTTTGTAGGACGGAACTACGAAAAACAAACAAAATTAATTAATAATAATTAATTAGAAAAAGAAAATAGAAAATAGATGAAGTAGAATAAACAAAAGCTTGGCTACAAATAATTTCTTCAAACGTATTTGAAGCCTTCCAAGGTGCAACAAAGCAATGAACACAGAAAGATTTTTCGTAGAAGGCTAGAGCGTGTTTAGAGCTGAAAACAAGTGCAGTACGTTTTGGGTTGTGTCTATTTGCAAAGCAGCTACCTGCATTTTATAAAAGACAGGATTTTCAGATGGCACTCTCCACGATTTTTTATCATGTGTACATTTTTATCTAATGATGTCCTTATTTTATAAACGTATTGAGACTTAACATAAAGATCATTAAGTCCTCTCTAATTATTTTAATCATAATAATTAAATAGGCCAACCCTATATCCTTCATGTAAAATTTTAAAATTTAACATGTTTTTGATAAAATTAATTAATAAATTATTACTACCACCATGAACATGAAATGACGTAGCCATCAAACGTACTTATCACAGACGCATTTGTCATTCTCAAATTATTTTAAACACATTAATTTTAATTTTTATATTTTGCACCATGTTGATTTTCAAAATCTTTCTTCTTCTGAGTACTTGTGAGGTTCAGTCACCCACACCTTAATTTCACCAATTTCTTCGTCCTGGGCCATTTAGGGAGCGTGTGGTGCCCCTAAATCTAGGATTTCTGGGACCCGTGTCCCATGTACTGAAGGTGTCCACAACAGGCTCAGGCTGGGGCACGTGCAGGGACACAGGTTGGGACACGGGCTACACGGGCTGGGACACGGGCTGGGACACAGGCTGGGCTATGGGACATGCTTGGACACGGACTGGGGAACAGGAATGACACAGGCTGGGGCACGGTCGGGCAGAGGAACGGTCGGGCACGGGGCACTGGCGGGCCAGCACATGTGGGCCAGGGCCGGGGCACAGGCCGGGGCACGGGCTGAACACAGGTCGGGTCACGGGTCACGGGTCAGGTCACAGGTCGGGTCACAGGGTCATGGAAAGCGAGCGGTAAGGCCGGGGCAGGGCTGGGGCACGGACCGGGGGACGGCCGGGTCAGGGGACACGTGTCGGGTCACGGTCGTGTCACTAACGGCGAGCGGTCGGGCCGGACTCGGTCGGGCCGGACTCGGTCGGCCCGGGGACGGTCGGGCCGGGGACGGTCGGGCCGGGGACGGTCGGTCCGGGGCACGGTCGGTCCGGGGCACAGTCGGGCCGGGGCACGGTCGGGCCGGGGCACGGTCGGGCCGGGGCACGGTCGGGCCGGGGCACGGTCGGGCCGGGCACGGTCGGGCCGGGCACGGTCGGGCGCGGGCACGGTCGGGCGCGGGCACGGTCGGCCCGGGGCACGGTCGGGCCGGGGCACGGTCGGGCCGGGGCACGGTCGGGCCGGGGCACGGTAGGGCTGGGGCACGGTCGGGCCGGGGCACGACCGGGCCGGGGCACGAGCGGGCCGGGCACCAGCGGGCCGGGGCACGGGCCGGTGCACGAGCGGGCCGGGATACGGGCCGGGCACCAGCGGGCCGGGGCACGGGCCGGTGCACGAGCGGGCCGGGATACGGGCCGGGAAACGGGCTGGGACACGGCTTTGGAAACGGGCTGGGGCATGGCTTGGGAAACGGCTCTTGGCACAGATTGGGCTCGAGCACGAGATTGGACACCGGTTGAAGCACGGGCTGCGCCCCGGTTGGTGCCACGGGTTGGTGTACTGGTTTTGACACGGGTTGGGACTGTTTTGCAAAGCCAAGGTGTACAGATTTTAAATGAGGTTCTTTACTGGCCTTATTCATAATTGGAAAAAAAAAAATTAATACACATGAAAAATAATATGTTTTACACATTTATAAATTACAATTATGTTTAATACCAAGGATTGTTACTTGGTACTTGGCATGCAAGGATTGTTATGCGGTATGTAAAAAAAGTTGATATACATAGTGGTTAACTAAATGACTTCTAAATCATTTTTTATGGCAAAAGCATTCAGTCAGTTTAACCGGCAAAATTATAGAAGTCGTCCTGACTGAAGGCTAGTGGTACTTGTCATGCAAGGATTGTTCAAGAAAGGGATTGGGATCCTCTGCCCGACTAGGACGGTGCATTGCGATCGGTCGGGTCGGGCACGGTCGGGCCGGGCACGGTCGGGCCGGGGCACGGTCGGCCCGGGGCACGGTCGGCCCGGGGCACGGTCGGGCCGGGGCACGGTCGGGCCGGGGCACGGTCGGGCCGGGGCACGGTCGGGCCGGGGCACGGTCGGGCCGGGGCACGGGCGGGCCGGGGCACGGGCCGGGGCACGGTCGGGCCGGGGCACGGTCGGGCCGGGGCACGGTCGGGCCGGGGCACGGTCGGGCCGGGGCACGGTCGGGCCGGGGCACGGTCGGGCCGGGGGCACGGTCGGGCCGGGGCACGGTCGGGCCGGGGCACGGTCGGGCCGGGGCACGGTCGGGCCGGGGCACGGTCGGGCAAAGGCACGGTCGGGCAAAGGCACGGTCGGGCAAAGGCACGGTCGGGCAAAGGCACGGTCGGGCAAAGGCACGGTCGGGCAAAGGCACGGTCGGGCAAAGGCACGGGCCGGTGCACGAGCAGGCCGGGCACGAGCGACCGGGGCACGGGCCGGTGCACGAGCGGGCCGGGATACGGGCCGGGAAACGGGCTGGGACACGGCTTTGGAAACGGGCTGGGGCACGGCTTGGAAAACGGCTCTTGGCACAGATTGGGCTCGGGCACGAGATTGGACACCGGTTGAAGCACGGGCTGCGCCCCGGTTGGTGCCACGGGTTGGTGTACTGGTTTTGACACGGGTTGGGACTGTTTTGCAAAGCCAAGGTGTACAGATTTTAAATGAGGTTCTTTACTGGCCTTATTCATAATTGGAAAAAAAAAATTAATACACATGAAAAATAATATGTTTTACACATTTATAAATTACAATTATGTTTAATACCAAGGATTGTTACTTGGTACTTGGCATGCAAGGATTGTTATGCGGTATGTAAAAAAAGTTGATATACATAGTGGTTAACTAAATGACTTCTAAATCATTTTTTATGGCAAAAGCATTCAGTCAGTTTAACCGGCAAAATTATAGAAGTCGTCCTGACTGAAGGCTAGTGGTACTTGTCATGCAAGGATTGTTCAAGAAAGGGATTGGGATCCTCTGCCCGACTAGGACGGTGCATTGCGATCGGACAGTCGGGCAGTAGCAAAGCAGGTCTCTAGATTAGCGAAAAAGTGAAGCCCAAGATCTCCGACCGTTAAATTGTTGATCGGACGACCTGAAAGAAGCAAGGCACCTTACTTTAAATAAGGTAGAGGCTCCGGATCTGAAATAAAGGTAGCACCAAAGTATGGTCGGTTTGGGTGCCTTCCCAAATTGCAAAAACAATGATGTTGTCATGAGGTATGTAAAAATAGTTGAAATACATAGTGGTTAACTAAATCACTTCTAAATCATTTTTTATGGCAAAAGCATTCAGTTCGACTGGAAAAAAACGCAGCTCAAAAGACGAAAACGCAATATTAAGAGATTAAAAGTGCATGGAATTATACCTTGGTTGGGTTGGTGGCTGCTACTTGGAACCTGCACTCCCTATACTATAAAAACTAAATAATACAATTACGGGCACCTCTTACACAGGTCCCAAACCTATTAAATTACAATTTGTCTAATATAAAATTGAAATACTGAAAATAAAAGAATAAATGATGTGGACCTGCGAAATAAAAAAAATAAAAGCGTATTAAACTATATTTGACATGTATTATTGTGGAGTCTTAATCATAATGTTAGAAATAAAGCTATAATCAAACCTAACAGTTATTGGAAAGAAGTTAGAAATAAAGCAGTTCATATACTCCATACTATCAAGCAAGTAAAGCTATAAGCAATTAGCCGAATCAGAAAGACAGCTTAGTATTCAGAAAAACAATTATTCAGAAAAAGAGATGCAATGATAGCATTCAAGGTATGTTTTAATAACTCACTATTTAATCTTCATGTACATTTGTTGAAATGTTCTTTATAATATTAAAGTTTTGTTCATGTAGTAGTACATGGAAAAACAGTTCATAGAAAGATGTTCAAAACGTGATGTTCATATGTTGGAACAAGAACAAGATAAAAAACGACTAAGAGTTCAAGATTTTTGTTTTTTAGTCTGTGAAACTTGATGATACTAAAAAACCGAATGATTTTTAGACATCAGTTTCAAAACAGTGTTAATATAGGTCGTGAAAAATCATTCTGTTAAATCAAAATTAATCATTATAAAACGTAAAGACTGACTTAGTTCAATCAATCAAAACTTCAATCTTAAGCATAGCCAAACCAAATAAGATAATAAGGTTATAGAAACACACAAATGCCAAACAACAATGTTGGAGTGACTTTGTGTAGGTTGATTTTTTAATAAAAATATGCCTGGAGTCTAAATCATAATCAAAACGGATAAGATAACATGGAAAAAGAAATAAATAAATAAATAAATAAATAAATAAATAAATAAATAAATAAATAAATAAATAAATAAATAAATAAATAAATAAATAAATAAATAAATAAATGTTATCCAAACAATAATGTTGAAGTGAATTGGTAAAGGTAGACTTTTTAAACCAAAGATGATTCAAAGTCAAAAACTTTTGAAAGAGTATTAAAAATTTAGTCAAAAACATTCCTAATATTACAAAAGCTCAGTGCTTTTATTAATCTGCAAAGTACAAAACAAATCTCATTATACAACAAAGATATAGTTTTAAATCTTGATCTCCTATTAAGTGGACTCCGATAAAATGTAAATTACAAAAAATGGATTTTAAATAGTAGTAGTACCAAGTAAAGCAGAAAGCAAGGGCCATCTACCTTGCACATCCACATTTTTGCCTTGACAATATTAGTGTTTCAAATATGAACGATAAGTTGAGTACCCTTCTGTCATAAAAAAATAAACAATAAAAATAGAAATATTCATTCAATTAACAATGAATAAATAATTGGAAAATTAGTAGTATAACACTAACCTGACTTGCTAAATTTAAGAGTAATCGTCTTTAAATACGAATCTTTTAGCTCACTACCTTGGTTGACGAGCTGCCTCCACAAACTCACCAATATAACAGAAAAAACATCAATACTTATTAAGGAATGAGTAATTGAGGATACTGTCAAAGAATTAGACACAAAAAAGTCAAAAACTATGGGGCCTAACCATATGGCAGAAATGGGTGTCCACAGATCTAAGCCCCGTGCCTTCCTTTAGCTGCTCCCATCCTCACCACTTACGGAAATGTTGTTGTATTCATAAAAAAATAAAACAATTAAGATAAGTAAGCCAATTAAAAATAAACATTAACAAAACATAAAACAATGAAAGAATATAAACTATCGATGTTTATCATCAAATAATAAGTCATTGAAAATAAAGTTATATATATTTGCAGATTAGATTAAAAAGGGAAAATACAAAGAGAGTGAAATAATTAGAGTGAAATGCAGGGCATGTAACACAAAAAGTGTAACCATGGTTTGTAAACATCACGGTTTCAAAAAGTGTTTATATATAGGTTTAATAATGAATCAAACCAAATGGTTTGTAAACATCATAGTTTCAAAAAGTGTTTATATAGGTTCATCAGGATGAGAAAAAGAGTATAGAACAATGAAAAACCATGCTGTCAATATAGGTTGGTTTTGAAGACCAAAGATGACCTAAAAATTAAAAAGTATTGAAAGTGTTTAAGAATTTTAGTCATAAACATTAGAGGGTCAAGCAAAATGCTTTAGCATAGTGACACATTCATGATAAGTTGAACAACTAATTATAAGAAATAAAATAAAACATAAAGCATTACAGGAAGTGCTTACTTCTGCCTCACCCTCTGATTCCTCTTAAGATTTGGGTATCTCATTTTCCTCATCTTCAAGTTGATGCTAAATAAATGAAGGAAATGATAGCAAGCTGAAATAAATTTAAGAAAATCTCATCTTAAAACACCCTTTTATCAGTAATGATGACACAAGTCAAATTAGTAACTAACACACACACACATTATAATTACCACTTTAAAAGGTTGAGGAGGAGTAGAAGTACCAGCTGTTTCAATGATGACGGATGTTGTTGTCAATTTAAAAATGTATAACACTTCTAATATAAAGAAGAATGTACAGTTTAATTAGGCTCTAATTCTATTTCAAATATTGATGTTGAAATCCATTTGTATAGCTTATTTCCTGAAAATGTCATTTAAATTTAAAAGACAGTACGAAACAAATACATACTACAAAAATAAGAAAATGAAGCCTATGAAAATAATTATCAACAAAAGGTAAAACAATGAAGAAATATAAATCCAATAGTAAACAAAGAATCTGCGTTGAAAATAAGATTATTTGTTTACATATTAACAAAGAATTAGACATCAACGAAAATATCAAACAATTAGACTGAAAAAAGTATTCAGGCTTACTATCTGCTAGAAATAAGCGTCCACAGATCTGAAAGCTTTGTGCCTTCGTTAAGCAGCTCCCGTCCTCATATATCACAGAAATGGAGTTGTGTTCATGAACAAGAAAACAATTACAAAGACATTATTCAAGTACAATATGATGAAATTAGTATTCAATAAACAAAAAAAAAACGGTACAAAGGAAAAGGATGAAACGGGAGAGAAGGGGATTGAATGTGCGCTAGAAATCGATGCCTCCATAAAACTCACCAATATCCAGTTCATATAAATCATAAGGGGATTGAATGTGCAGAAATGTTGACCGGAGACGGAGAATGTCAAGGCTTTGGTTCGTAATACACCCGGACCTTCTCACCTAATGTATAGTGACGTTACAGTGTTGGAGGATGCCAGTGTTGACTACTGGCGGTGAGTTGAGTGAGCATGGTGAAGTGTGGTCCGTCGGAAACTCTGGAGACTTCCAGAGCTCCTGTGCGGTAGTGTGAGAGTGAAGTGAGCGGTAGTGTGAGAGTGAAGTGAGCGGTAGTGATGTATATATACTCATACACATACCTAATCTAAAATTATAAATGGGCCAATTTGATATGGGCTCTGAATTTATATTTGCATTCCAAATTTGAATTCGTAGAACACAGGGCCCACTTTTTTAAAATTGTATTTAGACCTAAAGAGTTGAATTTATAAAAGTATTACAATCAACTACAAAAAATAAAAAAATAAGTTTATCATTATCACTCTCATATATAGAAGTTTCTCAAAAATGTATTCATATAGTGAGTAAAATCATAAGTTATTTTATCCTCCGATGTTTTACTTGCAGTATGTTCTGAATTTTAGATTATTTACATGTTCTATTTTGACTATATTTTTAATTAACAAGTAACTATTCTCAGGTTTCTCACTTATTTTTTTGTGTATATGCTTTACATAGTATGTTCAGATCTATTATTTATTTTTCATTTATAAATAGAAGTCATTAATATTACGATAAGTATATATGGATTGTAATGTTATGTAGATGGGGTAGATAACTAGTGTTTTACCCGGGCGGAAGTTGTGGATGTTTGAATACTTTTTAAGATATATATTTTATAGAATATTTAAATAATTAATCGTTTTACTTCATATAACTTTTTGTCGATTGTGAATAGTAATTTAACTAAACAACGTATATTAAAAAGTGACATTGTAATGTAACACCGACGTACCAAAATCACATTGTTAAGTTAGGTTTAAATTGGGAAACCTCTTTATAAACGACATTCACCGTGTTGGTGAAAAAAATTGTTTCTTTTGAACATATGAATATCTTAAGATATCTTTACGCATTACGTACTCTTGGTATTGCAATGTACCAAAAGTATAAATCATATTTTATGTGTTAACATTTAACCTTGACCCCTTTTTTTGGCAAAATTTAGCTTTGACTTTTACTGATTGTCATTGAAAAACTTACCATCATAAGAAATTTTTTTATTCAAAAATTGAATAAAGTTGTCATATCGTGATAATGAGATTTTTAATATGTAAACTTTATCTTTCATAACTATTCAAATTATGACTTGTCATACTTCTTATTTCAATCTGGTTATGACCAATTACGTTCTATTGAATAAAATTTATGCATGATTAATATTCCTCAGTAACATTATCGGGGGCTCCGATTTTCAAATGAAGGACATGGTTGGGCAATCCAACCATTGAAGCTCTATTAGGATATTCGACATTGTACATATCAACATGGAAAGTAGTACCGGTGTGTGAAGGAATAATATTAATTGAACTAAGAATCTAAGATATGTAACTCCTAGATCATCGATTAACAATAGCATGTAGTTAGTTACTCATGATGTTTCCTGGTGTAACGTCTAAAATCTTAGAACATGCCTCGTGTATCAGCAAGCTTGACGGTTTAATTCAAGATCTTAGGAAAGGAAATTCATTTGGCAGTGTGAGGGCAGGTAATACAATTGTGCAATTTTAAATGTTTTTTTTAACAGATTTTCTCATAGTTTTGTTTTTCCTCAGTTGTGTATACTATCGAATTCCAGAAGCGTGGATTGCCTCATGCCCATATATTCTTGTGGCTGTCAGTTGAGGATAAGTTGCCTTCACCAAAAGATATTGATAGGGTTATATCGGCTGAGATTCCAGATGTCAACCGTGATCCGTTGTACTACGGCGCAGTTAGAGATTTTATGATGCATGGCCCCTGTGGTGCCGCTTTCAGGTCTGCCCCTTGCATGGTTGATGGGAAGTGTTCAAAGCACTTTCCCAAAAAGTGATGTTCTGAAACATCCGTTGATGAGGACGGTTACCCTGTTTATAAACGTGTCCGTAACAGCCGTGTAATCCGTAAGAGTGGTGTGGATTTGGACAATAGGTATGTTGTTCCCCACAACAGATATCTGTTAATGAAATATGGTGCACATATGAATGTGGAGTGGTGTAACCAATCAAGGTCCATAAAGTATCATTTCAAGTACATTAATAAGGGCCGTGATCGAGTAACAGCAACTTTTTATAAGGCCGTTGATGGTGATACTCAACAGCAGCCTGTTGATGAAATTCAAATGTATTACGATTGTAGATACATTTCACCTTGCGAGGCAGCTTGGAGGGTATATGGTTTTCAAATTCAGTACAAAAACCCGCCGGTGGAGCGTTTGAGCTTTCATTTGCCAAACGAACAATCTGTAGTTTTTCATGATGACCAGCCGCTAGACTCTGTAGTCAATGCAGTGTCTGTTAAGGAGAGTATGTTCACCGCATGGATGGAGGCGAATAAAAAATATTCTTCGGCAAGACAATTGACTTATTCGGAGTTCCCTCAAAAGTTCGTGTGGAACAAAAAAATTAGGGAGTGGACTCCCAGGAAAAAGGCTTTTGCAATAGGCAGGATATATTATGTTCATCCCTGTAGCGGTGAATCTTATTGCATCAGGTGCCTTTTGAATCACATTCGTGGTGCAATGTGTCACGAGGATCTGAGAAGTGTGGCCGGTGTGACTTATCTTTCATTTCGCGAGGCATGTTATGCGTTGGGTTTGCTTGATGATGATAAAGAATTTGTGGATGCTTTCAAGGAAGCTAGCTTTTTCTCTTCGGGGTTTTATATGAGGATATTGTTCGTAATTTTGTTGTGGACAGAGTCAATGGCTCGCCCGGAATTTGTTTGGGAACATTGTTGGAGGTTCATGGCGGACGACATACAACACACCCAAAGGCGAATGTTGCAACATCCAGGTTTCATTTAGTTTAAAATAAATGTGTTCTTTGATGGAATATATGTTTGTGTGTTTTTGTGTATCGTGTGCGTGCATTCTTTGTATTTCATACTTTTTTACTAGCAATTTGAATCATCAATGTTGTATCTCCCTTGCAGAATTGATTCTTTCTGACGATCAGCTAGAGAAATTGGCTTTGGCTGAATTAGAAAAATTGTTACGAGGTCGTGGAAAGAGTTTACGGGATTACCCTCCAATGCCGACTGTTTCCGTTGATTCAATGCTTTCCTCCAGTGACAGAATGATATATGAAGAGTTAGGGTATGACAGGGCTGCAATGGCCGAAGAGCACGCAACATTATTTCGTTCTTTGACGGATGAGCAACTCCGTGTCTACGAAACGATAATGCAATCTGTGGGAAACGATGTTGGTGGTGTTTTCTTTGTTTATGGGTATGGTGGATCAGGGAAAACCTTTGTGTGGAAAACACTGTCTGCGGCACTTAGGTCTCTGGGCGAGATTGTCCTAAATGTTGCCTCGAGCGGAATTGCTTCCTTGCTTCTTCCAGGTGGACGCACTGCTCATTCTCGATTTGCAATACCGATTAGTTTGAATGAGGATTCCACGTGTAATGTCAAGCAGGGTAGTCCGCTAGCTCGGCTTATTGTAAGATGCAAGCTAATTATCTGGGATGAGGCTCCAATGTTGCACAAATTTTGCTTCGAAGCACTAGACCGTAGCATGAGAGATATTATGCAATTTCACAAAGAAAATAGTGCAACAAAGCCTTTCGGTGGAAAGACTGTGGTATTTGGAGGTGATTTCCGCCAGGTGCTGCCTGTGATACCTAACGGCAGCAGACAAGATGTTGTCAATGCCACCATCAATTCGTCATATTTGTGGTCAGACTGCACAGTCCTTCGATTGACAAAAAATATGCGTCTGCAGAATATGACAAACGAGGCTGATTCTTATGATTTGAAGATTTTTTAATTTCTGAATGGATTGCAAGTATCGGTGACGGTGTGTTGGGTGGAGAAAATGATGGTTTTGGGTCTGTTGATATTCCCGATGATTTATTGATTCACACTGATGCTGATCCTGTTGCTGCTATTGTGGAAAGCATTTTTCCGGAGTATGTTGCATCTTCGACTGACCTTGATTGTCTGCGTGACCGCGCAATTTTGGCCCCAACCCTTGCTGTTGTTGATTCAGTTAATGACTATATGATGGGTCTCAACGTTGGAGAGGTTTCGAGGACGTATCTGAGCTCAGATAGCGTATCAAAGGTAGATTCTACAACCGATCTAATGGCAGAGCTGCACACACCTGAATTCCTAAATAACATTAAGTTGTCTGGTGTGCCGAATCACAAATTGACGTTAAAAGTTGGCACCCCGGTCATGCTCCTAAGAAACATTGATCATTCCATGGGGTTGTGTAACGGTACTCGACTCATTCTCACCAAGCTTTGCGATCATGTCTTGGAGGGAAAAATTTTAACTGGTGTCAGTTCTGGGCAGAGAGTGTTGATTCCGCGGTTGTCCTTGACTCCTTCTGATGCAAACTTGCCTTTCAAATTTCAAAGGCGAAAGTATCTCATTATGATTTCATATGCTATGACTATTAATAAGAGTCAGGGTCAATCATTGTCCCGTGTCGGTTTGTTGTTGAGGAAACCTGTTTTCACGCATGGACAACTATATGTTGCTGTTTCAAGAGTGACCAACAGGCGCGGTTTGAGAATTCTGATATGTGATGATGAAGGCAAGACCAAGAATACCACTCAAAATGTTGTTTATAAGGAAGTTTTTAATAACGTCTAGCATTGCATTCCTTTTCATCTTTTACCTATGCGGCTATGCCTATGGCTAACTGTAAGATTGTTTTGTTGTACTTCATTATCTTATTATTGCGCTTTATTTTGAATTGTGTACTCTGTAGCTCATCGCCACTGTTTTTGTATTATTGACGATGCATCTTTTATCCCGATGGCCTGGAAAACGTTTCTAACGGACAAAATAGGGAAAAAAATTCCCGACCGTGCATCGCACGGGTGAATTGCTAGTTTACCTTAACGACAATATTGAATGAGAAGAGACACATAGAGCACCGGCCCCAAGTGTCCAGAAAAGATATGTCCTCCTTAAACAAGTAGAACTTACCGACCACAAGTCCCAGGCCAGGCAGTTCCCCGTATATGGAGGCTTTGCGTATTCTCTCCGTCATTACCTCCCAGAGTTCGCCAGATAGTGCACCGCATGGATTACGATGAGCGCCATTAGAAACCTGTTTTTTCAATTAAACATCTACTAAACTCCAATGACTTTAAGTGACCTTCTGAAAAGACATACATGCAAGTCTTCACCTTTGGTTGTGAGTCAGAATCCTGACCAGCTCCTTTCAAAGGGAGTCCAGGAGGTGCTTCTCCTTTTAATTTACTCCCTCCGTCCCATAATTATCTTCATTCTTTCCTTTTTGGTCCGTCCCAAATTTATCTCCTCTTTCCCTTTTTAGCAAAGGATTTGTGGTTCACAACCATTCTTACACATTTCTCTCTCCTCTGCACAACTCTCCACCACACATTTCCCACTTTCTTAATCTCCGTACCCAGTCAAAACCGAAGTTAATTCTGGGACGGAGGGAGTAACTGCCTGTAACAGTAAAACGCGCTCAAATTTCCACACATGGAAACAAAATCAGAATGAAATTTCTGAGCTAACAATAGTCACATATCCTTAAAGAAGAAACACAGAGAGCAAATAAAATTGAAAATACGCAAAAAGAAAAGAGAGCTGGAAGATCAGGCAGTGCTTGTGATGATTTCAAAAATCACTTTTCAGCTTCTTGCTTCAAAAAAAGTTAAACATAAGGTTTTGAAACACGTGCTTGCTCTTTAACTTTTCTCTAAATGCTTTTCGGTTTTTCTGTAACCAACTCAATCTTTTAGCCCTAAACATATATGCAACAATTACCTTAGACAAAACATAACATGCGGAAAAATGGAACATTTTGGTGCTTCCACTCAATATTACATTACAAATCACTTTTTTACCTGTAGGGGGCTTGGGATCCCCGATGCAGTTCGTGAGCTTGGCAGAGTTGTGAAGCAGCTAGATCCCGTGATTCTCTTTGTCATGGAGACGAAGATTGGTAAAAAAAACGTGTTGAGAAATTGACTAGCACTTTCGGTTTTGCCGGAGGATTTGCTATTAGCGGCATGGGACTGAGGGGAGGTATCGGTCTTTTTTTGTCTGCGGAGGTGACAGTAAACCTCACAAGCTATAACTCACATCTCATTGATGTGATCGTTCAACCAAAGGATGGAAGTGTTGCTCCATGGCGTTTCACTGAAATTTACGTGAGAATAGACATGTGACGTGGACCTTGCTGAGGCGTCTTCATGGGCTCCGGCGTATGCCCTGGCTTTGTATGGGTGATTTCAATGAAACCTTATATGGTACAGAAAAGCCTTAGTAACATTAGTAATTAATTAATTAATTAATAATTATATCTTATTATTAATTAATTAATTCTTATCTCCAATGCCTCGTATGTGAACTGCTTCTTTCTGTGGAATTCCAGAAATCTTGCATAGGAGAAAGGGAAAGCTTTACCAAAGTGGGTTTTTTATCCCAGCGGTCTAGCCATATCGGGGTACAGAAGTCACCTCTTTACGGCTACGGCTGAAGCTAATGGGAAAAAACTAATCAGTGTATGATTATTGATGAATAACAATGACCGGTCAACAGTGTTTTAATTCTAATGAAGTGAAATAGTACCAGATGACGACACTCAGTACCAGATAAACCTTACAAGTAATCAACACGTGAAGAAAAACAAGCCAGCAAACATTCTTAGACCTCTCAAAGTACCAAATCAAAAAAACTTTGATCCAAGTAATGTGATACTTATTTGTCGAAAAATATAAAAACTTAAGTTTCAAATTTTGAGGTAAAATTGTATCATGTACACGAGCACATAAATAAACATGGAAACAATGAGATAGAAGTGACCGCGATGAGAAACCTATCACATTGTTAGGGATGGGAAACAAACTGAGGTAGAGATTATAATTGTGTGTAAAAAGAGGTAAGATTCTCACTGTCATGCTGTATATACATGACGGCAACCAAAGCCCTAGAACGTTTCACTTATTCCCGAGCACTGCACCACAAGAGGAGACATTCTTGTGCTGTACAATCAATTATATTGGTGTGATTAAGGGTCGAATTCTGACTGACTATAACGAGGAAAATAAAAGTAAAACATATGGATAAAATTAAGCATGTCAAATGCTGCAGTACTTAATTCAGATGCTTAATGTGGACTTTAAATCAATCATTAACGTGTTAGGTAGATGGTACAGACAACCTATGGAAAAGTAAAGTAAAGTTGGGCAAAAAATAGAAAACTGATCATTAATACGTGTCTACTCCGTGCACCACTATTATGGCTATGCGCACCTACTTTTGGTCAAAGGTGGACATCTATATCCTTAGTCAAGTACGGCAGTCATAGTTATTTTGCTAGGCGCACCCCGAATTGCTTTTCCGTAATACAAGTTATACAACGTAATTAGGAAGCATCTTTTTAGGAAGGATCTTTTTAGTAAGCCTCTTTTTTTAAGGGATAACTTAAGCATCTTTCATCCGTATTGCTTTTTTTTAATTAATGGGTTGCCTTGCTTCTTTAAAATAAAACTAAGTTTTAATATTTTCTAAATTTTTTGTAACATGTTTTAAAAAATAACTTAACTATCTTTGAAATATACTCAAATTCCTAATGTAATCAGGATTATACCTTCTAAATACCATCAAACAATTGCTATATAAATATTTGGAACCCATTACGAATGCCCTCATAAGTTTTTTACAATCTTCTTATACAATGGAGGATGAATCAGAAAATTATCTAACAAATAGTATTCTTGATTTTCAGACTTATGATGTATTCATCTGTCCCACTATCTATATACATCTTAGTTCTTTTTTTATGTGTTTCATGAAGTTTGTCGTACACAATATTTGTTAATATTTTGATTGTCAAATTTATATATATATATATACACATACTCTTTGATTCATCTTCATATTGAATAATATTGTATTCTCCTATTACCATCTACTTTGTAAAAACATCGAAAAGACAATGAGTAATGCAAAATAATGGAAGTTTTTTCTGTTTGTCCGGGATAACGTAATTTGAAAAAAAGGAGTCCAAATAAATAGGTCAACTTTTAGAACAAAAAAATTATAAAAAAAAACATTCCAAAGTAGCCTTTTCAAACACCATTTTGTTCCAATTGTATCGGATGATTGATATAAACCTTATATATTATAAAAACACAAATGTTTTATTTTTTTTTACTTTGCACAATTCTATATTAGATTTTTTCTTGGAAGTTCTATATTAGATTATTGATTTGAATAAGTATCATTTTTAATTCTAGTAAACTAATTATCTTCATTTTTTATTTGTTTGACTAATTTCAAAGGTGGAGGGTCCCGCCTATTAAAACTCCATCAACACCATGCTGATTCCACATTACGATCATATATGTTACATGACTAGATTTATGATGTGAATGATATATATTTAAGATGTTTTTAATTGAACTGATTTCGAACCAGATAGATTCAAACAAATAGGATCAGATCTGACTATACATGACTGGATATTTTTAAAAATAAAATTCATATATGATATGGGTGTCATATGAAAGATCATAAAAATATATTTAATTTGGTATATTTTTTATAAAAATTGGAGCAAAAATGAAAGAGTTATGACATTTTATAGACAAAAAAAAAAGGAATAACTTGCAACATGGCATCATTTGATTGGATGTACATTTAATGTAAAATTGATAAGCACATGCTAGAGCCAAGCATGGAGAGGCTATGGTGCGCAAAGCAATTCTTCCTAAACGCTTGATTATAATTGATTTAATTAATGATTAAGAAGGCTAATATTTTGTCCGCCACGTTAAGCAATTGTGGGGTGCGCGAAGCAACACCCTCATTAATATTCAGTACAAAATTATCGTTGATTAGTAACCAAGTTTGTCACTCAAAATTAAATAAACGGAGTGGCAAAATAGATTACTCACCACCATAGTCACTAAAAGTGTATGGTGCCTTATTCCTGGTGCCAAATACATTGTCACCACATTTAGAGGGTGAGTATTTCACTCACTCCCCCAACAAGTGAGAAAATAGGTGAGAGTTTGTGAAGATGTACCAACGATGCATTCCATTGTCACTCGTTCTGTCACTAGATATGATAGTGCATAATTAACTCAACTCCAACGTTGGTTGACGTATTATTTTACAATAATAATACATAATTTATACCACGCAATTTCCTAATTCAAGTAACTATGAATCAATAAAACTGAAACTGAAATTTCAATTAAGGATATTCGAATTCAAAAGTATATATCACTAAAATGAAAAAATTATTTGACATTTGAGAAGAGTAACGCATAGACTCAAATACCGCACAATAGTGTTACATTTATAATACAATGTGATCGATACAAAGATTCTTGATACAGAGTAATAATTAAGACAGAAAAGTTGGCATAACATGCAATTTCCTTGCTAGCATTTTCTTCAATGATCGCTCCAATATCATTTGAATTGAGCTTCTACGAACTTTTTATTGGATTTGTAAGAATATACTTCGTATTTGATAAGAGCGTCCATTTGTTGAAGCGAGTCTTGCTTGAGAATACACATGCTCCATTTGATAAGAGTAAGTGCACATGTTTGGAAGTGGAGGAGCATATTGAAATTCGTCTTCATAGGTGCATGCCATTGTTATTGAATCAAGGCTGCTAAAATTGTCTGACCGAGGGAACTACGGCAATATCAAGAGCAATTTTGATTAAACCTGAAATTGAGAAAGATGTGTAACATGTGAGTCTGGTTAATTATATTTATCCTCTAGTAATTTATGTTTCGATGATAAGATAAAAAACATAACCATAAACAAGTCTACACTTGATGCATGCGTCGTCTCCGGTGAAAGTGAAGTAGGCGGTTCGTCATGACGGTATTCACGACAAAGTATTCCGGCTGGATTATCTTGTTGAAGGCTCGAACAAGAAACTAAGCCGATATGACAGCTCCTATAAACACAATAAGCCCTACCGTGCAACCATATACTTGTGTATGGCTATATAGCAACTATTGATTATGTTTTACAAATTTATCGTAATTTGTTAGAAATTTTTATGTTTTGTGCTTGGTCTGCGTGGGTGCGTGGGTTAGTGGCCAGAGGTAGTTTTGGAAAGGAGAAAATAAAGGAAGGAATTATATAAAAAATAAAATAAGTAACAGGAAGTTAGAGGAAGTGATGGAGCACTACAATATTATACGTAGTACGTGGGTTCATTTAATATTTTACACCCTTTTCTTCACTAATTTTTTGTCACTAATTAACATTTAGTGAGAAAAGTGGTGAGAAACAATCTAGCTTTTACTCACTTATTCTGTGGTGAGAAAGGTGGTGAAAATAGTCACCTAAGTTACAAGTGACTAATATGAGTGCCTAATATAATGGAGCGTTTTTAATTTTTGTAGTGATTAGGAAGAATGATAGAATAACCTTGACAGAAAAGCTTTAGTAAGATTGATGAGTTTCTGGCTGGGTGTGAGTAATCCTCCAAGCCTTTACATTTCTCACAACTTTCGTGGCCATATCTGCCAGGCTTTCCTTTTGCCGAGTATCATAGATTCATAAGACCTGCAAGGAAGGTTTCTTTACTACTATCCTAGTATATTACTTATCGATTAATTAGTTAATTATTATACTTACTTTTTTAGTTTTTTTGGGTAATTTATTGGAAAAATTCCCTGACTAAAACAAAGTGAGTTTCTCAAAATATGAGTAATTATGTTTTTTTCCCAAAGTATGAGTGAAAATATATATATAAAAGAAATTTTCGTTATATTAAATTTTGGAAGGACGGAAATACCCTTTTTCTTAAATAAATGCATTTTACACTACTTACGTCCGGGTAAAAATAATGCACTTTATGAAAGACTCATTGCACAACATTTATTACACTTTATGTTGTGTTCACGGCACGAGAGTCGAGATTTAATGCATTTCATGCAATTAAGTTATGGCACTTCAATTTATGGGTTTTTGTAGTTTTGATAACTTTAGTTTTTACGTTTAATTAAATATAATGCACTTCATGCGAGAGTTATTGCACAACATTAAAAAATTGTTAGGATTTCATATACTTTTTCATTTTAAATTTGATAATCACACTTTATTTCAATGTTAATGCGCTAATTATTGCATTTCTTGTCATAACCACATTATACATGGTCATATCATTGCACTTCTTGTACCAATCATTGCACTTCTTGTGATATTCACGGAATTCAATACAAATTATTCATTTCACACGCTCTTCAATCGTCTTCAACCTAGGGTTCATCTTCAACCTTGGGTTCGCCTTCAACCTCGACCACCTTGGTTGAAGAATCTGAGTTGTTGGAGTGGCAGTCCAACGCCATTCTTTGAGAACATTAATTCCCAACCCCAATTTCAAGAAATACAAAAAGAAAAAAGGAGAAGGGGAAGGGGGCAACCATGCGGCGGGTCTGCGGTTGGTGAGCGGCGGCGAGCGATGGTTTTGCGGCCGCCGGCTAGATGGCGGACAATACATGGACGTTGCGCAGCGCCTTGGAGCCCAGGTCGAGTGGACGATTGCACTAGCTATCGACGATTTACACCCATATCGCACTTCTGTGCAAGGCGGCAGCGTTGGACGGTGGGTGGCGGCGCTGGACTGTGGGCGGAGACTAGGCAGCGAGCGGCAGTTGGGCGGAGGGGCGGCTGCGCGAGTGAGCGTTGGAGGTTGTATCTAGGGTTGTAGAATATGAATAGGAGGTTAGGGTTTTATAGGGATAAGCTAAAGGGTGTTTTTGTCCATAAAAATTATTTATTAATTATTAATTACGAATTTTAATTAATTATAATGAAATGTGATATTATTTTGGGAAAAAAACTAGTTAGGTCCTAGATTGGAAAGTGAGAGAGTTTTAGTTATATGGGGATAATTATATCTAATTTATTATAGTTTTTCCTTCCCCGTTCCTTTCCCCTTTTCCTTTCCCGTTCCTTTCTTTCCTTTCGACTCCCCCTTTTCCGCTCCACTCCCCCTTCCCCCTCGACTCTTGCTCCATGTCATATTTCATCCATACTAATAATAAGTTGTAAGAGATTATGTATGCAAAGCTGCCAGTGTACCACAATTACAAGATTACAGAAAGAAGAAAAAGTTACTCAAGTGCTGCAATACTTAATTCAGTACTTACTTCAATGTGGACCTTTAAATCAAACTTTGACGTGTTAGATACTATGGAAACGTAAAGTGAGCGAAAAATAGAAAACGGGTCATTAATATCAGGAAGAATGATAGAATACCCTTCACAGAAAAGCCTTAGTAACATTATTAATTAATTAATTAATAATTATATCTTATTATTAATTAATTAATTCTTATTATTAATTAATATGGTGTCTTTCTCTTTCTTCATTCCCTTTTTTCTTTCCTTCCCCGTTCCTTCTCTCCTGCATTTCTTTTTTCTAATTTCTAATGCACTTTTCTAATGCACTCCCACTTTTTTCTTATGCACTCTTGAGATAGGATGGAATAAAGCGAAATGACTCACTAAACTGTCCGTGCTTCTTTGTTTTGAAACAGCAATCGCTCCATGCAATTTTGGACGCGATTTTCATTACGGGTCATCCGGAAACAATCTCTTTGTGATTAACTCTAAGTCTCATTTATGTTCATTATAGGATCAGCGAGTTATATTGCTTTTTTGGAGGTGATTAACTCTAAATCTGGTTGGAGGGCTTACGGTTGCTTGTGGTCCTTTTGTTGTTTAATTTACCCCTTATTTGAATCATGTGATTTGAATTTAAGCCATTTGTTTTTACAATAAAAAAAAGTATCTTGAATATAATATCACGTGCATCGCACGGGTACTGTACTAGTTTCATTTAAAAACTTTGGAGTGTGAATATCAGCCAAGAAATCAAGATTTGCTTGTGACTGACATGGACTATCGGAACTAAAATATGTTTTCAACTCGGTACTATATGTAGGGGGAGTTTGGATCAGATTCTTAAAACTTCTTTTGCTCCTTCAAGGAACAGAAGCAAAAGTTGAAGTGTTTGAGTGAAATGCAGAAGCGATTCCGGTGTCTAATTTACTCCTAAAATAATTAAGTTTTTTTAGAAGCTGGGGGGACCAGCTTCTAAAAACTGATTCTTAATCTGCTTCTACTTTAAAAAAGAATCAGAATCAGAATTAGTTCCAAACACCCCCTTTATGTGAGAATATAATCGTTGATAGAATCGACAACATCAAGGGTTGGTGCCAATATTGCCATTTTTTCCAAATAACTCGGATCACGATCAATGGTTTCAAAAGCAGGATAAATGTATTATTCAACCATTTTAGCTATTGGATCTTCAAAATTTGTAATCAAGAACTTCTTAGGAATCTCAACCTCTGCAAAACCATCATATCACTACTAGAAAACTGTCTTACAGTGACACTTCTTTAGTGACATTATAACATCGGTGTAGTTTTAACGACACTTAATATGTCACCGTTTTTAACATTAAAGTATGAGTATAGGATAGTGACGCTTACACATATACGGAGTCGTACGTACTCCCATCATTTAACCCTTGCCCTTCTTATTCGGCCACCGCTATCGCGATTCTCAAACATTTGGAACCCTAGCCATACCCTTACTCTCCTCATAAGCGATTCTCGTAGCAAACGGTCCAGGCTACCGGTGAAGCAGATGAATGGCAGCAGGAAGCTCCATCGATTAGGTGGTATTGAAGGGAAGCAACGCTGTCAACGAGATTCTCTCTTTTCATGTCTCTTTCTCTGCTACATGGAGCGTCTTCCTCTTCTTCGTTGTTACACATCTTGCGGTGCATCTGGCGAAGGTATATATGGTTCCTCTCGACCTCTCGTCCTCGTCCATATATACAAACCCTACAATTTATTTTTTCTATATCTTAGAAATCTCTAGCAAAGGCACGATTTTTGATTGGTTTCATCATCTTGTTCGTATAAACTCGCCTTTCAGGCTTTCTACGATTGGCGAAGGTTCACACATTAATTGTTACGATTTGTGCGCTCAAATCATTCCTGGCAGTTTATTTCTTTATTTTTGGACATAGTGTAATGAAGGCTTAAACCAAAAATCGCCCGCCCGCAACAGAGCCTATTCCAAAGCCATATAATTTCGTATTTCAACTTTAGTCGGATCTGGAATAGCTCTTCCTCACCAACGAATTTCCGTGGCGCTGGTTTTTTCAATCTTCCTCACCTAGGCAACGTCCCCAGAGATGGTATGTTGATGCCTTTTCCTTCTTTCTCATCCCCACTCTGTATGCAGCATATGTGTGTAAATGATTTGATAGTATCACTGTTTCTATAGTATTCGTTCATACGGGACTTATCAATTTCTAGTTCTAAATGATTTGCAATAGCTTGTGCCAAAATTGTCAATAAGTTTGATTTTAAAAAAAACTTTCTAGATTTTAGCCAGGTTTGACATATCCGTCTGATAAGAGTTTTGTGTAATACTTGATGTTAACCTCAAATTTGTATTTGGTGTTTTCTGAATATTTTTTTATCTTAAGACTTATAATCGCCACTTATCCAAATCATTTTACCTCTAAGAATGAGTTTATTTTGGATTGGCACTTAAGGTTAAGCTTATTTCTTAAAATCTCTTCACATAAAGACTTATTTCATAAAGTGGGATATAAAACCTTGTACATGCTATGACAGTCTTAGGAAAGGTAGTTTTACTTGTCGTATACTCACTGTATAATCTTGTGATGGCCTATAATTTCTCTATCATTTTTATAAGCTATATTTTTCACAATGAATAGCCAGCTTTTACTCTGTATCGTTCAAGGATGAAAGTATATTAAACAAAATAGTAGAGGCACTGATACCAATTTCACCAATGAAAACTAAATTTAAAAACTAATAAAGTATAAGATCGAGTATGGTGCTTCTTTAACTTCATGGTTAAACTATCTGCTATTTAACTCACTTTACATAGAAATAAACAAAAGGCCTAGACCAAATCAAAGGAAAGGTGAACCTGGGAATAGCAAGTAATTGAATTGAAACCCCTAAAAAGATAACAAGCTGCTGTGAGTA